>JBBPCY010000109.1:16919808-16988659 GCA_037974405.1 Brachyalestes nurse
AGCTTCACTGGAAACGGAATCAAAGTGGGAATTACCCCCCCAGAATTGGGGGGGACTGCCTTCAAAAAACTGTTGAGAACCAACCCCCCCCCCCCCCCCCCCCAACCCCAACTGCTATTTTTGTCTCTTTGGGGGGGATCTGGGGGGTACACTACCCCCGGTAATTCTAACCATGCACGTAATGTACCACGCCCCCAATATAATCATAAAAAAATCAAAATATACGACGACACTGTAGGCACCCAGAAGGGAAGGCGCTCTCCCATGGCAGTGACGTAAGCCAGCAGCGCTTCATCCTTCAAGTTGTTGTCGGAGGGAAGGAAGCCGCTCCGGTGGGCTCTGAGACGGGCTGCGCGACAAGGAGGTAAGAACCACAGCTCTTAACTACGAAACTCCGTGTACTCACGCTTTGCTTTATTTGGAATCCTAAAAGTATTAGGATTACATAATTTCTTTGAAAGTACCGATTGCTGAGTGTGACTAACTGCACATTATGCACCTTCTTTTTGCTAAAAAAAAAAAAAAAAGATTAAGGACTTCTGCAACGAAACAGCTGTGAATATTATTTCTTTGAGATAACTGATTGCTGAGTGTGAAACATGAAATATTTCGCACCAAAATTGATCGGCGTGTGTAATGAAACAGCTTTGGACATGATTTAATTTAAAAGTACTGATGTCCGAGTGAATAATTGCACATTGTGCACCTTTTCTTTGCTCCTAAGATGAAGGACTTGCCCTATGTAACAGCTGTGAGTATTATTATTTTTTAAAGTACTGTTTCGGAGTTTGAAAAATGAAATAATTTGCACCATATATTTTCTCCAAAGATAAACCACTTGTGTAATGAAACAGCTGCGTGCGAATATTATTTCTTTGAGATAACCGATTACTGGTTCTGAAAAATTGCCATTTTTGCACTTTTTTTTGCTCGACTTTTGTAATGAAATAGCTGTGAGTAAAATAAGGCTGTTTTTTTTACTTGAAAATCATTTCTCTTCTTGCTGCATGCATGAGTGGTTTCCTCGTATTGTGAGTGCCTTTGGATACAAGTGTAAGCCAAATAAATGTGTTATAATGTAACAGAATGTAATGTAATGTTGTTTTAACACTTGTAATGAAATGTTTTTTACTTAGGTCTCGTGATGCCCAAAAGGACACATTACGGACCTCACATCACCTCAGATCGGAGGAGCCAGCTGTTTCTGACTGTTTATGAAGTAAATTGAAGTGAAGATCTGAAGCTCTTCGGGATGGAGAACGTTTCGAGCGAGAGCCCCGAGTGCGACTTCAGCGTGGACTTCTACTATTCCGGCGCTACGAACCGGACGGACCCGAACTGCACGCGTCCGGCGGACTACTCGTTTTACGCGGACCTGTACGTGGTGCTGCCGGTCATCTACTCGGTGATCTGCGCCGTGGGCTTGACGGGCAACACGGCGGTCATCTACGTGATCCTGAAGGCTCCGAAGATGAAGACGGTCACCAACATGTTCATCCTGAACCTGGCCATAGCCGACGACCTCTTCACGCTCGTGCTGCCCATCAACATCGCCGAGCACCTGCTGCACTACTGGCCTTTCGGCGAGGTCCTCTGCAAGATCATCCTGAGCGTGGACCACTACAACATCTTCTCCAGCATCTACTTCCTCACCGTCATGAGTGTGGACCGCTACCTGGTGGTCCTGGCCACGGTGCGCTCCAAGCGCATGCCCTACCGCACGTACCGCGCAGCCAAGATCGTCAGCCTGTGCGTGTGGCTGCTGGTCATCCTCATCGTGGTCCCCTTCACGGTCTTCGCGGGGGTCTACGTCAGCCCGGACGACTCGGTGCGCAAGAGCTGCGTCCTGATGTTCCCCAGCCCCGAGGGCTCCTGGTTCAAGGCGAGCAGGATCTACACCCTCATCCTGGGCTTCGCCATCCCAGTGTCCACTATCTGCATCCTCTACACCATGATGCTCTACAAGCTGCGCAACATGAGGCTCAACACCAACGCCAAGGCGCTGGACAAGGCCAAAAAGAAGGTCACCGTCATGGTTTTCATCGTGCTGGCCGTGTGCCTCTTCTGCTGGACGCCCTTCCACCTCAGCACCATCGTGGCCCTCACCACGGACCTGAGGAGCACGCCTCTGGTCATAGGCATCTCCTACTTCATCACCAGCCTGAGCTACGCCAACTCCTGCCTCAACCCCTTCCTCTACGCCTTCCTGGACGACAGCTTCAGGAAAGCCTTCAAGAAGATGCTGGAATGTAGGACTGCTTGAGTCAGGAACTTGCCTTACCTGGGTCTAAGCTTCCACAAGCACTCGCCTGCCATAGATCCTACAGTGAGCTTTTGTCTCCCTCTTGTGTCAAGCAAGTGCACACGAGTGATTTCTCAGCCTGACGCTGCAGTTTAGCTCATGAAAACAGAGAGGGATGCCAACGAAAGCCACTGCTGGTTTCCTAAAGAGCCTTTCAGTGGATGAAGTGCATGAGTGGGACGAGCAGACTGCTAAATGAAATGAATGATTTCTTTTAAAGAACCATATGCATTTTAAGGGATGTTCTGGGTCTCCGAATTGACAGTTCATTGTGTAAAAGAAAATTGCATTACAGCTGAATTAGTTTGTCAGCAATGCAAACCAAAGTAAACCATCAACATGGGGCCTATTATTTTCTCCAAAGAACCCTTATTTGTCACCTTTTTATAATTAAGAGCGGTAGGCTCCTGAAAGCACTGCATTATAATGAATAAGTAACATCAATATCCAAAACATGTTCGCAACTGTCCACATCCTTTCGTTTATTAGGAAAGCAGAGATGTTCACATGTGTATATAATGTACAGGCCTGCTCTGGTCGCTCAACACTGCTGCCGAGTGTCGACTTCACATAAACTGTGATCAGCTGATGCCGCAGCTACATGGACAAACATGCCTTCCCTTTGCTTTATGGGAATGAAAGTTACATGAAAAACGTTGGAGAACACTGGAAGTTTTAACTTGCTGGACATTAAAATAAAGGGAAGCATTGTGGAAAACCTAAGTTTCAGTGGATCATACAAATACTTGGCTTTGAATCTTTATGCTGTAAATAAAGCGGACTGAATCATGTGGTTTCCTTTGATTTTCATGTATCATGTAGTCGTGAATCTTTTAGGAATTTATTCTCCTTGAAGAAGTCCTCCAAACCTAAACTTCTTTTTCATTATAAGCACAATGTGTGTGTGTGGGGGGGTTCTTTAAAGAGCCGTCCATTGAAAGGATTCACTTCAATGTATTCAGCTTCACTGTATGCTCCGCTCACCAGAGGTAATGAAGTATGGCATTCAGCTCAAGCCATTATTCTACCAGCAATATAAGAGTGTAATTGGTACAACAGATCAGAAGAAGTAATGAAGCTTACGTAATGTCATTGAAAAGAACTGCTCATGCTACAACTAGATTGCTTATCGCTGTCTCTGTGCTTTATTTTTTACCTGATAATACTCAGGTTTTAGAGCTGCGCCTAGAAAATCCATGACTGTAACATGTACACATTTAACATAGGGACTCTAATGTTACTGACTCTAATCAGAATGAAAAGATGGCTCTTGATTAATGCATCTAACACTAAGGTGATGCTGTCAGAGAACAGGCATCTTTTATGTGGTAAATTCTGTTAAATCTATCAAGGTGGTTAAATAAATGCAGGGGCTAGTGACGAATATCTCTTAAAAGGTTTTTGCTTTTCGAAGACATTTATGAGCAATTTGTTCTTCCAGGGCTTTGAGCTTGTTGAAAAGATTCTAATAATAAGTAGAAACAGTGAAAAAGGAAGCAAGCAATCTTACTATACAGACACACACAGTCATGTACCTATTTCAACACTAAACAGAAACAGAAAAGTCTGAAGAACAAATTTTGTAACATTTTGTCGCTTTATAATAGACCCTTACCATTTACAGCTATGAAGGAATCATTATTATCGCATGTTTAGGCTGTCGAACTATAAAAACCTTTTAGTATATGTACACATGATGAAAAAATATATGTGAATAGTTTGCTAATGTGCGAAATTAACTCCTTTTAACATATTTGTATTAAACTTGTTCTTTAGATTTCTAAAATGAATGCAAGGAGTATCTGTCATGTGACCAAAATGAAGCCTGAGCAACATGGTGTGGTAGTCTATGAATTTAGTGATGTTTACGCCAAATTCCATATATTGTTTGAGGCAGGAAAATCAGTGCTAAAACTCTGTAGGAGTCGGAATCACTATAAGGAGCCCCCGTCAGGGCGAGGCCCCGGGATAGGCTCCAGGTTCCTGCAGGCCTAGTAAGGAATAAGAAAATGAATGAATCGTCATGAGGAGTTTTCATTTTTACTTTGCTACTGTCAAAACATTTATAAAATCAAACACAAGACACTTAAACATCTGCTAATAACTACACACACAAGTTATCTGCATATACATTCGCCGGGCACTTTATTAGGTACACCTGTTAAATTGCTTATTAACATAAATGAATAATCAGCCAATCACGTGGCAGCAACTCAATGCATTTAGGCATCTAGACATGGTGAAGACAAGTTGTGAAAGTCAAACCGTGCATCAGAATGGGGTAGAAAGGGGATTTAAGTTACTTTGAACATGGCATGAGTGTTGGTGCTAGAAGGGCTGGTTTGAGTATTTCAGAAACTGCTAATCTACTGGGATTTTCACGCACAACCATCTCTAGGGTTTACAGAGAAACGAGAAAATATCCGGTGATATTGTGTGGGGTTGTGTGGACGAAATTGCTTTGTTGATGTCGGAGGTCAGAGGAGAATGAGCAGACTGGGTCGAAATGATAGAAAAGCAACAGCAGCTCAAATAATCACTCGTTACAACCGAGGTATAGAGAAAACCATCTCTGAACACACAACTCGTCGAACCTTGAAGCAGATGGACCACAGCAGCAGGAGACCACTCCTGTCAGCTAAGAACAGGAAACTGAGGCTACAGTTTACACAGGCTCACCAAAACTGGACAATACAAGACTGGAGGAACTTTGCCTGGTCTGATGAGTCTCGATTTCAGCTGCGACATTCAGATGGCAGGGTCAGAATTTGGAGTAAACAACATGAAAGCATGGATCCATCCTGCCTTGTATCAGCGGTTCAGTCTGGTGGTGATGGTGTAACGGTGTGGGAGATATGTCCTTGGCACACTTTGGGCCCCTTAGTATCAGTTGAGCATCGTTTAAATGTCACAGCCCACCTGAGTATCATTTATGACCACAGTGTACCATCTTCTGATGGCTACTTCCAGCAGGATAATGCTCAAATGTCATAATGTCACAAAGCTCAAATCATCTCAAACTGGTTTCTTTAACATGACAGTGAGTTCACTGTACTCCTGTGGCCTCCACAGTCACCAGATCTCAATCCAATAGAGCACCTTTGGGATGTGGTGGAATGGGAGATTCGCATCATGGATGTGCAGCCAACAAATCTGTAGCAACTGCGTGATGCTATCATGTAAATATGGACCAAAATCTCTGTTTCCAACACCTTGTTGAATCTATGTCCTGGAGAATCAAGGCAGTTCTGAAGAAAAAAGGGGGTCCAACCCCTGTTTTTCAGGCTTTGGGCTCTCTACTACCTAAGATTTCAGCATACCAAGACATTTTGGACAACACCATGCTTGCCCCAGTGCTCACAGCAAGGGCTATGGTTGGAGGAGTTCAGTGTGGAAGCACTTGACTGACCCGCACAGAGCCAGCTCATTCTACAGAATGAATGAACACAAATTCCCACAGAAACTCCAATATCTTGGGCAAAGTCTTCCAAGAAGAGTGGAAGCTGTTCTAGCTACAAAGGAGGGACCAACCACATATTAAAGTCTAGGTATTGGAATGCAATGTCCCAATTCTTTTGTGCCTTGTATCCACACTTATTGTCTATTTTATCAGCTTCACTTACCATATAGGTGTTCCTTGAAGTTTACAGTAACAGACTGTAGTCCATCTGTTTCTCTGCATCAATTGTCAGGATCCCCACTGGATCAGCAGGTTTTATTTCTCTCATTACAGTTGCTGATGTGGTAGTAGCATATT
This sequence comes from Brachyalestes nurse, assembly GCA_037974405.1. Lineage (NCBI taxonomy): Eukaryota > Metazoa > Chordata > Actinopteri > Characiformes > Alestidae > Brachyalestes > Brachyalestes nurse. The sequence continues at coordinate 16,925,868 of JBBPCY010000109.1, forward strand.
AATGTGTTGCAGTACAGCAGTAATGAAGAATATGGGAGCACATATTGTTCAAGGTTCGAAGTTGCTTGATCATCATCATCAGCTGTGAACAAGTACATCATGGACCAAAGCACAGCATATAATTCAACATTCAACTGAGTGTAAGATAAGACAGAAGCAATATAAATAACACAATAAATAAACACTTCAACAACTTTAATACAATACAATCAATAGACAATACTGCAGTGTAACAGTAGAGTGAACGGGGTGTAGATCTCAGACAATGCAATAAATAGACAGCAGTGTACCGGTAGAGGGTGGAAGGGATGTTTGTCTTCCAGAATAAATAATATTGCACCATACATATATTACGCAAAAGGCAGATAGCAGCATGGAACCACATTAAGTGTAGATTTGTTTATCAGGTCAAATAATGACTTGAGTGTGCCTGTTGTGGCAGTAAACAGTACGCAGAAGGTAAATTGCAGGTGCCATTTAAAGTACAAAATGTGTGATATGAGAGGTATATAATCACAGATTTTGGTCAATTTTATATACTTTTATCAAATAAAACTTGTATATCAATATTTCTACATTCTCCAAAATACAGATAAACTTGTACTTAACGATCATCGCTAGTAGTTACTTGTATATCAATATTTCTACATTCTCCAAAATACAGATAAACTTGTACTTAATGATCATCGCTAGTAGTTACACTGGCAGTTATAGATTATTCTAAGAGTGTGTTAGTCCTCCACACTCACTGTCCCTTTAAAATAATTATGTAATGATGTAATTTCCTCAACTGTTCATGCTGGTGCTGTCAAAGTTAATTAAATTATTTATATTCATATTAATGTTTAAATGCGGTCCCCTAGACTAACCCTTCAGGCTTGGAGCTGCTCATAGGCTGTGCACCACCATAACAGAATGTGATTGCAGCCCTCTTGTTCAAATCTAGTTTTTAAATGGCTTTTAAAGTGATACATTCAGACTACACTGGGCAGGGCTTGCAGGAAGACTATGAAGAAATAAAAAAAACTAACAAAAGCCTAATTACAGTCACTGTGCAACATGCATATTGCTCTTTCTGGCTGTCAGTGACAAAACTGGGAAATAACCTCACCTTATAGAAATCATGTGATATTTATATACATTTGTTTTCTCCAGTGTGTATTTATGAGGCACAGAACCACTTCAAGAATCAAGACATCTTTTTTTAGTTCTCTGCAAGAACAAAAGAAGTAGCTACTGCATCTCTGAAACTGTTTACATGTAGATTTGACACTTTCAACATTGTGTTAAGTTTTACTAAATACTATCATCCCAAATAAAAATACACTGGAAACAATAGTTGACGAAGGATGAGCAGGACGCACCACGCTATTGAGGTTTGTTATACTTTCTTTAACACTCGGGGTAGCGTGTGGGCTTCTAGGTCACAGCCCCTATTTACTACAACCCCAAGCGATGCATGGAAGTGATAAAATTGAAGAGTAAAAGATCTATTAATCTCAGCAAAATGGTAGTTATCAGGCAGGTTATGGTACAACAGGTGGAAAGTGAATGCACACAACCCTCCACTGTGGACGTATCACACACTCCAAAAAGTACAACACACCTAATACCCACAAAATCAATAGAAAAATAATTCACATAATAATTAACTCAGAAATAAACACCTGCAGTGGTGCTAAATCACACTGTTTACATTCGATCTTTCCATTCATCAATTCGGCCCTGTTGGAATCAAATATAAAAATCATATTACCTCAAGAATTTGAGACCGGTTTGTGGTACTGCTCACCGTCTGTAGATGATCCTTTTCAGTCTCTGTCATTCTGCTCCAAACAGGGTGTGTGCAATACAACTGAACTGCTTAATATATTGTCTGAATGTTATTGTCAGTCTCGACTCCTCATCACCTGCTGTCATTTTTCACAAACCATTTGCTCTTCTGATCTGCTGGTTCAGCACACTAAATCTCAAACAACAGTGTATGTTAGTTATTTTATTTTGTTATGCTATATTATGTTATTTTATGGGTTTTTTGGTGTTTGATATTTTTGCACTATTGTTAATCGTATCTTTATACTTCTTGTTACACTGAGCATTCTCATAACAAAACAATTTCCCTCAGGATAATAAAGTTCTTTCTCATCTTATCTCTTGTGCTCCTTTTACTGATGCAGCTGCTGCAGTTATTGTAGATGAAAATCCAGGTTATATATTCACCCTAAAAATATCTTTAAAAAGACAAAACACAACACATGGTTTTATGTAGCAACAGGTGGCCAGTTGCAGGTGCCCAGTGACTGGAAAGCCCCAAACAGTCTCTTAGGTGCCTGCTGCTGTGCCTGATCTTAAAGAGTAAAGGTTTAGGCCAAATTACATACAGCTGCCTAGGACTACGCACCAGTGCCTGGGATTGTCCCCCGGCTATATTTCTATCCTATTTGTCTCGACCTTGACCTCTGTTTTTGACTCTAGAATTGCCTAGGACACGCCTGTTTTGCATTTTTGGGGGTTATGTAATTTGCCTTGCTTCTCTGATCATCGTTTCCTCTGTTTGACCTGGAATGGACTTTGAATTATGCAACTCTGGTGTCTTTGTCACCTTTGAAATCACACTTTGATATTAAAATTTTTACCCACATCTGACTTCTCTTTATGCAAATCCTCACTGTTCCGGAGCATAAACACTGATCTTAGGGAACGGGCTCCTTTTGGTTAGTTTTAAGTGAGCAGACATACAGGGTAGGCAAAATATTCTGTCACAGATTGTGAATGAAAAAAAAATTGTATTTAGTTTTTGATATTTTTCTTACAAACAAAAATGTGTTTTAAAGGCTAACCAAGTGTCATGTCATGACTCCTTCTCCAGGGAACACAAAGCAGGCACACTTGTAGGTGTAGGTACTTCATTTACTCAGAACAAGAACTGGCATGGGACCCAAACTTAAAGACTATAGTTCCAAACAAAAGGAATAAACACATCAATATAGACAGTTGACCAACACCTGTACACAAAACACAAACCCCTTGAATACCTATAGCATAAACCCCAACCACCAATAACAAAACACAAGCACTTAACACAAACCAAACACAGCTGTAACTTATAACACAAACCATTCCCCTTTCGTAATAAAAGTTCCCACAACCAAACCCCAAAACAAAACAGAAAAGGATGCCCTCTAGTGGCTGCCCACCATCAAAGTCTCCAGCCCTGACACACGTAGCCGCATTCATTAACTGATTATTTTTCATTAAAGCACAACAAACAGTGGCACATGTCATTTTTTTATGACTAACCTGAGCTTTAATATCTTTAGTGTCTTTAGAAGTCTGCTGAATGGACATGCACTACATGGGATAATAATTGATGTTTTGACGTTGAAACCATGCCCATATTTCATAAACTGTGTAAAGAGGATAGGTGCCAAATTCTAGCTAAAATAAAAACAAAACTTAAGAAGAACACTGGTCAGCTTCAGTAATGTAAGCTAGCACTCAGTGTAAATGTAATTACCCAGGGATACCTTGAGGACTGGACATTCTGTCTGGAACTCAAAATAATTACTTAAGCAGGTGACTCAAGTGACAGATTAGCTCTTTATTAATCTGTTTACTTGTATTCAAGTGCGTTAGCACTACACTATCAGTAGTTAAGATCAGTAGTTAAGATCTCTTTTTCACCCATGACCTGGTGCCGGCCCTGTCTATCTTGGTGTTATCACGATCCATAGGGTCCTTCCAGGAGACGGAACGAGAAACACTAGGGTGGGTGGCGGGCCGTTTCCATTAAGAGAGCAATCGCCGCGGGCCTTTGTTAGCATTGATCCTGCCTTTTTCAAGATGTGGTCAGGCCCAGTGATCCATGACCATCTCATCTATCTTGCAGGGTTCGAGGGATCTCGCTGTGAAATTGACACCAATGAGTGTGGCTCCAGTCCGTGTCAAAACCAGGGCCATTGTGTGGATGGGGTCAACAGTTACTAGTAAGAACTGGATGCAATCACTTTTTCTTTCTATATATTTATTTATTTCTTGTCACATTTTCTCTGTATAGAAGATTTGATGTGTAGGAAAGGGATTTGTCCAGATTTTCTTAACATTTTTCAATGTTTGAATTTTTTTTTTTTTTATTTGGATTTTTTTTTTTAACACTTGCAGCCCTCATCAGTCAACTGCCAACTTCATTTAGATTTAGTGGGGAAAATTTACACGCAGCTAGATCTTGCCCCCAAGCCTGGCAGGGCACAACATGGCAATGACTTAAAAGTGCAGATCTAAAGAAAAAAAGTCACAAGGCAGTAAAAGGAAATGTAAGTGGATGGACTCCACAGAGACCCACTGACCTGTAGCCATGCCAGTGTTGCAGGCCGTGTGGAGCAGCTCCTTCTTTCTTGACTTTGTTGTCGCAGCGCCTTTGATATTGACCTATATTGGCTAAGCACTCAGTTGATTTTAATGCACGCAAGAAGGATGAGGTGCAACGAGAAAAAAATCTACACATACATACATACATACACATATTTGTATGTATATATTAGGGCATTAACACAAAAGTCGACTAGTCAACTCATGCCTCTCGACAAGGGGCGGTACTGTTGGCATGAGGGGAATCTAAACACAAGGCGAGAGACATGCAGAAGAGAACACAGACACACATCACATGTGGAAATACTTCACTCTAGACACACAAACGGCACGGTGACAGTAACAGTACCGACGTTCTACGCAGCATCCGCTAGCTAACATGGCTAACGCTAGCTAACATGGCTAACGTTAGCGCTGCAGGGAGTCATCCTGCCATGGCTTAAACTGTTCCCACTCTCACTTGGACAATTGACCCGAAAATTCAAGGTATCAGCCTTTGTTTTGTTGTTTATTTGTCGTGTTTACCGCCAAGCTCGATTAAGTCGCATGCTCACCGAATTCTGATTGGTCGAGAGTATATATGACGTTTTGACTAAAAATAGGTCCGGCGCTTATTGCAGTTTGGATAAAAACGGCATCTTGCAGTACATCTTAAACAAGGAAATATAGCGATTTGGCATGAAATGTTAATAGAGCAGTGAATAGGTTCAGTGCACAGCAAAATGGCATGACAAACTCTTTTTTTTTTATTTGGCGTTTATTGTGTTTTGGAAAAGAGCTCTTCAATTATGTAAATACTTGTAATATAGCGGTAGTGAGTTCTAATTGCAGCGCCATTTTTTCTGGGATTTGCACTTTTGCAATGAAAATTCTAATGTCTGAAATGAATGGGGTGTTTTAAATTCCATATTCAATGTTCTAAATAAGACTTAAATACAATACATTGAGCCATACTGTGGATAACTATAAAGTACATAAGGTATTTTATCTGAAAATGTTACATTGTTAAATAAAATGCACTTCAGTTACACTTTTAGAAATGGAACAGAGCAATAAATGTATCTGTTGTACATTGTACATATTAATACATGCAATAAATTACTGTTATAGCTCATACCATAATGGGTACGAGCAAATGAATTCTCAGCGATCCCAAATTGTGAATATTGTCTAGCACGGCAAAGACTAAAACCTTAATAGCAGCAGTATCATTCTTTTCTCACTCTTAAGCAGTAATTTTAGTGGGTGTTTCCACATACACATACTTTAATCCACTGACCTGTGTTGACACTGCAGACCGTGTCTATATATTTATGGGGACAAACGTGAAGCCTAATTAGAGCAGTAATCTGCTCTTGCAGACTTACACAATGCCTCCTTAAGTTCAACAGTGAGGTCAGCTGAGATAAGAAACAGGATCACTGTGGACAAACACACAAACAAGGCAATTTCGGGAGCCTGAGTGGAGGCCTGAGGAAGTAGCCTCTGCCTTCAGACCTGTTACACAACTAAGTAAACAGGGAACTCAAACCACATTGCAGAAGCAAATAATGCAGGTTGCTTGTTTTTGGAAAGTAACAGATTACAGATGGTGTAGTTGCCACAGCTGAGAAGTTTTAGGTTTAGCTTGAATAGAATTTCAATTTAAAAACACACATTTTAACTCAGCTTTCTGTGTGTTCCAAGCACAGTTGTTCACCCACAGCAATTACTTCTCTTTGCAAAATGTATTTCTCTTCTGGACCTTATGTTCCTGAAGAGTGTGGTTATATATGCCATGGCATTAACACTGATCCCAGATTCAGCAGGTAAATATGATAAGCATAGTCACTGACCATCCATATTCTAACACTTGAGTATCTATACATTTCTTAATCTGCAAATGGAGTTACAAAATAACTGGAGTTTGGGGGAGGAGCAGGCCTTAAGCTCCTCCTCCTTCCAACCTAACATTCTATATATTTCCCAAAATCTAACATTCTATATATTTTCCAACATATCCATTTCCAACCTTTCCCACCATCACACCATCAGTACTTTCCTAGTATTGTCTCTGTTCAATAAAGGGAATTTTCTGGCTCAAGCAGAAGCCAAACAAAGGTTCATCTCAAGTTTGATGCCTTCCTACTTTTGTCAAGTCTATTGTGCTTTAGCAAGGTATTGAAAGCATTTACAAATTCATATTTAAGGGTTTTCTTGAAGGAATGTGAGTCCTGAAATAGATTCTCTGGTGCAATGAGTAGTGCTGTCGCCTCACAGCAAGAAGGTACTGGGTTCAAGTCCCATCCAAAGGGAGTTTGCATGTTCGCCCAAGCACATTGTACAAATTGGAGATGCTAGGCTGTGAGGTGTGCATTAATGTGTGTGTTTGTGTGTCTGCTCTGTGATGGACTGATGGCTCGCCTAGGGTGTTTTGCCGCCTATCGCCTCATGACTGCTGAGACAGGCTCCGGGACCCACGTGGCCCTGGTTGAAGTTGTTCAGATAATGAATGGATGGATTCTTTTTGTAACTACACATTTTTTCACTTGAGTTTAAAGGTCTTTTCACTAACTTGTGCAAGTTTTACAAAATGAATTGACAGAAAATATTAATGAGAACTATGCAATGCCTACATAGAAGAATTTAATACAAAAAAAAATACAAAAAAAAAAAACTAAAACAGAAGTTTGACCAGAAATTCGTATGCCTGGAATATACAGTATTTCGGCTTGGTTTTGCTAAAGTCTAAAGCTCCTGGAGTTTGCAAATTGCTACAACAACATTGACTGGAACCACATTACATGGTCTGATGAACCAAAAATTGAGATTTTTGGGAATAAACACTCATGGGTTAGGTGTAAAAAGTAGTATGGCTGTGATATTGCAGGGCTGAGATTCTGTAAAGAGGAATGGTTTTAGATGCGTGAGAAGAAGCTACTTCAACAAAAGGTGGATTTTTTTCCAACGATTTTACCAATCTTTATGCCAGTAATTGTGGGGGGCACTGTACATAAGCAACAAAACAGAATTTAACACCTTTACGAGGCCAAACTATCATAGCTATGAGCACCAGAGTTATCGGATTTTCATTCTAATCAGCTTTTTAGTCTTCTCTGTTCTAACTAGGAAAATGACTGTGCCAAAAGTGGAAGTTTCGTATAATTGGAAAGTGAACATATACTGCATTGTGCAAAGTTCTTTCATCACAGGATGGTTTCTGTTCTTTACCAATCTGTGCTCCCCGCTGGAGCACATTTACACCAACCATCACTTTCGGCCACCTTCCAAGGCAGAATGACTCTCCATAATTCAGCCGGTAAGTGTCCATATGTAAGAATTTAAATATAGCATGATGCTTCTACAATGGAAAAGCAAAAGACATTAAAACTGTATAACTGTACTGCATGTAAAGAGAGAGAGAGAGAGTGTGTGTGGGGCGGGCACGGTTCTGATGGATCTGTCAAATGTTCAAAATGTGTAACTTAAATCATTGTTTCACTTGTTAGCTGCTGTGTTCTGCATCCTTTTGAATTGTGTGCACATTGGGGCCCAGGGTAAGTCTGATTCTAAAAACACTATTTATGACAAATCTCCTTTTTTGCTGTCTTATAAATCTTTCATCAGTCTTATCTCCTACATTAAAGTGATATCGCTATAAACGTCAGTCCAAATTATGTCATTTTCCCTCGTATCCTAAATACATTCGATCAACCTGAACATGGTTGGTGCCTGAGGTTTGCTTCTTCTTTAGGTTCATGCTGAAACTACAAGACTAACATAGAAGTGTATATTCTACCAATAAGCACTGGTCACAATGCAAGCCTAAATCATCACAAGCCTTCCTTAAACCCCTTTGAGGTTAAAACCTATCTCAAATGCACTTTCTTAAATATAACATGCTGATGTCTATTAAAGTGGACAAAGCTGCATCTGAAAGTTAAAAACACAAGGAGTGTTCACTTAAATGTTGCTTGTACTTTAACGTCTTCTTTGGCTTCTTTTTTTACTTGTGTGCTACATTACAGGGATTACAGACATTTTCTACATTAACATTAACACTAACCCCTTTGCTTGTCAGTTGCAGAGGAAGGACAGTCTGAACTGAAAGTTTTTTTTTATTTTCACCAATCTTGCATAATAGCAGTCTCTCTTTTGCAGTACTGATGTAGACACTGAGTTTAATTTTCTCTGGATACTAGTCTACGTCCCCCCTAGGTCTTCTCGCTGTTTTCATTACACTTATGCACGTTAAATAGTTCATGGCAACTTTTTTTTTGCATCACATCATGCTAGTTAAATGACACAAGCGTGCCAAATGAGAAGTTACTGCACAATGTTACCTCCATAGTGACATAAGTTCTAAACTAATGTCTTTTTACTTAGCGGCCTGATATAAAGGGTAAAGAGGGCATTTGGCTGATGCTCTTATCCAAAGCGACTTACAGGGAGAGTTTCCCTGGAGCAACTGAAGGTTAAGTGTCTTATTCGGGGTCATAAAGTAGAAAGTGGGGATTTGAACCTGCGTCCTCTTCTCTTTCCTCTGTAAAGGCTGCAGGTATTTTGAGCTAGTCTGTGTGAATTCCTCTCAAATAATTTTACAAGAATGTGACAAAAATGAAAAGTTTCCTATCTATGCCTCTTTAACTGTAATAACTAGACTCTGTCTCTGTCTCCTCCAGTTTCTCTCCCACTCCCTACTCTATCACTTCCTTCTTCAGTGAATCCATCAGATATTCAGCTGTTTTCCACTTTGGAGCTTGCCTGCACCATCCCAAACACAGCTCCCTTTCCTGTATCAGTGTTTATATCACAAGCTGAAGATCCTAAAGAAAATGCAGAACCACAGACCCTTTATTGGGCACATACCATCTCTTTCACAGTCAGCATAAGGCATGAAAAAGATGACTCATTTGTGTGCTGGTACAAATCTGTCAGAACTGCAAAGGCCTCTGGACTCAGCAACCCTGTCAATCTAACCATAAGTGAGTGGCTTTATGAATGTGTGTATGTGCGTGTGCGCGTGTGTGTGTGTGTGCGTGTGTGTCTAATATCATCACTGTTCCAAAAACCTCTCTTTTCTTCTATTTTATGTTTTGCACACCAAAAAAACACAGCAGCCATCATTTGCATTGTGTGCAATATTTTAATGTAATGATGGATGGACCAAAAACAGTGCTTCAGAATGACTTCAGGACACACTATTTAATTTAACCTACATTAAATGTTAGAATGTTCTGTAAAGTTACAAATGGTTTTGGGCAGTGACCATATGTGCCTATATAATATAAAATCAGTCGTGTGTGTGTGTGTGTGTGTGTGTTTGTTTGCACTTTTGATTGAGTGTATGATTACATTACCTGTAATTCTCCTCCCTCTTGTAGATTCTGTTGCAAAACCCACAGTGATCCTTGATCCTTCTCCCATCTTTCCCATGGGTGGGAGTTTTGCTGTGTATTGTATTACTGTTGCGAGCCAACTGAACACTACGCTGAGCCTGTATGAGCGTCAGCTTCCCCTCAGACATGGCAATGACAGTTTCACCTTCCTGGGATCAAGAACTTTGCAATCAGGGGACTCAGTATATATGAATGTAACAAATGTTGTTAAATCAGTTGAATACCTCTGCCACATCAAAGTGTCCTACAAAGGCAGCATCCTGCAGTCCACATCCAGTCCTGTGGCAGCCATCCCAGGTATGACATTCAGAGGATTATAAACATGTGCACTTAAAAATCTTAAAGTTAGTCTGAACTGAAAATCATAACGCATTTGATATATTTGCAAATGAAACAGGGTATTTGGAGGGAAATGAATTTCATTTCTTTAAATTCGTATTATTATTATTGTCATCATCATCGTCATTATTATTAATAATAGTAACAATATTATTATTATTATTATTGTTGTTGTTGTTTGGACTCTGTGACAATGTGAACGAACAACGTAAAAAATTAAGATCCACTATGATTTCAGGTTGACTTAAAGAGTAAAAATATTAAAATTCAATATCAGAACTCTAGCCTGATGCCAATCTGACAGTACCTACCGGCAGTAAATCAACAGCTAACTTGTCAAAGATCTATACCCAGTAAAATTAAGCAAAGTGTGTCTCTAAAAAGGCATTGTCTTAAAGAAAAGGCAAAACACTTTATCAAAATGTTTTCACATTTGAGTGCATTTTAACATACTTGTTACATGGCTAGTACATGCAGTTTTTTCATGGATTAAAAATGTAATTAATGTAACATTTGCTTCATCTGTCTTTTTGGTGGAATGAATGTAGCCTGGGCATTAGCTCCAGCTCTTAGTTCAGTTACCCCAAAGTACTTCTAAATTCTGCAAAAAATAAAAATCACTGTCCGACACATCATATATCGGCCACCGCTAATCTTTATCTACTACATGTATGTGATGACTGCATTGTTATGTGTTATATGTGTGTTTGTCTTGTGTTTCATTGTTGCTCCAGATGAGCTGCCAGCGCGTCTGTATTCAGACACTCGTGGTTCAGCGGCCTGTTCGGGATATCTGTCTCTTAGAGTGAAGGAGGTTTGGACACCCATGTGTTTCTTTGAAAATTATGCCAATGAAGAAGCTGTGGCTAAAGTCACATGCAGGGAACTGAACTGTGGGTATGCGCTGCAATGGGAAAAAATTACAGATTCTGGTTCGAAAGCTGTGGGCATGCCAACATGCACTGGGAAAGAGAAAAGGTTAGCAGAGTGCCCTATTGTTAAGAAAACCGGTTGTAATAAAGCACTCTATGTTACCTGCTCAGGTGAGAAAGAAAGAGAATAACACAGATTTATTTTATACACATGTTTTTCTTATTTTATATTCCTCCATTTGCTCTCTCTCTCTCTCTGGCAGGTGCTCTGCCTCCCCCTAAACTCTCTGTGGAACGCCATGGTTCTGGCCCCTGGGTGTACGTCAAGCTTGAAGAGTCTGTGAAGCTCAGCTGCACTTTTGAGTCACCATCACTGACACAAAATGACGAGGTAACATGAGTGCAATGTGATTACAGAATGATACTTGATGATGACAATGACAGACAAGAGTGCAACAGCTAATTAGTAACAATGGCACAGGCCTAGTTTCCACTAGAAGCAGAGGATGACGTATCCTCTGACTTTTTTAGTTTTTCACCCCCAACCTTTCAGGCTGGGTGGAGTTTTGGGGGTAATTTGATAGGGGTTATGTCCAGGTTTACTACACAACTGTTGTAATCTAGCTATAATCCATCCTCCATAGTAATGACAGTAAGCTAACATTTCATATATCTACATATATAGTAGTGTTAGAACTGGATACTGTAGAACTGGATACTGTAAAATGCATTTTATTTATCAAGGCTATAGTATTGTTCATATTTATGCTTTTTATTTGCAGTTTGGGTCAACAGTAACTAATGTGTAATTAAGCAAAGTATCCTGCCACTAGGAGTTTAACCTACAACTCAGCTTACAAAGCCTAGCTATCATAACCATGTGGAGTTCAGCTACTTAACTACGTGAACAACAGTGGTTCAGTGTTACTCTTAGTATAGTGTTGGTTTACAGTGTCATGGTGTGAATATAGGCAGGGATTGACATAAGTGGTACACAAGCAAGAATTGGCATCTGTGGTACGACAAATGCGCACCTGTTTTCAGTCTTCACTGCACAAATGCGTACCTAATTTGAGTAACTTTTGCGCCCATGCTAAGGTGAAATTTTTTTAATTTTGGGGGCATACCAATTCATGAATGTAGGTACTCATTACAGTACTACAGCAAAAAAATTATGTCAACCCCTGAATATAGGTCGTATTTAACCTGAATAATATTGTCAAAATGAAACACACTTTTTTAACTTTTTAGCATTTTCTTCATAAGATTTCAGACATTAAAGGTAAAGGGAAATTGTAAGGCCAAAATTAACGAAATATTTTATGCAAGCCACTACTCCAGGACTGGCCGGACTATTCAGGTGTAAATCCTTGGATTGCTCCACTGTCAGCTATTGTAAAAGTTTTGCTTCAGTATTAGATACTTTCAAGTACTGATAACAAAATTCCTCACTCGGAGGTGCGATTTAAAAAAAAACTTCCATTCCAAAGGGTCATTCAAAAAGACAAAAGCACACAGAAAGTAAACTGGGTAAAGAAAAGTAAAATGGCTACTAAACTAGACAAAACTGCAGAACAGCCGAAACCTGAAGATAACAGCTTCATAAGTGCAAACAGAAGCATGCTGGCATGGTGCTGCAGAACACAGTGCTACAAAACACCATGACTGCTCTAGTAAGTCAATTATCAAAATAGTAACGGCATGCAGCCCTAGATGATTTGCCTCCATTGTGAAACTGTGTATTCATTTGCCACAATTATGGAATTTAGAATTAGAATAAAGAATAAAAATTCATTTTCTCTTTTCAGGTACGCCTCACATTAACCCGTGATGGACAGGAAGTTACATACAGTTACACCAGACCAGCCAGCGTGGTGTATGAACTGTCAGTACCAGTGATAGAAGGAGAGTATGCTTGCTTTGCCTCTCTAAGCTCAAGCCGACTGAAGAAGACAGACAGGAGCAACTCAGTACACCTCCGCAGTACGGTTCTTCCCACACTTTCATACCATAGGCCTTGAGTTGAGCAAGGACATCTGGTTACTGGTTTAATTTAAGATACAGGGGATCCTAAAGATATGATGAAGATCTGTTCCCACGACAGTGATGTAATCCAAATTTTGGTGTAAGTTGAAACACACCCTACCCAAAGTTAATAACTTATCCTAACACAGTTGTAAAATCTATAAACACAACTAAGAAAAAATGACAAAAAATGAGTGTAAAAAAAATCGTTCAGAAGCTATGATAAAGGCCAAAAAGTCATAAAATAAAGCAAAACAAATGGAACACTTGCACTTAGATAAGCATACTCCCTCACTCATACGGCGCTACTGCGTATTCTTCCGCCACGCGCCACTAAACTAGTTCGCCCACGTGAGTTTCGTAAACGCGAAATATCATATGTCAAGACCCTCGTGACTCGAGGACCCCATGTAGTGCTATCTTATTAGTTATGAGACGCTTTCATCGCTTTTACTTTTATAACCAACCTCACAGATATAAAAATACAAATAATAAAGGTAGATTTACCTACGACTAGTGAATCCATTTCTAAATGCCAGTAGTTACACTAAATGTCTAACATTTTGTAAACACTTGCTCATTCAGTATTCTTTGAAATTAAGGCAGTTCGCCTTTGCAGTTCGCCTTTCCCCCCACATTAGATACTTTTGGACTAGTATACTAAAGGTTGAATTCAAATCTGTCTAGTCTAATCCATTTGGCTGACACAGTGAAAGAGACTTATTTAATCCACTGACAATGCACACAGAAGAAGGAATGAGTCTGCAGCTCAGTTGTCTAAGGCAATAAAGTTGAGCTGATGCAGTCTGAGCCTGACAGAACGTTAAAATGACCAGATGTTTAGAAATAGGACATAACCCGCTTATATTTTTTTTGGCATGTTAAGCAGATTTAGGTTTTAACCTATTTATGCAGGGTGTCTCTTCATCTCTTAATCAATTTCTATCTTTTTTTGCAAACTGATTAATTGCAACCTATGATGCTAAACAAACAAACAACTGGAGTAAAAGGCTTCATCTGTATTTCACCGCTACTTTGCTATGCACGTGTGCAGGATAAAAAAAAATTAATATCTCACTGCATGCACAATTTGGTCCTTGCCATCATCTCAGCAACAGTCTGTTCTCACACTTCCGCAGTGTAATAAACAAAGTAGGTGGACGCATGAAAAAACATAAAGTTTGCAGAAAAGTTCACATAAATCAGATTTTTGATTTACATTTCTGCCACCACTAGGTGGCTTGCATAAAACGTTTTATATCAACCATCAGCCACAGAATGAAAAACAACTATAATAAAGAGCTACAATTCATGCAATACTAATTGTCATGATAAAACACCCTCTAATGATCTTATGGAAATTATAGTGTGATGAGTTGAATCACATGTCAGACGAGAAATTATAGTGTGATGAGTTGAATCACATATCAGACGAGAGATAAAACTGAAATCCAAAAACAGAAATGAGCCCCTGTGCTTTAAATTCACACATAATATCATATAGGATATTAGTACAGCCAGACAGAATGGCGACTCGGTTCAAATGTTCTAACTCCCTTCAGCTCCTGACTCATCTTTCCCTGTTTCTTTTTCTTTCTGTAGTCTACACTCCTCCTGCTGTTGGACCAATAGTGGGTGCTGTTTTCACCACTTTGGCAGGAGCGGCAATTCTGATATACATTTGTATGTTTCGCAAAAGCGAGGAGCAAAAGGCGACAGTTAGCCCAGCCTTGGAGGAAACACAGCCTGGCGATACTGCAACCATGCCACCAGAGGAACCAGTGATAACAGACAAAAACCTACCACAAGAAAAGAGCAAAGCTTAACTAATAGACTTCTGGTGTCATGCATCATTGTGTAGTTGGTAGGACTACTCAATTCTAAAACTTTCTAAGTGATGTGAATATATAGACTTGATTCTGCAAAATAATTGTAATTCTAGAAACCAAAACAATATTGATTCAGTATTAAATACACAATACGTTTCTTTTTTTATTGAACCTAATGTGCTTCAGGATAGATGTTTCAGCATTTTTTTTATGTTTTTTTTGTTTATTTATGAGTGTGACATGAGTGTGACATTTTTGGTAGGCTGTCTAGAAAAAGACAGCAGAACATTTCACACTCCATGTGCACACAACTGTGGACAAAACATAGGGTTTGACCCTTGATTCCCAAATGCCTAGATTAAGATAATTAACTGGTTAAGTGTCATGTACGTATTTTAAATGTTTGCGTCCAAGCTAGTTTAATCTGTGAGAAAATTAAATAGTGATTTTGAAAATCATTGCGATATCATTGTGCACCTTGGAGTAAAAAGAAATGTTCCAGAATAGATACATTTTGCACTCGTTACATTTGTCACTGGATACTCAGAATTCTTCATCAGGTAGATGTAAAAGTAAATATTACTGCATGTATGCTTCAAGCAAGTGAACACTCCTAGGCACTGAACTGACTATGCATGAAAGTAAGTTTAAAACTTCTATGCCAACACCAGCTACTGCTGACAAAGCAGATTAACTACCAAATTTGGCAAAGCTTTCTTTGGTTTCGGGGGTATTTGGTGAGGTTGCCTGTCATATGATGTTATGAATGTGCAGCAGTGTTAGCTTGCATGTAGCAGTATTCATATTCTCACATATTTATCACTGAGTTCTAATGACAACAGCATTTCTGGGATTATCAGGATAAATAAAGTTCTTGTCTCATCTTATCTTATCTAATTTTATCTTATCTTATTGTTATTTAGAGGATCCAGTCATATTCAGAAGAAAATGTAGGGATTACTGTTCAGTTTTCCCATAGAGAAAAAACAACCCCACAGCCATTACAGCCATTATCTCAAAACAGTACCGCACACTTACATTAGTGTTTTAGATAACATATTGTTGAGAGGCAACCTTTAATAATGGCAGCTACATAAAGGCACAAATCTCAAACACTCATATGTTTACCATCAGTACAGATATATGTGTGTAAGAAGATACATTGCAACATTTTCACCAATTCAGTTGTCTTGGCTGCACTAGAAATACACCACTGGAGAATGATTTGGAATAAACGTATCAATCCCAATGTGTCTTTGTCACTGAGCCTGTTCTTTCACTCTCACTTAAAAGTCAGAGTGAAAGAACCCTGCGCCTCATCAGCGTGCGGTTAGTGGGCAGGGCTTTGCACTATGTTTCACATCAAGACATGCTTTTTTACACATGCACTTCTATACATGTGACCCAGAGACATCCTTATATGGGCTAAGTGTTAAATACAAAATGATGTGACTTTGGAGGCCTCTTCGCTTCAAACATGTTTTTAAATATCAGGCAAAGTGAATAGATTGGGTCTAGTCAACTAAGACTTAATATTGAGATAGAGCTTCAGCATTGAACTTCCAAGGTTTTCTATTTACAGTCAGTTTTACAGAACATATGATTTTCCTTGGTATCAATCACTTTATATTTTACCCCTATGAGAAGTGAGTGCCCTGAAGCATATGTTTTCTCACTGTCTTAGACGTCCATACTAACATACTACAGATTCATTGTGATCTGAGGGTAAGTGTTGCATGATAATACGAACTGTCTGCTCTCTAATGTTCTATATACATTAAGGAGTTCAAGTAAGAACATCATTTTATTCATGACAGTCCCCATCCTGACAAGCATGGAAAACCAACCCCATACTCTTTGTTTCCATTTTTTTAGATGTGCTTGTGATTCTTTGTTTATTTAAAACTATGAGATATAAACCATGCTTATTATATGTATATGTATCTATATGTTCTCACAAATTATGGCAACAACACCAATAAAAGACATTACACAAGAATTACAGATCTCAGATTTATTTCATTCAGGTCTGAAGGTGTTACAAAGTCAATTATAAAGAAATAATCTGGTCCTCACATAACTTTTGTTTGCATTTTTTTCATGTAGTAGAAAATCAAGTATGGCACAGCCTGAGAAAAAAGGGATTGAGCCCCTTATTTCTGCTCTGGTGGCAATTTGAGCACAGGGGAGGGATGGAGCACAAACATAAAGGAGTATACAGCTGCCGAATCAGCAGGCGCCACTATGCATAGTCTAGAGAGGGTCATCTTCAGAAGCCCAAAAGTTATATGGTTTTTGCCTAAACAAATCTGCTCACAGTGTAAGGTTACTGGATCAAGCTAACCAATCTTTGTTACAGTTGTGTAGTCCTGGAAACAGATGTGTGGTAGCAGAAAGCCTCTAACCAAATGAGCCCTTTTTGAACTACATATTGAAAAAAAAATCCCTGATCTAGTGTAGCTATGGCACTGCTTCTGGTCATGATAATGGAACTTGCTGTCCTTCAGTGGTTTTAGTGTTAAGCTTCTGTCTTTTCAACTTTTATCTCCATCTAGTCATCCTTTCCCCAAACATGTCAGTGCAGAAAATGAAGCAAGTCAGAAGTTGGTACCAAACAATCCTTTTACATTCTTCTTGGTTTAGTCTTAGTTTTGGTTTGCAGTTGAATGAGAAATAAGAGGGAAGCATCTATGTTACTCCCTGGCTAGCTGGGAGTCATCACAGACAAATGACATCTAACCAATAAAGCTCCTCACAATCGTTTTATCTAGGAAAATCAGACACAAGCCTGTATTCAGAAACAGTAGAGTCTCTCCTGGTTGGATAAATCTAAAAGGGGCTGCTAGTAAGTACTAATAGCACCATAGATGGTCTGAGACAAAAAGGAGATGTTGAAGGTGCAGGTTGGAAGGAGGGGGGATTGGGATACGTCTGCTTAGAAGCGTCTGCTGCTGACAGTTGTCACAGAGGATTTTTTGATGCTTGAGCCTCCACCAATGCTGCCACCCATTCCGATTCCACCGCCGATTCCACCGCCGATTCCACCGCCAATTCCACCTCCATAGCCAAATCCAGAGCCA
Organism: Brachyalestes nurse; assembly: GCA_037974405.1. NCBI lineage: Eukaryota > Metazoa > Chordata > Actinopteri > Characiformes > Alestidae > Brachyalestes > Brachyalestes nurse. The sequence goes on from JBBPCY010000109.1 coordinate 16,943,759, forward strand.
AATCCAGAGCCAAATCCAGAGCTGGCGGAGGAGAAACCTGCATAAGAAAGAGAGAGAAAGACGAAATGTCAGCTCAGCGTTCAGATCAGAATCTGAGTACGGAGTAGTTCAGCAAAAGTGTGTGGTGTACACGGCTGTAATAAGGCAAAGGGACTCACCACCACCTCCAGAGGTCTGCTGCACGTGAATGGTAGCAGAAGATCCTCCAGCAGAGATTCTAGGGAGTAACATATATGGATTAAGTTAAGTACGTTTCCAAAATATCTGAATATTCTCTTTCAAAAATCAACAGAGCAAAACCAAGTAGATGCCAAAAACTCCTTACCTGCTCTCCTCTCCTTCCAGTAGTTTCCTGTAGGTGGCGATCTCAATGTCCAGGGCCAGTTTGACGTTCATGAGCTCCTGGTACTCGCGCACCTGCCGGGCCATGTCCTGCTTAGCCCTCTGGAGGGCATCCTCCAGGTCCTTAATGCGAAGCTTGGCATCCTTCACTGCCATCTCACCACGCTCCTCTGCCTCGGCAATCTGAGCCTCAAGGTTGGCACGCTGAAAAAAGAGAAAGGGAGAGAAACCGTTAGCATCTCTGCTAACAGTAATAGGGCCTCAAAATAACCACTGGTCATCCATAGCTACCTGTCCCTTGACGGCCTCAATCTCGTTCTGCAGACGGGCGATCATTCTGTTCAGCTCAGCAATCTCAGCCTTGGTTGTGCGCAGATCCTCACCATACTGGCCAGCTGAGGTCTGCATCTCCTCAAACTGAAACAGACAATGAGAAAAATAAACTCTAGCAAATGATAACTGATTGGAATTCAAAGACACATGCTGCAACATAAGCTATTACTTTTCCTACCTTCTGTTTGTACCAGCTCTCTGCCTCAGCACGACTCCGGTTGGCGATGTCCTCATACTGAGCGCGCACTTCAGCCACAATGGAGTCCATGTCCAAGTTCCTGCTGTTGTCCATCTCCACAACTACTGATGTGTCCTTGATCTGAGACTGCAGCTCACGTAGTTCCTTCATGTGAAAGAAAAAAGTCGGTTTGGGTCAAATTTCTCCTCAGGGAAAAATGCTACAAATGTTTTTTTTTTAAATCAACATGAGATATTCACTTACAGCCTCATAGACTGCCCTCAGGAAGTTGATCTCATCCTGAAGGGCATCGACCTTAGCTTCAAGCTCAATCTTGTTCATGTAGGCAGCATCAACATCCTAAAAAGAAAAGTAGGGTTTAGGTTTAGGTCCTTGTTATCTTACTTTATCTTATATTATACTATGTCATATTATACTGTCACAGTTTTTACTTTAAAAAGTTATTTCAGACTGTACCTTCTTCAGCAGGACAAATTCATTCTCAGCAGCAGCACGCTTGTTGATCTCATCCTCATACCTGCAAAGAGACAAGAAAATTGTAGATAAATGCTATTGCTGTAGCACAGGAATATTAGCATTTCTAACATTAGCATATAACATTGATTGTGACATGCGCCATTTGATTAATATTAGTCAATTTATAAAGAATTAGCTAAGCATACTCACTTCCTTTTGAAGTCCTCAACCAGACCCTGCATGTTCTTCAGCTCTCCCTCCAGCTTAATCTTCTCATTGCCCAGACCATCCAGCTGTCTGCGCAGGTTAGCAATGTAAGCCTCGAACATGGCATCAATGTTAGAGCGGGTGGTGGTCTGCTCCTGCAGGAGACTCCATTTGGTCTCCAGCATTTTGTTCTGCTGCTCCAGGAAACGCACCTGAGGGAAGCAAAACAGTTCTTAATTTTTGCATTAGGCTGTATTTGTCTTGATTTAGACATTATTGAATATCAGTTTTTTTCTGCTCCAAGTCTTTTCGTTTTTTTCCCTGAGAAATGCATCACAACAGTAATAAACTGTTTTCATAAAAAGTGTGGAAGGAATGTGGCCATAACAATCTGCAAGTGCATTTGATAAACTGGATGAATGGATTCCAAAAGACGGATTGTATGGCTCTTTTGTACTCCTGCCTCTTTTATGCTCTTTCTCCTGGATTATATTGTCTGAGGAAACATAAATGGCCATGAGTCATTCTGCCAGGCATTTTTCTGCAGGGTGGGGAGGAGGAAGGAGGGGCAACGAGTGAATGAGAGAGAGTGGACTAACAGGGTGTGTCCGTGAGACATGAACCATGAACTCCTAAAGGGAAAGAAGAAAAAAAAACTCATCTTGCTTGAGGCCTCGCCTAGACCTGCGTTGCTCCACAGATGAAGCAGTGAACAGATAACATCAGAGAGGCGAGTTTACCTGCCACACCCTAATAAAGGCTTTGTGAAAGGATGATGACAGATCAACTGTAGCTCTGGGTAGCATACGCCCTGTCTGCTGTCCTTCTAACTATCTGAGATATGAGCTCATCTTGAGAACATCAGAGCTTAGCCTTTACATTTTCGGCACTACAATCCCTTCTGACCTCAAAGTTTTCTCAGAGGCCTGTTTATGTAATGCAAGACTGCTGGACCATTTGCCTACATATCTGTAAATGCACAGACGTTAAGGTTAGTGTTTATACAGATTTTCTGCAGTTTTTGGTGAGTGAACTCTTCTATGTGTGTGTGTGTGTGTGTGTGTGTGTGTGTGTGTGTGTGTGTGTGTGTGTGTGTGTGTGTGTGTGTGTGTGTGTGTGAATGTGTGAATGGGTGCGTCTAGTGTAATGTCTATAGCCCATATAACTCATCCTGGTCACACTGTTTCCCACAGGCACTATAAAATACAGGTGTGTGTGTTGACTACATGGTAGCCAGCCATTTGGGGCGTGTTTCTGTCCACACTTGCTAGAAGAGTGTTTGCCTTTTGCCAAATATGGTATCACTAAACAACTGCCTCGAGGTCAGGTCATGGGAAGAAAAGACTTTCAAGGCTTGACAAGTTAGAAGTTGTTTTAAAAAATCTAGTTACATACCACTGCATGGAGCACAGCCTTCAGTGCTTCTGTAAAACAAACTTTGAACTCAACTCCCATCTCTTTCCATTAGAGTGTTTAAATATGTGTGAGCGTGTGTGTGTGTGTGTGTGTGTGACTCATGCTAGATTATGACCTGCTCTCCACCCATATTTGAACAGACTGTGTGAGGTTTTAGCAAGCTCACAGAAACAGCCTCTCACTGCTCTCAGAAAGAACCGAAAGCAGAGCAGATGAGCTGTGTTTCTTTCTCAAACACTTAGTATGGTAATTAGTTTGTTTGAATGTTGCAATTAAAACAGGTTAAATGGCCTTGCAACAATATGTGCTTTGACTGGCTGCTTGGTTTTTACTGCCCTTTCATTGAAGAGATATTGCCAAGGCCTCTCTGGTGACACGTCAGAGTGTAATGTCAGCGGAGCAGTAACTATGGCAACTTTGAAAAACAGACTCTACAGCCTTCTAGTCTATACCACAAGATTAAATGACTACATGCTTCCCATGCATAAACTTTATGCTCATTTTGGCTAGCACTCAAAGTTTATTTAAGATGGATGTGTTTCTGCAAATACTGGCGACTCAAATTCTGCTCTTAATTAAGGTCTAGCTTTTTAGCTAAATGAAGACTGCATTTTAGTTAAGGAGAGACTGCATTTTCTGAAAACACTGTGTGGCTGCAGCTGGTAGTTTAGCCTGAGGCGATAACTGAAGTCATTCAGGGTTAAAGGTCATTTAAAGATTGCACATCCATTAAAATATCAAGTGCTGCATGTCAGTGCATCTGGAAGTTAAATGTCACACTGGTGCACATAACTTATACATAACACTGTTCTTAAAGCTTAGGCTTGAATGTTGAGGCTATTTAACCCCTTAAGTACTAGTTCAGATCTTTGACCCTTGTTATACAATAGTAACTACTGTGAAACCAATGTGTGAGTTACATTGTTATAAGCACTGGGAATTGAAATGTGCACTTTACAAGCTTTAGGATTAAAGGGGAGATTACTGTCATACCTTATCGATGAAGGAGGCGAAGCGGTTGTTGAGGGTTTTGATCTGCTCTTTCTCCTGGGTGCGCACAGCCTGGATGCTGGGGTCGATCTCCAGATTGAGGGGGGCCAGGAGGCTCTGGTTGACTGTCACAGCAGTAATGGGTGGTGCGATGAAGCCTCCACCGACACCTCCACCAAAGCCTCCACCAAAGCCTCCACCATAGCCTCCACCATAGCCTCCACCAAAACCTGAGCCGATGCCTCCACCCACACCTCCAAAGCCTCCACTGCTGCTGGAGCTAAAGCTGTAGCCGGACGCTCCACCAAAGCCAGCGCCACCGCCAGCACCCACACCGGAACGGCGGATGCTGGTGCTGACCCGGCTGGAGCCTCCGGGCACAGAGTAGGCTGACTGGGTGGAATAGGACTTCCTCACAACGGGACCAGAGCTGAAGCTGGTAGTCTTGATGCTTGCCATGGTGTCTGTTGGATTTTCCTGGCTGTCTCTGTGCAGAGAAGAAGAAGCGAGAGAGAGTGGAGAGGAGTGGAGTGGAGGAGGAGGCGCTCACAAAGGAGAGTCAAAGTCCCTCTGTGTGCTTCTCCAGTGCTGGCCACATCCTTTTATTGCATCGTGCAGCTTAGGGGTGGGGCCAGTGTTCTCATACACACTCACCCACTCATAGGCACACACATACACACACACATACACACCCTACCTGTCAAACAGGTATAGAGTGAGAGTGGAAAGATAAGAAAAGTTACACCCAGCCTCAGGCATTGCCACAAGCCCTGAGAAGCAAAATGAGAGAAATTCCTTTCTCCATTAAAAAGTGGAATGCCAGCGGGTGGGTCTGCCTCTCTCCGTCTGGTTGGTCAAGTGAGAGGCAGAGCAGAGGGATAAAATGAGTTCACCCCTGCTCTCTTTAGCAGGGTGGGGCACTCCACTCTTCTTACAATTATGAATGACTGCACAACTAAGACTTTTTTCCATAAGCCTGTGCCACTGTGTGCAACTGCGGACTTCAAGCCAAAAGTGTAGGCCGATCCAGTGCACTGCTGGGGATTGCATGGGAAGGAGATTGCAAGCAGATGGAATGCTACTGTGTGCTTCCATATGAGTTTTTTTTCCTTTGCAGGGGTAATGCTGTTCAGTTCAAGTGAACAGGATAAACCTCAATTTTATACTGGTAATGACTGTAATTGTGAAGTTTAGGCAGGTAGAATGTATAGCTATGGTCATTTCTCTCTCTCTCTCTCTCTCTCTCTCTCTCTCCCTGTCTTTCTCTCTCCCTCTCTCTCTGTCACACAGTAATTACAACCAAATTCAAATGAATGAGGTTATCTTAGGTACTTGTGATTATCTGCATTGTTGGTGGGTAAAACATACATTGGCAACCATTTCTGCAACCGTCTTTTGTCTCACACACAGGCATACTTTTTTGCATGATGGCTCTCACACACTTTTGTTATAAAATTGTTTGCATACATTAAATTATTTGTAATGCAGTGTGTGTGTGTGTGTGTGTGTCTGTGTGTGTGTGTGTCGGTCTGCTGAAAGTTGGGTGTGGTGAATACTACCTGTCATTCCTGAGGAGGCTTTGTTTAAGCTTCAGCAGGGAAAGTAAGGTTACTTTCTCAGCCTGTAGAGCTGTTATGTGAGTCACAGATAACACAATATATTCATTCATTCTTTTTCTAAAACTTCTAATAAGGCCCATCTGACATCTAAACTCACAGCTCACACCTTTCTCATATTGAAAAACGTGATGCGTTGAATTCACCTTATTCAAACATGTCCATCAATTGAACACAGTATATAACAAGAACACAATGTTGTCTTTAGGTTCACTTAGTTTTGGCATTTCATCCATTTTGTTCATGTAGAAACAATGATCACAAATCTTGTCAATTATACACATCACATTTTTGTTCGGTGTGTACTGTAAACAATGTTCAGAAGGGAGACTGGTGCAGTGCAACACTTTTAATTGTGCAGACCGAGCAAGCAAAAGCCCCAAACAGACAGCGAGACCTAACGTCAGTGATTAAGTCATAGGTGTAGTGATGTGAAACAGGTATGATTACCAGGTGTAAGGTGCATGTTCCCACTACAGCTACAGGAGAAGGTGTGAAATAGCAGACACATTGGTGTGATCCTGTGATGCAGACTGTAAAACAGGTGTGAAAAGTGTGAAATCAGAAAGAGTGAATCACAGCCTTGTGAAAGTCCCAGTCAGGTTTGTGCAATGACTAATGTGTTTATGCCAAGTTTCCTCTTGCAGGCTGAGCCCTCTCAAAATAAAGAAAGAGACAGAAGCACAGAAAGAGAGGAGCTGCATGCCTGGGCTGGCTCCCCCGGTCATTGTGGAGGGAGTTAGTTATGGCCCACCTACAGTGAGATCATCAGGCATGCCCTTCACGAAGGTGAAGATGTGCAGGCCTACTCCCAGGTTTGCACATGTGAAGTAAACAAACACTTGGTTCATGTGAAAGCATAATAAATGCACCACAATGTAAACAACTATTTTTAAGATTGTTTTTATTTCTTAGTAACTTTGTGCAAAAATATCAAAGATCTGACACCACCACACAGTTCCTGAAAAAACAACACAGTGGCCTAGATCTGCCAACTATGAAAATGGGTGTGTGTGCCCTTATGTGTAAGGTGACTAAGGTGTGACCATGATTGTGTAAGTCAGGTATACAAAACTAAAAATCAAATGCTTTTGCATGTCTGACATGGCAGTTTGTAAAGACTACATTACTTTATAAAGGTCAAAAACATTATTTCTAGGCTGCATCTGCTGCTCATTTCTTGAAATGCTGACGAAATAGCCATTAGAAACTGCAAGAAAGACAATTATAGAATTTGGCAAATGTAAACTGAACATTGTTTACTGTTATTAAAGCCTTGACATGTCCTTTAACTCACTCTTCCTTACATGCAAATTCTGTGTAACATGCAAATTGACAATGACCGTTTCTAAATGTATAATTACACCGGCATGCTTCTCAAAGTGAAAAATGTAGTCCAGCCAGCTGTCAGGCATGGAGACAATAAATTCTTCACAAATCTGTCCTATCTTTGTAGCCCCCACACCCAGAAAAAGAGCATTCCTCAGAGTCTTTTACTAAAGATTTCAAATCTGCTTTCTATTCTACAGATCAGGTAAATGACTGATTTAAAAGAAACCTGATGCCCTTTCCCTCATGTAAAATACAAAGAACTTGAGCACTGCATTCTCATGTTCTGCAAGTTCAGTTTATCAACTGATCAGCTTCATAAACTGACCAACATCACTGACACACCTATAACATATATCAGATCTAATTCTATTCTTTTTAGTGTCAAACCCTAAATTAATGCAAACTCAGGGGACAAAAGAAACTGTCCCCTGAGAATAATACTTTAGAATACAAAAGATCTTGCTATCTTTCAGTGTAAGTTACTGTAAGAAGAAAAAAGAAAAGAAAAATGAGGTTTTTACTTTAGCATTTATTAGCATTTCTATTGGTCCGTTCATCATGATTTTTACACAATTTTAAAAATTATGTAAAAACATAAAAAATTTAAAATGGAAGGTGTTGCTCTGACAGGACAGTCTTACAAAATATTTTAATACAGTATTTCTTAACCCTTCAACTGCTGACCCACACCACTGCACTGCTTGACTGAACACACCTGATCAAGCTCAGTAACTGAACGCTCCTTGAACTGGATCAGGTGTGTCAAGTCAAGCAAGCCTCAAAGCTGCTGTGGGTTGCCAGAAGCAGGATTGAAAACAGTCCTTTATTACAAGTGAACATGTTTTTTTGTCAGCTTTCAAATAATGAAAGATACACTATATTTCCAAAAGTAACCAGATACTCATTTGAATGAGATAATTCAGTAACTTGTCTTATTGCTGATACAGTTCACACATACAGCTTGTATCATTTTTGTGGAAACATGTTGCCAGTGGAACCGGACTAAGGAGCAGACTAAGGCTGTGGCATTTAGTCTTATATGTAAAGGACTGGTGTGCACCTGCTTAATTAAAATCAAGCTAAGTTGGCCATTTTTTGATAAGATCAGGCTCTACTGGTTCCCCATAAGCCTATGGTCCTCACACCCAATTCCATGTTAGCCGGAGTTTTTTTTTAAAACCCCCAGCATTGGCCGGTGTAGCAGTTGAATTGTGTTCTTCATCGTGAAGGAACTCCATCCAATACATGTGGGATGAGTTGGAGTGGTGTTTGTAATCTAGAATGAATCATTGAACATCAGTACTATGAGTACTCCCAGAAGAGTAGGGCCTGTTACTGCAGCAAAGAGGGACAAACTCACTATTAATATCCTTGATTTCAGAAGACATGTTGGATGAGCAGGTGGATATGTAGTTTATTAAAGACTAAGAATTAAAACTGCATTTGAATGTGTATAAAAGTATTTGTGACAGTGCTACTTCCAGAATAATGTCAAGCCCCACACATTATATGACAGAGTTGTGATGTCAACACTCAAACCTCTAAGGTGTTTAAACAACAGTAGGGAAAAGGCAAATGTCAAAATTATTAAGGTAAACCCTGCTTTTTTTACCAAGGGAGGCACGCAAAGTGTATATCTAAAGTATTAGCAACGACTCTTATGCTAAAAGAACCTTTGCAGGTATTTTCTTTCTTACGTATTGCAAAAAGCTTTTGATATGCATTGCACCAGTATGCATAACATCAACAATGTTTTATTCAGTAGTAAACCCAACTTGGCCATGGATTTGTGTCTGAATACCTTTGCAGGTTGTGTGTAGTGCACCGTGCGTAGGTGTCTGGCGGTTTGCCTTAAACTTTAAATTCCATACCTGAGTTTGGTGGAGCTGGTGTTGGTTTGTGTGCCTTACATAACTCTGAAATGCCACTGAATCTGCTAGCCTGAGAATCCTTGATTGTCCTTAAGCATGGTTGCTTTAGCAGACATGCTGATTGACAGATCAGGGTGGAGGGACGCAGGTGTTGTTTTAGTTTATCCTGAGGTTGGCACCGACTCAAAACCACAACTCAAAAATGAGGGTATTCCGCCCTGCTATATATTAATGTATAAGTCACTGTTAGACATGAAGGGAAAGGCTTATTGTTTCCAAGTAACTTAAAGAATTTGATTGTACGGTGTTGCATTGGAATGCATAGGCCTCAGTTTTCCTGCCTTGGTCTTGGAGTACTCCGTGTCCTGCACATTTTTGTGTTTTCTGTGTTCTCATATTGTAGCGTTTTTCTATCCTTTTGTGCTTTTAGGTGAATTGGAACAAAAGGTGTTGGGAGCAATACATACTAAAATGTGCAGGACAGGGGGACTCCAAGACTAGGGTTGGCAGCCAGTGCTATAATTGATTGGCTGTGATCCAAACATCCGTATGTTTCACTGGTGGTCTGTTGCAGATGGATTGGCCATGTGCCGACCCTGAATTGGACCCTTAAGTTCCATGTCTCAGGCTTCCTTACACCTGATAAAGCTAAGGGATTTTGATAAGTTTGTCTTGTCAGGGAGGGAGCTAAATTCATGCCAATATTATCACACAGATTTTATCACCTGTGAACAGAAGTGAAAATGATAAGAGTTCCCCAGAAAATAGTAGAGTAAATGTTCCATGGAAAATAATAAGAGCAAAACAGCCATAAAAAGTATCATTCCCATTGTAGGTCCTTAGTTACTTGCTGTTTGATAAAGACCTTTAATATGACTGTTTCTGTAGAAAATAGGTACAGTCCAAAATGAAGCAGAGCAGCGTTTTGTATCCACACTACATGTGATTTGCTTCACAGCATATGGGTTCAAAATGACTTTTACTTCATTTACTTCACTGTATTCCTCTGGTGCTTAGCTTGACAATTAAAGCCACCTTTTACACACACATGGAATGTGATTGCTGTACAAATGAAAGTGTAGTGCCTTAAATTATAGGCTTTGGGTGTAAATGTGTGCGCTCGTGTGGGCACACATTTGTGCGTGTGCATTCCCTTGTAGGAGTAAATTTGACTCCTCCTATCTTGTCTAGGGAAGCGCTTGCCAGGTGGGCATAGCCCGAGAGTAAAGGTGGCCTCTTAAAGGTGGAGCCTTACTAGTTCAACCGCCTCAAGTTTGCACTTGCATGTCTTCACACACACCAGACCACACCATTGGGGAGTTGCCTTCAGCACCAAACAAATTAAGATTGGTCTTGTCTTAACAATTCAGATTTAGTGTTAAATTTGTAAAACATTCCCATAAGGACACGATCCAAAGGCCCTGCAGAGTAGATTTGTAATGCCATTCATAAAAGTAAAGTATGCCAGGTTACTGCTCATTAAAACACTTTCTGCGTAGCAAAAGGTGGAACTAAATGGGACCTCCAGCATAGCTTTGCTTAACTGAATGATTTGAAGCAGCATTTCTGTTCCTTAAAATCATATGCAAGTATTGGTGCGAGCCCCACTGTGGCACAGTGGGTAGCGCTACTGCCTCACAACTCCAGGCTTAGGGGGTTGTATCCGGGCCCTGGCCTTGTGTGTGTGTGTGAGTGTGGAGTTTGCATGTTCTCCCCATGGTGGCGTGAGTTTCCTCCGGGGCCCCACAGTCCAAAGACATGCCCATCAGGTGAACTGGGAATTCTTAATTGACCAAGTGTGTGAGCGAATGGTGCGTGTGTGCGCTGCGGTCCCAGCCTCACGTCCATTGACCCCAGGATAGGCTCCGGGTACCCGCGATCCTAGTGTGGATTAAGCAGTTGCAGAAAATGAGTGAGTTATTGGCACGATACATTGTAACCCACAGTCATAAGCAGATAGTATTAGTGTCCACAAAAAACATACTGTGACATACTAGTGCCAGCATGTGACTTTTTTTTTTTTGGGTTAAGATTTTTCTGCAACATAAGATTTTGTTAAGCATTATTACATTTACTGTCAGTGACTGGAAGCACGCTGATCCAATGGCATTGTGCATTGTCAGACTGACAGTACTCTATCGCAATAGCAGAGAGGGACATTGATTTTGTCGCCTTGCCATCTTACTGCCTAGTTTGTATCACCCCTGCAAAATGTTATGTAATTCATCATGAAAATGACAACTATCATCATATTACCCACCCCTAAACAAAACTCAAAATCTGTTGCAAAAGTTTATTTTAGGGCAAGTCCTGTGCTTTGCTAAGACAGCATGTTTGCTTTCTCTCTTCAGACCTCTTTACCTGCAGCATACAATAAATGCTTTATGTGTGTATGGGTGTTACCAGTTTGCTGAAAGCCATCTGTTTGCCAGAATAGGCCGAAAATACCTCATCGCTCTCTGTCAGTGAAAACCTCCTGCTCTGCAGAAGAATGCATGAACCAGCAAAGCAAATACTATCAACCAACCAAAAAATGCCATCATGGTGAAGAATAATCTGAACAGGTCTTGAAGCCTTTACAAGGATTCCTTTTCTGAAACCATAAACCTATTCAAAATCTGGTGAACAAAAGATTTTATTGAAAGAGTTTATTTAAACAGCAGATACCTCACACACCTCACTATCCTGTTGGTTTTAAAGTTACTGTGGACACAGCACAGAGGGTACAACCAAACACTTAGACATCAGATTTGATAAATGTCTGGCCAAATGTAAACTGTTGCTTAAAAGGGTGGGGACAAATTTTCAGAGTTTCACAGCTTGCACTGATGATCATAATACATCATTTATTCAGGATTCCAAAGAGCACTACAATTGCTAGGTGATGCAGTAATAAACAAAAGTGGAATGCAATAAATAAGATGAGGGAATCATATAGCAGCAAAGATGTCTCATATCCAGGGTTCAGAAGTTTAGTGTGTGTAAATGTGCTTTTTTCTTTTAATCTACTTATCGTGCGTCTCTTTTCGCAACTCATGTGATTCATTCACTCTGGAAGATCATTTTTGAGAACTTTAAGAGAGAAAAAGAAAAGGGTAGATTTATAGCTGTCTAGCCTTTATTGCTGCTTCAGGCAGGACATAATAGACAGTTTAGACAGCATTAGGATGACATGATATATTAAACATTTACCGCCAGTTGCTTGAGGCCACCCATATCCATTTTAAAATCATTACTACAGGCAGATATTACCAACTGTACAACACAAAGAATATCATGTCATAACCCACAACATTGTAGCAGCATGACCTTTTAAAGTGAAATCTTTTTAAAAATAAATGTTAGACAAGAGGTGTGGCAGAAGAGCCAGACAGCACAGGAACATGAAGAAGCATGAGTAGTATTATTCACCACTTGAAATCTGAGAAATCGCTCATGAAACATTACCTAGAGTTAGAACTATGTCAGGTGACACAATCAGAGGAATAGAAAGAGAGACTATAATCATGCCTCTGACCAAACTTGTCCCATGTTTTAGAAGACGTATGCTTCTGCCACTTTTGCTGTTACTGTTACTGTTTTGCCCGCCTGTGCTTAGCAACCACTCAGTACGGGAGTGTGTGACTTCCTGTACACGCTAACACAGTGAGCTTTGATCCAGACACTGTTTTCACTCTCCCTGGAATTAATATCAGCGGTTCCAGAATGACTCAGGCTCAAAAGATTCCTCCAATCAGCAGGCCAACTGCGGCCACTGTCTGCTGCATGCCTAGGCCACATTTCAGCAGAGTTTGGCTTCAGCCAAACACGTCAGGTTCTCTCTCACTCCCTTTTTTTGCTATTGTGCTATTCTGGTATTGGGTCTCTGCAGGGTGGGGTGACTGTGAATGGCTTCCAGTTTGTGACTAAACCCTTCTTTTGAATCGAGTCTTTTGAATCGACTCTTAAAAGTTTGGATGGACTGATTTTCTGCACCATCCTTATGTTGTTTACATTGTGTTATATACTCAATAGTAATAATCACATGCAAATAATATTTCACATTTCACATTTCAGAAACACATAACACAAAAATGACATATTAGAATAGAATCCTTAGACTTTGTGTAGATTTTCTCTCTGTAGTCTGCACCCTCCTCATATGTGTTTGTGCTGTGTGCATGGAACTGCCAGGGGCTCCCTGTTAAATACTCACTGCCAAGTCTGACTCACTGAAACCAAAAATTCAAAACTTAGTTAGGAGTCACTGTGGCTGTTCCAGACTGAGCCAAACGTCTTTGGTTCTTAAACATGTTTGTTTTTAATGTAACCCACTCTGTGAAATAGGTCCATTTTCTGCCATTTTTTGTGACAGAAAAGGATCAAAAAACATCCAAAGGAAGAAATTTCATTGAGTGCTGCAACCTTATGAAGACATTCAAACATGAAACAAAGTGTAGGACACTCCAGTCATGTCGATAACTTTGTTCTTTCATTTTACATTAGCACTGTGCAAACAAGTTAGCATAAGCTTTACAGCTCTGACATGAGCACAGATGTTTGAAGCTTCAAACAGACCTTCGGGTAGCTTTTTAACTTCTTATTCTGGAGTTTCCAGTGTCTCCTAAATCAAATATTTGAACTTAAATGTTGCCTCTGAACATTACTGGTCAGTTAGCATGTTAGAATGTTAGCTCCAAGTCAGACTACTTTAGTGAGGGCAAAACTACTTCAGCTACAGAAACTATAAACCAGTCAAAAGAGAAAAAACAGTCAGATGAAGAGTGTTGCAATCTGTTTTGATTTACCTTTGCGTCAGAAAGTCTGTTTCTTGGTGAAGTTTTGCACATTTACTTTGACTTACACTGGCTTTGATTTGATGTCTACATTCATAGACCATCTGTTGAAAGCTACTGAGTCACATAACAGCCTGGCATGAAAGTGAATGGGTTGAATTAGACAATCTTTTCATCACATTTTTAAACATGAAAGAACTGGTCAGGCAAAATAAATTGAATTTCCCATCCCTAATGTCAATTGACAGATTATATGACATATTATTTGACACGTTGAGGTTGAATTTAAAAGCAGATTTCAAACAAACCACACTCTCTGGGCTAGCAATGAATGAAACAAATCCAATGCTAGAAGGTACATATGGAAAGTAAGCAATCCCAGTTGCCTAAAGAGGTGAAGGACAGTCAGCTCGTCACAAAGCAGAGCTGCTGGAAGTGGATACATGTAAGGAAGCACACTACAGTCCAGTGTGCAACGGTTCTAGCATTTGTGTTTCCTGTGGAGAGTTGGCAGAAATATTCACAGAACAAATGTTCTTTTGTTTTTGAGAGTTTAGTAGACTTTCTTTCCATCTCTGAGCCTTTTTCCAGAAGAGTTTTAAATGACAGTTCACCACTCCCCCATGCCCAAATGTTTACAGGAGATCTCTTTCTGATAGGCCCACCACTGAGGATACACATTTTGAAACAATTATACAGTGTGGTTGTGGGATATAGAAAATAGCATGCATTTAGTCACTGACAGATTTTCAAGTGAGCACTACAGTCTTGTTTGTAACATTTCTAAATCAATACTGGTCTTTTATACTGGAGTAACTTTTCAATTTGAGTTTTTTAATACTAAAGTTCATGCAGCCCAACACATCCATGCTGCAAAACATGTAGAGGCTTAGACACGCACAGGTTTACTCACACACATCCATAAGAGATACCTGACAAGCCTTAAACTGTGTGCTTGTTCTGTAAAACATAACAGATCTGCAGATTGATGTCTCCAAAAAAGCCTTCAATTTGTCAGGTTCTGCAACACTGACAAATGTGTCATAATCTCTTAGAATGTTCAGCATGTTGGATTTTGACAGCCTTTGTGCAACTTACATACACTCAGGGCAATGAATGCACAGTGCATGAATGACTGTATACTGTATGTTTGCTTCAGCCATGGTAGACTGCATATAAAACGTAACTGACATATTAAAGTTTATAGAAGCACAGATTGAGTAATAATGACTTTAGAATAAAATCACACTTTTGAGTAATACCGTCGGCCGATCATCCAAAGACTTAGATGTTATTATACCCAATGGTGTCTGGGCATATCTGGGATTTCACTGACCCCAGTGCAAAATTTAGTAGGCCCTCCTACTAAAATGACTTTCAATTAAGAGAATGTAATGTTAAAAGCAAGCTCCACTCCACTCCACCTACTAACATCTACCTGCCTATTTAACAATGAACATGACAACAACGAACAGGGCTAAGTCTGACTGTAAATATCTTTCTAGGTACAGACTTAAAAGATGTATTTTTGATTAGATTAGAACATGGCTCACCCACACACGTTCCTTTAAAAACCTCAAAAGATATGGAGGGCTTTAGTATGGTTTCACAAGACCTGGAATGTCACTTATGCTTGCAGGGGACACTTAAGTACACACTGCCACACTTTTCAGCCTGGAGTGGCCTGTCTATCACCAGATGTTACTCACCACCCTAATCTCACTGTGAAGAAAGCAAATTGACAGTATTGCATCTGTCATTTACACAAGAGAACATCTGTGAGATAGTTCAGTGCTCACTTGATACAACATGAATGTATCAGATACATAAAAAAACAGATCAAAAAGAGAATCATCAGTTTGCCCTTTTGCTTGCTTTCTCTTCCACACCTGCTGGCTGCTGACCCTAAAGATGAACTCCTGTATAGTGATTTAAAATCATTACATCGAATGTACTGTGTGTATGTGGAGCACAAGTGCCAGGAGAGTGGAGCTGTAGAAAGTACAAATATGTCACGTATAGTTCTTTCACATTACACACACACACACACACACACACACACCTCCATGCCTCATGGGTGTGTCACATTTCTGTTAAACCACTACCTCCTCTCATTACAAACCTGCTTTCTCAAAGCAAGGCTTCTTTGGCAAGGGTACTATCCAGTCATTAACCTTATTGTTCTAAATGTTCTGCAAATTTCCAGTGGATTTATCAACCTCTCAATCCCCAAGGGCCTGAATGGGGGTCCACACATCCATTACTTACTTCCATAATTACACAATTTACACATTAGTTTTGTAGGCTTTACAAATGACTAATTATGAACACAGTACAGAATTATTATCAAAATTAATAAAAGATTAATTAACTGAATAATAACCTTATATTCATACTAATAGGCAACATTTATAATTGTCTCCTCATATCTGCACTTCTTGTCATACACACTGTCCAGCTCCTCACAAGAAAATGTTAAAATATTTACTATATATGTGTGACTTTTTTTAATCGTTTACACATTTGAAAGGTAATAAGCAGAGGCTGGGGACCTCAGAAAAGGTCCATTACTGTGTCACTTCTCGCTAAATCACAAACCGCCTACTCACATAGAAAATGACTGTTAGCCTCTCACTCTGTTGCTTGCTAACATGAACTAAGCCTGCGGTTTAAGAGGTTAATGCATTAACAACAAAAAGCAACGTGTCCACCCTGACTCACTATAAAAAGTGTTTGTTGGATCAATCGTATGCAGCACGTGGTTTGAGATGCAAATTACAGCACAAGCTTCAAACACAGCGGCAAGCTTTTTTCATGGAAAGCTTACTGATAAATAATCAGAACAATGAATGCAAGTAAAACGCTGTGCTAATGTTGAGCGTTACACTGTGAGAACCTGAGAGACTGCTGAGCTGATGAGTTGAAATACCTGCTTCCACAGAATGAGAACAAGACACACCTACCCAAAGTATCCAACAACTTACATAAAAAGAGAGAGGGAGGGAATGTGGTGGGCAATTATCAGTTATATGGCCCCCACGCCACTCTTAATGCTATAAAAGGAATTCCAGTGAAACCAGTCTTCATACACCTCAACATGACAGAAAGATTGATTAGAACAAGAGTGAAGAATAAGTGATGCGTAAAGGCTTAAACAGAATGGAACTTCTGTGCAGCTCTATCTGCAGGATGCTGTTTTTCACTTGCCAAACAGGAAGGGCCTTTCATTGCCTTTGCAAGACTGAATAACCACTCACACTCTTCATCCTGCAATGTAAACTTCACAAGCCTGAAGAATGAAGATGAGTAAATGGAAGATTAAATGCCTTCTTATACAATGTAAAACTGTAACTAATCACTTGAACTCATTGCTTCCTAGAAAAAAGGAGATAAGGAGATATTTATACATAAACATTAGTAGGCATGTGCGGTGGGTCTTTTTGGCCATTGTGGCCTGCTTGGCAAAGCAGGTTCATCTGCAAACATTTTGTCAACCACCCCCAGTTTGTTTAAATCAATTAATCTCAGCAGTGTCTTTCTACCAGCAAGAGTGAAGACATTAGTAAATACACAGCAACAATGAGAAAACAGTACAAGGTATCAAAACTTTGTGAGCTGGTTAGAAGTTTAGTTCCTGAGTTCTTCTCAATGCTTCCAGCAATTGCATGGATTTGTGAAATTCCATCATCCGCTCACCTGATTTAAACGAATGAAGTATTGACTGAGCTGAAACAGGTATTTGATGGTAACTATAGGTAATGCTAGGTTTCCATGAGGGAACACACTAACATACATAACATCGCTATTTACTTTATTAATGTTATATGTATTTATTCTAACAGTAGTGGAGCATTTTCCAGAAAAAATACACTTACTGCACAGCAGCTCAGCTTTAAAATATCTTTTTCTCAGACTTCTGCACAGTACTGTGTGTGGTAAATGCTGGAAATCTGACGCATATCACAACTGGCACACATTTGTGCAATGTGCGTTGGGCAAACAGCATTTAACTAATGCACCACTGGAGTGAAACTGGGAAATACTAATTTTACCTGCTTGTAAACTGTACTAGAATAGCACATTAAGTCTTATTTACAAGTGGGACAGGTGAAATTTCAAGTCAAGCCAAGGCAAGTCAAGTCAAGTTAAGTATGTGTTTATTGTCACTTCAACCATCTACACTATACAGTAAAACGAAACAACGCTACAAAACAAGTGTGGACAAGAAAAGACAAGAAAAGAGTCTTGAAATCACAAAAGGAAACAAGACAATAGAGCATAACAAGGCAACATATAGTGCAGCGAACAAAGTAATAATGTTAATGAATACAATATTATAAAAAAATACTGTATTCTAGAACCAATGTAATAAATTGTATGCAATGTAAATATTTAGGTAGGAACAACAATAATAAATTACAATATAATAATTTTGCAAAAATAGTCATAAAATATCAGCAACAGGATAAAACTTGCACAAAGCAATTTTCAGTAAGTTTGTTATGGGGGTGTGGCATTGTCTATGGTGGAAAAACCAGTGAAAAATAAAAGAAATGTATAATGTGGCAGTGGAGAGGTGAGGCAGCTGCCATATGCCCTGAAACTCTGTGCATAGCTCCTCCTTAATAATGTCCAGGTGTCCTTAGTTAGGGAGGAGCCAGAATACTTTACAAGCCTGGACTCTCCAGCCAATGCCAGTGAGTTTTAGAGGAGAGCTCTGGGTAGGCAGCAGACAGCTCAGAGAGAGAGAGAGAGAGAGAGAGAGAGAGAGAGAGAGTGAGAGTGAGAGTGAGTTCAACCTGTGATTTGAATGTTTTATGTTTTTACTCGTGTGTAAGTGAACCACATCCGATGTACAACGGCCTGTGCCTGTGTGGGTATACGTTTGGTAGTCCTAGCCAGTTTATTCATTAATAAATATCTATATGTATATATATATATTCACACACACATACACAGCAACCTCGCAATGAGTGAGTTAATGCTGCCTCAGTTTGTATTTTTAATGTAGGATAACAGTCTTGCCACATAATGTCACACAAAAATGAGGTTGTTAATACCTTTAAAAATTCAGTTTTAACTATTTCTATTACAGTGCACAAAAACCATGGAATATTGATTATTTTTATTAAGGTATGTGCGTAAAACTGTTAATAAAATTTAAAAAGATGCTACAGGATCAATGATCTAATGCAACAGATGGAGTGATTCTGGAATGACAGAAAATGCATTTACTGTTTTTCCAGGTGCCACAACCACTTAACATGTCAAAAGTAAAGGATGTGGGCTGCTTCTGTTGCAAAGAGGTATGATGTGATGTATTACATGTGTGTTCATATGAATGAACCAGTTCTGCCACAGACTTAAGACAGACTAGGCAATACACAGCATGGCTGGGCTTGTTACTGTAAACTGGAGGACGAGTATCTTGTGTAGTTTGGTGATATTCCTGCTCAAACACACCTCATCAGTTAATTACTAGATCTGGATATGAATTAGAAGAGAAAAATCATCAAACTGGGCTGGCCTCCAGTGCAGAGCCAGAGCTGCCCAACCCTGTCACAGAGGATCTCACACTCAATCCCCATTGTTAAGAAGTTTCTATTTCCCAGTGGGAATCAGCAGAGTGAGCATCCACACCCACACCCATGTCTTTTTAAAGGGTTACCAGTGAGAGTGTCCTATGGAAATTGCAGAGTTATTTTCCTTCTGTTCATGATACCTATCACAATTGGTGCAACATGTTATCATTAGTACACTATGCTTCACAAGATCTAAAAAACACTGATAGGTTGCACGGGGTGGGGGTGGTTATGAGCCAATACAAAATGACTGTTCTTATAAAAACACTCCTCTATATGTCATGCACTTGTCACTGCAAGCACAAACTAGTGGGTTTAGTGGGGTTTGATAAATGAGTGGGGTGTTGCCCCAATGCTGGGCCTGCTTCTACTGGACAGCTGTTTGCCTTACTGCTGTCTGAGTCAGCCTTGCCCAACTCAGTAAGTGGCTCTTCTAGTCTCAGTACGTGCATCTGACACGTTCCAAAAACGGAGCTGCTTCCCACCAGCTTGACAAACTTCCTTTCTTGGCACCAGCCGTTTTATCTCATGGCAACCTTTTCCTCTGAATTGTCCATATTTACCGTTCATGCAGTTACAATTACAATTAGTAAGATATTATTTATGATGCTCAGAGGTGGAAGAAGTAACCTAAAGCAAACTGAACCCATACTCAAGTAAAAGCAATGTGACTATACTGAAATAATGATGCAGTAGAAAAATGATCTTTCCAGAAAAACAGTACTTTAGTACTGAGTGCCTTTAATAGAATTTGGCAGACGGTTCTGTCCAGAATGACTTACTATTTTAATCATATCACAGAGGTGGGTGAATGTAGCATTAAGCTGGCCCTGTGGTTAAGACAATAAAGATGTTTTGAAGCAAAACAACATCTTTTAGCCATAAAAACATGGTGGCGTTTGTTTGTCTGATGTGGTGTGCACGGAACTCCTAATCACCCCAAAGAGCCCACAAATTAGAAAGCTCCTTGTGTCACTGCATAGAACAGGCTAGTGGTACTAGTGTCAGAAATACACAGAGTTATGCATTTGTAAGCTTACAATAGGATGTTGCATACTCTTATGAGCATAGAATTGAACCTTAGTCTGTTGTGTAAAGGGCAGTGGTTTTATCCACTAAACTACACCAACCCAGTAACTCTCACAGAGCTCCAGTGGAACTTCTTAACATATACAGTACATTCATTTACACACAAATATCCAGTTGCAATTTTTAGTACCGAAAATGCTCAGGGAGGTATAAATGTCAAATTTATTCAAGAACACGTAACTGATTAAAGGTGACTAGTTACTATCTACCTACCCAGTGATAACTATCTGTAATATGAAGCAAATGTCTCAGTTTAGTTTCCTTATTTGTAATTTTCACTGTCACTCGGATTTGCACTCCTACTGCATCTTACTGACCCACATTACTCAACATGTCTTTTTCTTTGATCTGTATATATTTTCCGTTCAACAACTGTTCATATTGTTTCAGCGACTCATTTAATGACTATTTTTTGTAGTTATTAATTGCGGCTACTAGTAGTAGTTTAACAATAATGTATAATAATGCATAATGTGCATATTACTTTACTATATTTTTGCTACATACTTATATTAGTAACAGGATCAAAGCTATTATTGCTTGTGAGGAGAGCTAACAATGGCTGGTCAACCAGATCATTTCCATATCTGGCCAACTTTGTGTTTGTCTAGCTGGTTAACGAATGTTTTATTTGCTTTTGTGTGGAAATACATGCACTATGGGCCAGGTCTTCAGTGAGCAGGTATAGGCTAAAGTGCAGGGCAGGGGGTTCATTTAAAATGAACTAATCAAACCATGGCTACAGTGCCACAATATGTCCAATGAATGAAACATTTTCCTGAATTTTTTCCTTAATTTTCCTGAGTCAGTAAAATATCCCATCACTACGAAAGACTGAGCAGTTTCACTGCTGGCAAAGAACTATTAACCCTGTTAACCTGCAAAACATTTCTATACTTGCTAATCCCCTGAGTTTCTGTCACTGTTGCTGAGGATTAGGCCTGCTGAAGCTTGCTAGAGAAAGGGTGGGGTGTGGGGGGTGAGGTGGTGGGGTGAGGTGGTTGGGGGGTGTGGTGGGGTGGGGTGGTGTGGGGGGTGGGGTGGGGTGGTGTAGGGGTTGGGGGAGGGGTATAGAGGGGAGCATGAGGTAAAAAAGAAAGAGAGAAAGATACAGACAAGAAAAAAAATAAAAGGAAGAAGAGAGAGGTCTTGATTTTCTTGCACTTTCCTTCATACATTTTCACTGTTTTTTGGCAAATGTATTGCTAACAGCTTATCCTGGGGGCCAGTTGGGTGGGTTTCAGACGGAGTCTCTTGAACAGGTCAAAACGCTTCAGGCAAACGTGTGTCACCATCTGTCTCTGACATGGCAGCACTGACCTGTTAGGGTAATGTGAGGAATTTTCTTTATTCTCTGTTTTTGCAGTTTCACCAAGCTGCATTCTTTGCAGGCCTATGCCTTAACACAAATCTGTAATTTCAGGCTTAGTGTATTGCAAATCTAAAATAACAATTATTATCATACTCACTGCCTGGAGAACCTTCTGTTTCAGTATTTGCAGTGTACTGCTTTTACGCTGCAAAGACATGCTGGCAAGTACTGTGTAGAGTTAACCTGTTCAGTGAAGCCCTCTCACTCATGTTATAGTGTCTTTGACTGACTTTCCCTTATCATGCACTTTTAATATCCAAGTAATGCAAGGGCCTGCCACATTAGTGCTGGTATGGATGTTCAATAGTTCCCCCAAAAAACACTGCCAAGTTTGAAAAGAGTGTTGAAATGTGTTTTCTCCACTCATAAGAAATCCTGAGTTTGCACCACATTTGCACAATAACATCTGTTGCAAAAGTAGCTATAAAACTATAGTATATTTCATGAGCCAACAAGCAGAGTTAAGGATCAAAGTGATTACTAATTTCTATTGATTCAGAAATGTGGAAAATGTCAAAGGTCAATCTATGCATTTATGCATAATGGTCTGTTATGATCATTATTAAAGTGGTATGGTTGTAGTCATTTGCATTACATTTTTCATTTTTATATAATTTTATATAAACTGTTGTTTACATTGTCAAAATTTCACAACAATCAGACTTTAAGTAGACAATTATATTTCATATGGACATTTGACATATGGACATGATAATCTGTTAAGAAGATTTCTGCATGAAGTTGCAGAAATGTGAACTGGAGGCTTAATATGAACAAGCTTTAAAAAGAAGAATAAAGTCCTAACACAATTAGATGTCAACTCACTTAAGGTCTAAAACAAGTTAAGGCATGTGCAGCCCATTGGTGACATTAAAATTGTAAGAGTGTCTAAACATGCTGGATCTAAAAAAAGCCCATTCAAGTCTTCACTCTCCAGATGTCCTTAAAGTGTTCCAGGGAATGGATAATTTAGCTGAACCCATGAATTAAGTCTACTTATTCTAAATGATCACTTTAAAAAGGATTTAAGTTTTTATATAAACAATCGTTTTTCTTGAAAGAATACAATTAAAATCATACTTTTGAAATTAATAAAGGACTTAAAATCCACCAAGCTAAATAGCATACCTTTCTTTTGGACATAAAATGGATTTATAGATATCAATATTTACTGATACTACTGTGCATTTGTGACTGTTTTATGTCTCTGGAATAATGTACTTCAAATGATGTGATAATAAACCTTAAGGGTTTCTTTTGAAGACTTTTCTTTGTGCACCCCCTTCTGTTTTAAGAAGGCAATGCAAAGCACAGGTTTCCTTGACAGCACACAGCATTGATCATTTATCACAGAATGATCATTTATTTATATTTAAAACGAGATTTGCAATTGTCAAATTCCGGGAAAATATTATTTGTGTGTAAATCCAACACCAATATATGGATATAATTTTCTAACAGTGCTTTTTGTAAAAATCCTTTTTTGTACATTTTGCATTAGCTTGACCTCTTCATTTGTAATGTAAACCAAATGATACAAGATATGTGTGGTGTGTCCTTGAAGATTTACTTCATTGTGGGGTTTCACACAAGTGTTACAGACTATTCAAATACAATCCAGAACCATCTCTTCACTTGCTTTCTCTCATGGAATTAGTAAAACTGGAGCATTTTCACTCAGGTAGGAGGCATGCGATCAAGCGATATACTGCTTAGTAATTAATAAGTGTTTATTTATTGTCAAAGAAATCAAATCACTTAGTGTAAATGATACTTGTTCCTACACATATTATGGTAGCATAATTGCCTAAAAGAACAAAAAATGGTAACCAGTGTGTATACTAGTAATACTACACTATTTGTACACCTTAATGTATCATTTTAGGTTTGGAGAGTAATAACTGAAGCATGAAATCATCTTTCAGTTTATCATCCAATCTTTCAGTTAGTTGAATGATATCACTACTCGGTAATCAGCAGGTTGCCTTCTGCATCCAGCTCACGAGTCTCCAGCCTGCTCTCCCGAGCTGTGATGATGGTCTTCTTGGTTTGGGTGATGGTAGTGCTGCTGGAGGAACTAGTGGCGCCAAAGTCGCCTACAGCAATCAGAGGACGAGGCCCAACACTGTGGGATGAGATGATGCTGCTTTCCAGTGAGTGAGGCTGGTAATTTAAGGCTGAGAGACAAAAAGTGTTAGTTAGATTAAGAATTCACTGAAAACAAGTCCGAAGTGCAAAAGCAAAGATATATGTATATATATTGATATATTTATAGATATACATAGACAGGTGGATAGCGAGAGAGAGAGAGAAATGGAACATACAGCTCTGTCTGGAGATGCTGATTGCCTGGATTCCTTGTGCCAATCTGGAAAAAACAGAATGAAACAGAAAACGTTAAATCGTTTGTTTTTTATTTTATTTAATATTATTTTATTTTATATCTTGGAGGTAGGCAATTCATTGTAGTTGTACGCCTTAGTTTTAGCCACTGTAATTAACAAGCAGTCTCAGTATTCTTAGTGCTGCATCCTACCTGTTTTCCTCTCCCTCCAGTAGTTTCCTGTAGGTGGCGATCTCTATGTCCAGGGCAAGTTTGATGTTCATAAGTGACTGGTACTCGCGGACCTGCCGGGCGATGTCATGCTTAGCCCTCTGAAGAGCATCCTCCAGGTCCTTAATGCGAAGCTTGGCATCCTTCAGAGCTGCTTCTCCCCGCCCCTCTGCCTCAGTGATCTGAGCCTCCTGATTAGAGCGCTGAAACCATAAGGAACAGAGAACATATAACTTTTCTGATGGTATCTGCATGCTTTGGGTATGGTTTAAAATGTTTAGCTCAGATGCGCACACACACTTTCTTTGCACTGACGTCCTAGGTGCAAACATCACCCTGCTATCAGAAGTGAATTCCCTCACTTCATTTAGGCAAGCCATAAAACTGAGCATTTGTATTTTTTTTACTTTCTTGTGGTTTTTAATTTTAAATCAACCTCTGTGGTAATTTTTATATGTGTTTTTTATAACATTTTGTGCTGTAGTACTTTACCACTGATTGTAACACAGTCTGTATCTACAAACTACATGCAATCATAAATGGCTTACAATGCTAACATGATTACTGCTACTGTGTACATTATTAAACATTATTATTTGATTGTCACTGGAGCACTAAGTAGACAGAAAAGCACAAATATGCAAAATATACAGACTGATAAGCTCCTAAATGTGTTAGAATAAAAAAAAATGTACTATATAACTGTGGAGTCGGCACCACATGAAAGAAAAGTCCATAAAGAGAAGAAAGAGTAGGTTTACTGCAAAAAAAGAGATCTTACCAGTGCCTTGATAGCATCAATCTCAGACTGCACACGCTGGACTTTACGGGTATATTCAGCAATCTCAGCTTTAGTGCTTTTCAGGTTGTCACCATATTGAGTGACTGACACTTGTAGCTCTTCATACTACAAGTCAGGCAAAGACACAGAAATGTAGACGTTATTAGTGAAAAATGTGCTGCTGTAAACATGCAAAAAAACATGAACACTAAGACACATAAAACCATAGTCAACCAATAAGGTTGCGACAGTAATATGAGGGCTCTTTTACCTTCTGTTTGTACCAGCTCTCTGCCTCAGCACGGCTGCGGTTGGCGATCTCCTCATACTGAGCGCGCACTTCAGCCACAATGGAGTCCATGTCCAGGTTTCTGCTGTTGTCCATCTCCACAACTACTGATGTGTCTTTGATCTGAGACTGCAGCTCATGCAGCTCCTGTCCGTGTGAATGAAGTGAGATGGTGGGATTTGAGAAGGTTTGGGTTTGAGTAACACTGAACAAACAAAACTCCATTTATCTGCACTGATGAAGCAATGGACAACTATGGATCGTTGTGGGTTTACATTTAATTTAGAAAACACAAATCTACTGTGATATTTTTTAAATCAGTTGATTTAAATTGCAAATGAAAAGTATGGACAGACTGCCTTATGAAAACAAATGAATTGTACCTGTTCATAGATCTGTTTCAGGAACTGAATCTCATCTACCAGGTTGTCCAAAGTAGCCTCCAGCTCGACTTTAGCCATGAAAGCTTCATCTGCATCCTGACCCACACAGACAGAGAAACATGTTCTTAAACATCAGGGTAATTTTGCATTTTTGTGTTCTGACATTGCTAAAAGCAAATGTTCATTTGGATAGAGAAACACAGTAGAAAATTGCCACTGAGGTCCACACCTTTTTAATGAGCACAAAGCTGTTCTCACTCTCTGTGCGCTTGTTGATCTCTTCTTCATACCTGGAAAGTAGAGAGGTAAAATTGTATTTGCATTTAAACTTGGCAAGTATAGCAAAACTACTAATTTCTTTATTAAATTCAATTTAATTAAATTATAAAATGCTGTATGGACCCCCCACCTTCTGAGGGGTCTGTGTATATGTAGCTAAGCAACCTCTCAGACTGGTTAGAACTTCAGGTGCTACTTGCAGTTGGACTGTGTTGTACTCTATCATGAAGTCGTACTCTATCATGAATTGGACCAATTCCTTTGGAAGTCCTACCTACTAGTGCCTGCTCTATACTTTACTAAATGACATGAAAGGTCAAATATACACAAAAGTTTTAAGCTTCAAATGTTCATGTTTTGTCCGGAATGGCCTAAAATGCAAAGCTGTAAGCTTAGCATTAAATACTTCAATAATTGTGGCACTAACAGAAATCAGAATTACAGTAAAAGTGCTGTCCTCCTCATTTTTTGACTGTGTTTTGCTATTTACGACCCAAATTGAAGGCCTCGTCTTTGTCTCCAAGCCACGTATATTATTGTCCAAAGCACAGTTTGTGTATTTTTCTTATTTTGATTGTTCAGTGTTAAGTTCGTCCATACTTCACTTTGAAGTCGTCCACAAAGCCCTTCATGTTGTTCAGGTCAGACTCCAGACGCAATTTCTGATTTCCCAGGCTGTCCAGCTGTCTGCGCAGGTTAGCAATGTAAGCCTCAAACATCATGTTAGTGTTTGAGTGGGAGGTTGTCTTCTCCTGTAGAAGACTCCATTTGGTCTCCAGCATTTTGTTCTGTTGCTCCAGGAAACGCACCTGTGGTGGGGCATAAGACACACATTTATACTATTCCTTATAGAGGAAATATCCAGCTCTTGCTAGTCTTCTTTTTATTCCTGGGTCCATGTATGTTAAAGTGTAAAAGAAGTTAAAGGGACAGCTATGTATTTACATATTACCATTTATGTACAGAATTATTGCCCAATAATTGATTGCCAAAAGTGACAAATGAGCCCTCCATCGTAGAAACGTGATTCCCAATTCAGTGAAAATAGCTCAGACCAGTGTTTCCCAATCCAACCCAGAGGAGTCCACATTGCTGCTCCATTCCAGCTCCCAGCACAACTGTAGCAGGTATTCTGTGTTCTTAATTGCTTGGTTCACGTGTGGTGAGAGTTGGAATATATACACATACTGCAAGGTATATTTGTATGAAAATATTTTAGGAAGAATAAATGAAGAAAATGAACTGGAACAACTGAAATGGAGGCAGAATAGATAAGCAGAAAGAGTAAACAGACTGTGTGCCCAATTGATGTTATGAGGGTAGAAGGGTGGGTTCAATCTGGAATGTGCTGAGTTATGGATGAAAGGGAAACCCTGTAGTTACAATAACTATTTTTATTCTTGGAAACGACTTACTCTTTCACACAGATCTGTTATCTCTTGCCTCCTCCTACTAACAGGGTGTGAATTGGTTTTATGGTTTAGAAATTCAGGAGAAATGTGTGTAAGTGTATGAGGGTGTGGGGGTGTGTGTGTACGTGTGTGTGTGTAAAAGCACGCATGGGTGGTGCTTTTAAAGTGATAGCGAACTTATATCAGACCAGTGGGTGTTTATGACAGAAAGTGAACTTTTGCCCTTTAGGTGGGTCGTCCAACAGTGGGTGTACAGAGACAACAGGGCAGCTAAATGCTATTAAAATGTGGACTTTCACAATCAGTAAACTGGAAGGAATGTGTAAGATGCAAACAGATACGTCAGCATGAGATATATCATTGCACTGTATTTTGTATATTTTTTCTTATAGATTTTTAAGCTCCATTGACTCCATTCTATGTATCTTTGTCCATTCTATGTACAGTATTTTAATCTATGCAAAGTGGCTCTGCACATTTCTATCTTTATAAAGTCAACATAAAAATGTACATAAGGGCTGTCAAACATCTATCAAGGATTTTCCAAGTAAACAATGAAATAATCGTTTTACTTTGTTGGTTAGTGCTGTTGGATCTACTTTTGTCTGGGCTATAGTGCTTTTTTTACTTTTAATAAATTGTGTATTTATAAATAATCTTTATTGACAAAAAAGGCATGCCCAAAGTAAAATTTCCATTGTTTTTTTTCCAATTTTTTCCCCAGCTGGACATTCTAGGTATTGCACTTTGCATTTATAGGTAATGGCATCACAACACACCCCTTCTACTCACCCTCACCTTTAGAGACTAACATTTGTACACCTTCATCACATGAAGAAGAATTCTGGAGGTTCTTAAACTGTCTTACCTTATCGATATATGAGGCAAAACGGTTGTTAAGGGTCTTGATCTGCTCTTTCTCATGAATTCTGACAGCCTGGATCTCAGGGTCAATCTCCAGGTTCAAAGGAGCCAGGAGGCTTTTGTTGACAGTGACAGCAGTTACAGGGAGACCTGGACCCCAGCCTGCCCCTCCGGCGTGGACCAAAGAGGAGCTGTGCACATTGAAGGTCTTGTTGAAGGGGCTAGAGTCTCTGAAGCCATAGCTGCTCTGGGAGGATGATGAGAAGGACCTTACTGTTTTCTTCATGCTGGACATCGCAAACTCCAGTAGAGAAGAAAGAGAACCAGGCAGACAGAGGATGGGTGTAGAGGGAGCTCACTGGAGGAGATTTGCGCAGATGGAGAGAGGGGTCAGTCGCTCACACTCTTTTATCAGAGTCAGGGAGGGGCATGAGGCCAGCAGATTGGTTGATTCTAAATGAAAAAGGGTGTGAAAGAAATGGGAATGATGTTAGTGTTACACATTAACCATCCCTCTGCAATTAGCAGCCTCAAAACTAACTCCCTCAAATATCATGTCTTATATAATACAGGTTTTACACAATTAGAGTTATAGTTTTTTAACATAATGATTACTCAGCAACAGTCAATATACTCCTGATAATATTTTGTGCACTGTTTCTGTTTGTCACACTATCTATGTTTCAAAATTTTATAATACAATTTTTTTAGTAAAAGGTTTGTTTAGGCAGCTTTTAGGTGGTGGGTTTTGTAGGCCCACCTTTGTCTCACACCCAAATGACCTGTCTTTGACCTGTGGTAACTTGTTGATCCATGTTCTGGTACTTTCTACAAGCTACACAGAAATCAACACCATCACAGAGTCAAGATTCACACTATTTTGTGAGCTTCTCTGTGGGAAAAAAATGTGTGGTAGGGGGGTTGTAACTGCTGATCCAGTTAATTTCTTTTCTCTTAAGACTGTAACTGTGGCAGCGAGAATTTGAGTAGAGATCTAAGCAGTATGATAAGTTAGTGGCAGTAATTGAAATAACAGCTTCAAATGAAATTTATTTCATAACACGTTTCCCAAAGGAAATATGGGTGCGGTTGGTAAAATGCATATTGCAAACATTTGTTAAGCTCCTAGCCCACATCTGCATCGGATACCCAAAGGCATGATAGTTAAGTCCAGCATTCTGGATTGGGGTTTCATAGCTCCTTTTACATTCAGTGATTCAGTTACTTTATTTACAAATTAAGCAATCATACGTCATATGTGCAAAATCCTCCTATATAAGAAAAGTTATGGGTGCAGTCGTGTCGACACCGTTCCTGTTGCTATAGCATATGCCATAAACCTAGGTGTGTATTAACAACTGCAGGAGTGACCCTTTTACAACAAAGAATCCACTGATCAAAGCTCACTTTGGGCGTGTTACATGGTTATGCCTATAAACTCTAAAACGTATAAATCACCACCTCACTACACAGAGTTCCAAAGCACCCTCTGTATTCTTGGCCTTTTTTCCCAAATCCATGAGACTAATCATAGACTAAAAAGACGTTCTAATGGGAATTCACCATTGGAATTGCAATTTTACACAGACTTACATAATGAA
The DNA here is from genome assembly GCA_037974405.1 of Brachyalestes nurse. NCBI lineage: Eukaryota > Metazoa > Chordata > Actinopteri > Characiformes > Alestidae > Brachyalestes > Brachyalestes nurse. The sequence goes on from JBBPCY010000109.1 coordinate 16,973,502, forward strand.
TATCCAGGCATTTAGTAAGAGGGTGGTAGATTGTAGTTGGCTCATAAATTCAATTCAATTTAATTCAATTTTATTTATATAGCGCTTTTAACAATGGTCATTGTCACAAAGCAGCTTCACAAATAAACAGTAATAAACAGTAGACTGATTCAATAATTACACTTGCAATAATTACAGTGTAGATTTTTATTATTAAATCACTGAAAACACAGTACCATTTATTTGCCTTTGTAAAGGTTTGCCTACAATTGTGAGGCAAAAGTGCAAAATATCAGCTTTAAACTGTCAAAATGAATTACAGCCTTTTTTCTACAAAGACTTCCCTCTGTCTTTGAAAATATGAGTAAATGAGACAGAATGATTACAGAGGATTAAAAATGTCTTTCACACCCCTCATCCTGAAGTAGCGGTGCCTTGTATATTTTGATATACTGTGCAGACTTTGGACCACTAGAGGCCAGCAGACTTGAGCTTTCTCCTAACGGTTCCTAATAAAGTTCTGCACAGAGAGCACCTTCCTGTGGTAGAGAGCAGTCGTGCACTGTCCACTGTTTTCCTTTAGCAGAAGAGTCCTTCTAACTCCACCCTGTATTACCCTGTATCTAAGCTAAACGAAACAAATCTGTAGCATTACTGAATCTGTTGTACCCAATATGAAGCTTTAACATCAGTCTGTAAAGTTCTTTTCATTATAAAGTGTAAAGTGACCATTCTGTCAAATGTGAACACATAACAGCACACAGTGTGAACAGCACAAAATTCTTTCTCTGTGTTTAACCCATTCACCAAGTGAAGCAGCGGGCAGCCAGGAACACAGCACCTGGGGAGGAGTGTGTGGGGATGGTACCTTGCTCAAGGATACCTCAGTGGTGCCACTAGAAGTCCTGGGATTCAAATCCACACCTTCCTGATTGCAGGGCGAACGCCCTAACCACTAGGCCACCACCTGCCTCTATATGTATTATAATGTTCTTTTTTTTTTTGCTTTTCCTTTTACAAAATGAATAGACTGTACTAGCATACATTATATCAGTTAAAGTATCCTGCATCCTCTTCACAAATTTGAGTGCATCCTCCTATAATTAATATTAAAAAATGTGTTCTACTTTATTTTCCTTCTGTACAATAACCAAAAGATCTATGCGATCCAGAAGATAAGATCTATAAGATCTTTGTAAAAAAGTGTCTGGTAGTGTCAATATAGCTGTACAGATAGCTGTAAAGAGCTATGAGTTCATAAAGGAGGGAAAGCAAATGTAAAAATGTAAGCTTGGTTTCCAGTTGCTAAAGGAATTTCTTCTGCTGCTGGTACTCAGGTTTCAGACAATGCACTTACAATGCAGTGGTTAAAAAGGAGGAGCTAAAGCAAAACCTAGAGACCCAGCAAAACCCCCCCAAAAAAAGTTCTACTGAAAACAGCTGCCAAGGACATGGCCTGGCTCACAAAAGTCTGCATTATCAACCAACCAGTCTGAGCGGATTCAGGCTTTCTTAGAGAGGAGAAAAGGCCTGCAATCTGCTCGCTCTAACCCTTGCATGCCTGCGTGCTTGTGTTGGATTCATGGGGGAGTATAGTGGTTCACAAAACTTTACTGTGGTGTATGACTCACTGTCCTGCCATTTCCCCATTTTCTCTGCTATTCATTCTCACTTCCTTCTGTCTCTTCCCTCCATGTGGTAATCATTCCTCTGTTAGCTGGCTGGGTTAGTGTGGGCTGTGGCATGCGCACAAGGGCACTGTTCATTTCTTTCCTCTCTTTGTTGAAAGACTTAGGCCTGTTCATAGCAGGCACTTAAGAACAAAATTAAAAGTTTAATAATCACTGATACTGGAATTCAGTGTCTCCATGTTGCAATATGCACCATACATGCTGGATCTCTATAAAAAAAAAGTGAAATGTAACTCTCCATAGGTTTTCTTCAATTAAATATGCAAGTCTGAAACACATTATACTCATTGTACACACTATACTCACTAATCACAGTGGTTTGGACGAGCAGCATTTAATCTGTGCTTAAATGTTTGTGGGCAGCATAGAAAAAGAGTACACACTGCAGTTTTCTTTAACTGTGCACCTATGAACAAAAGAAAGAAAGGTCTTAAAAACACACATTTCCTTGCAGACAGTGTTGTGAGTCAGTATGCATGTTGAAAGCTTCCTGAGGTCATGAGATGGATGAATGGCTTGGTAACCAAAGCACTCCGTATTGTTCCCCAAACATTGTTTGTCACAAGAAATGCTGTAGCTAGGACTGACAAAGACCATTTGTTGAAGGTTGGAATTGTAAAGTTTAATAAAAAATCTCAAATTTGACCCGTAATTGCACAACTTGACCCAAGTTCTTTATGTGTTTTATGTTGTTAAATTGGATAAGCTTTACCGGCCACTGGCAAAAATCCCAGTTCCACCTACTAATAAAAATGGTAGAAGGAACTATTGCTCTGCAAAAATTACTACATTACTACAGTGTTATTACAATGAGATTACATTTCTTTTCCATACAGGCGAAATGTGACGGTGTTAGGATACTCTGGGTATAGTTTTTGGCCACATAATTGAGTGTTAGCACAGTGTTCAGTTCGAAGCTGTCATTTGCAGTTTGTTTTCGAATGAGTTATAACCACATCGTCCAGGCAGCTCAGCATTTTAACTGGAAACTCATTGTAATGTAGCAAGTCGATACAAACACTGCTGCAGTCTGTTGTGAATAATTCATGTGTTTTGACAAATAGCTGTGTTGTGCAATACAATTTCATTAAGTAGAATGAGGTTTGGCCAGTGGTTTGGCATCATGGATACATCAGTTCCTCATGATTCTCGGCCTAATACAGAGATTTGTATATTTGTCATTTGCTAATCATTGTCCTTAAGTAAGGTTTTCATAGGCATTTCAGTTGATCATAACCTGTTGGAATGGGGAGATAGATAGAGAAAGAAAAAGAGTGTGAGAGAGATTTGATTTCAGAATGTCTTCATGTAAACTTCTCACATTTCCTGGGTTACACCTAAAACTGTCCTGTTATACAGATCAAACAGAAAATTGAATGGCTGCGCGTTTATCCCAACAATGTCCAGTTACGGTTAGCAACGCTTTGCTTTGTCAAACTATTCACTGTGAGGCATTAGAAAAAGGTTCACACAGTCCAGATAAATCCCAGGACTATGCTGCAGAGCAGCTGAGCTTTATATGCCTGTGTTTGGAGAAACTCTAAACTGGCCAATGAATGCTGCACTTTTATCAATCAGGGTTTTTTTAGACCTAATACGACACACAACAGTTATGTAAGTTTGGGACTGAAACCTTAAATGGCAAAAACTAAAACAGATTGTAGGGCTCTGCAGAAACAACATTCTTATATAAATATAAACAAATTGCATTTCTAAATGCTTAACCTCCCATATATATAATTAGGAGTCAGAGAGACATAAATGACGTATAAAATAGTGCTTGTATTACAGTTGATTTGTTTTACTGACTATTTTCCTGGCAAGAGAATAAATGTTGGACAGGAAAATGATCCTACTACACATTATCCTACTACACATCAGGATGGAAGTCTGTATTTGCACTGAATCAGAATCAGAATGTGTAGTATAACTGCGTTACTAAACTGTATTATTAATGAAGGACAACACATTTTAAAATAACACATATGCCTTTTTTGAGTTGAAGGCAGAAGATATTATTATTATGGTACTGCAACAAACTGATACATTTTCATTGCTCAAAACAAAAAATCCAGTTGTGTGTGTAACTCTGTCAGGCTTAAAAGTTAATGTCCAGCAAGATAGACATTTTTTCTCATTCCACAAATACCCATTATCATACATTTCTGGTGAAGTTTCTTCTACAGCTCAAAAATTAATGGATCCGTATCTATTATGTGCTGGGCAAAAATTAGATCAACTGCCTCATGAGGTGTTCAGGGGAATAAATCCAGGAAAGCAGTGGTCCAGATGAAATGTTAGACTTAATTAGAGCATGGCCATTCAGTAATTTGACCCATCATTCATCAAAACAGAAAATAAAGGTGTGTGGGGCGTCCCTACAAAAATTATATGTCATTTTCATAGCAGTTATTCAGTAATGAATAGCAGGCTGTTAAGTCATAATGTGAATAACCTAATAATAAGCCTTGAGTTAAAGGAGACTAAGACATTTAAAATGAGGAGTTAGCAAATCAAACACACTCTGTTGTAGTGCTGACTGGTCCATTGCTCTTGTGCTTGTACATGTACATGTGTGTGTGTGTGTGTGTGTGTGTGTGTGTGTGCGTGTGTGTTTGTGTGTGTGTTTGTGTGTGAGAGAGAAAGAGAGTGAGAGTTTGTGTATGTGTGTGTATGTGCAAAAAGTAAGTGGGCCAGGTGGACAGCACTATAGTAAGACTTCAGGGGAGAGAGAGAGCGAGAGAGAGAGAGAGAGAGAGAGAGAGAGAGAGGAAGGGAGGAAGAGAAAGAGAAACAGAGAGGGGAAGAGAGTCTAGCAGTGAGGGCGGGATATAAAAAAAGGACATGGGCAGGGCCAGCAGAGGAGGAAAAGAAAAAAAATGGTATGTGGGAAGGGTCCTAGTTGGCCAGAGTGTGTGCGACAGTGAGAAAAGGAGGGACATAAGTGCTGGGCAGTGTATAAAAGGCTTGTATTGCTCAACCCACAACTCTCAAGACCTTCACTGCTCAAGTGTGCACTCTTTTTTTGATCACCGTTTCCTGACTCCTTCCATCACAATGAGCTTCTACGCACCTCAGGCCTCTCACGTCTCCTTCACCCGCTCTGCGCCCATGTCGTATCGTGCTGCAAGCACATATGGAGGCGCAGGAGGCCATGGAACCAGGATCTCTTCTGCTTCAGCCTATGGCAGCCTGCGCTCTGCTCCTGTGGGATCCTCTATCTCCTCCAGCTCGGCCTACAAGGTGAGCTCTGCAGGCCCAGGATCCCTCAAGTCAGCCGGGGTATCGGCTGGCCACATCCTGGGTGATGAGAGGGGCCAGATGCAGAACCTGAATGACCGTCTAGCCTCCTACCTGGAGACAGTACGCAAGCTTGAGAAGGAGAACAGCATACTGGAGCAGAAGATCAGAGAGGCCATGGAGAAAGCAGGACCAGACATGCGTGACTACAGCAAGTACAATGCCATCGTGGACGACTTGAGGAAGAAGGTAAGAGATGCAGGAAGTAGCCACACCTTCATCTGTCACATCAGCATCTATGCAAAGCATTGAGAAACACCAGCAAAAATGCAAAAGATCTAATGATAACATACTATAGCAGATACAAAATGATGACAATGTGAACATACCATTTTAAAAAGATATAACTCTCACATTACTTCATTTTAAAATAAAATGCATCACAGAACCAAATATATAACCAGTAAAGAGACACATACGCATGATGAGGACAATGCCATGATACAGCAGACATAAAATGGTAACTATGAAAAAATACATTGTAAATATAAGGCCTACATTCATTCATTTTATTATGAAATGCTTTGATAAAATGCTTTGAAAAAGATTTACCAGACAAAAATGTACATGCTAGTGACATTTTGAATGTATAATGGTGAATGACTATGAAAATAAAACTGTTTTAATTATGAATCTGATATTTGTTCAAAAGCACTGAAGCACAAGGAGAAAGCTTACATGCTGTGAACAAGGAAAATGTGAAGGGGTTCGGAAACTTTGCGACAAACTTTTTAAGTTACATATTTTTGTCTTTGAAGTTTGGGAAAGATGCATCTCATATTATCTTTTTCTTTTTCACCTTTTCTTTCTGTTTTTAAAGCTCATGCAAACTCTTTCTCAGCCTAGGAGAAGTTTGCAGAAAATGAGTTCTCAGATTTCCTCCTATTTGAATGGAGGGAGTGGCACTTGGCCCTTCTTCTCTTTGTCTCCCCCGCTCCCTCTTTTTCTTCTTCTTCTTCTTCTTCTGTCTATCTATACATCAGAGGAAACTTCCTCACAGTTGCTGATGACTGTCATGGGTTGTAAAGAATGTGGGTTGCCATGGAGACGAAGTGTTTGTGAGTGGGTTTCTATGGTCAGCTTCAACAACCAACTCACTCTGTGACTCTGAGTCATAATGCAAACCAGATGTGGAGTGATCACGCGCTCACACACACACACACACACACACACACACAATCACACACACTCACACACACAAACACACACACTCACGAAGAGCCATGAGCATGCAAAAGAGGAACTGAGGAACTACTACAAAATTCAAAGCAGACTTTGGCTGATCTAGTTGCAGCCAAGTAGATACATCCTCTTTCAATATTGTTCCTGCACTCTCAAATAGAAGGTTGCTAGGGTGATTTTTTTGTGATGCCATAAAAGGATGGTTCTTAAAAAAGCTGTTCTTAAAACTGAAGAAAGGCTCTTAAGAGAAGTGAGACTGAGGGAGCTTAAGAAAGTTTAAAGAACCTCCAGATAAAGGACAGATTTTTGGAAGAAGACCTTAAATTGTGTTATTTGTTGTTATGTAAAGGTACTTTAAAACCATAAACACACACATTTCATTCACAAAAAATGTTATTTTTGGAACTGGAATGGCCCCTCACTCAACAAAGCCTCTGTGGCACCTTTTTTAAGTTCATAAGGATATTTCCTGATGTATTTGAGGACTATCAGACTACGCCAATTAATGTTTGTACAAAAACCCTGATTTGATTCATTTTCTGATAACATCAAGTTTTACTGATAGACCAGGAATACTAATCAGCAGAGGAACACAATAAAGCATTGCAGCCCTTTCCTTTTGTCTCACTTCAGGACGTTATGCATTGGAAAATACAACAGATGTTCTTTATGAGAGGAAACTCTGCTCACTGCTCACTACCCACCGCCCACGCACACACACACACACACGCACGCATGCACGCACACACACACACACACACACACACACACACACACACACACACGCACACACTCATGGACTTCTTATTGGTTAAACATCTGCCAGTTATTCTGACTATGTATTAGCCACACCATTGTGTTATATAAGAAACATCAGCAACCCTTTCAAATATCCCTCAGAACAGTATAACATCAGTTCTGTAGTACTTACCACACATTTTATAGTAATACACTAAGTCTGCTGTTCTAAAACCACGTAATACTTTAGAAAGCCATATGGAGGATTTTCAACAGTTATATTTCAACTGTGCAAATATTGCAATGCAGAGTAAATACAACATGAATTGCACACTAACTGGATCTCTAATAACCACTGAGTCTCATGGCAGTCTGATTTGATTAGACTAACTCGTCCATAATGTTCCAGATACAGGTTATAAACTGATCTAGATTTGGTAAAAAGTTCACTGTATTATCAGATTAGTCTGATCTCATGACACATTGTGTCCTAGCTATGAATAAGAGCAAATCACTGGCCAAGGGCAAGATGTTTACCCTAACCATGAACTGGCCACAGCTAATCAGAAGACAGAAGACTTAAAACCCAAAGGCATGCAAAAAGTAAACATAAAAAACCTAACCAAAACAAAAATCAATTCACCAAAATGTAAACAGGTACATATTTATACAGTACTGTTGCGCTTTACATTTCAGCTGACATTACCTGCATAGACATTACTCTACATGCTACGACTGAACTAAATTTGCATACTTCATTATCTTTAGATATTTGATGCCACTGTGGATAACGCCCGCCTGGTTCTGCAGATTGATAACGCTCGCCTAGCTACAGATGATTTCAGAGTCAAGTAAGTCCTTTATCAACAGCACTGACCATTAAAATGACTTTCTACATAGCAAAGTTCCATTCACATCACATTAAAACAGGCAATGTTACTCTGGCCTTATGCAATCATTTGGAATCATTAGAGCTTTTGCTCAGTTTTGCTGGCTTTCAAAGTAGCATTTCCTGTCCAGCAAGCAGAATCCAGACCTATTTTGACTGGACCTGTTAGTACTGTTGGAAAGATCAATCAGCTGAAGAAGTAAAATAGGAAAGTGTGAAAACAACAATCCGCGAAAATGCATTAATTGCTCAGAACAATAGACACACACGTGGATGCTTCAGAAAAAAAAGTGTACATCTATGTCTGTGTTTGTTACAGATTTGAGAATGAGATGGCAATTAGGCAGTCTGTGGAGGCAGACATCGCGGGGCTGAAGAAACTCATCGATGATACTAACATCGGCCGCATGAACGTTGAGAGCGAGATTGAGGCCTTGAAAGAGGAGCTTCTTTTCCTCAAGAAAAACCACGATAATGTGAGCTATTTTCAGTTACTGTGTTACTACGAAACGCTCAACATCAGCTAAATACATTTAAAACATTTAAATTAATATCATGGGATGATATTGAACAGTCGTACAGGCTATGTAAGCAAAGAGGCTTAAAATTACAGTGCATTGATTAGTGTAGTTATTGGCTGTTTTCTGTTGTAAGATGTTTTAATGTTGTTTATTATTTGTTTCTCTCTCTCTTTTTTCCTCTTTAGGAAGTTGCAGACTTGCGTAATCAGATTGCTCTGTCAGGCGTGCAGGTAGATGTAGATGCTCCTAAGGGCCAGGACCTGTCTCAGGTGATGGAGGAGATGAGGGACAACTACGAGAGGCTGGCGCAGAAGAACGCAGAGGAGCTCAAAATGTGGCATGAGAATCAGGTGCAGTGCTGACTGACAGAACAGTGTTTATCTCAGCCTCCTAAAGGTTGAGGACAGACCGGGAACAGATTCAGATTCAGAAAATCTCCTCAGCATTATCAAAGTGTTTATGAATAAAATAACACATAAAATATAATTAATGATTTTTAAAAAAATTACAGAGTAAATACATTAATAAAAACATTAACCCTATCTGTATATCTATCTGTCTGTCTGTCTGTCTGTCTGTCTATCTATCTGCAGATTTCTGAGGTACAAGTGCAGGTGACGCAGAACACTGAAGCTCTGCAGGGAGCTCAGATGGAGATAAATGACCTGCGCAGACAGCTTCAGACACTAGAGATTGAGCTTGCATCCCAACAAAGCCTGGTAACACAAAAAGCACACGACCATACAAACAGATAAAAACAGAAGATGGTGTCAACCAGTAACACCCACTGGCTGGACTAATAACATAGTCACACACATCTAAACCTCTGATCTCCAGACTCACCCACAGTGCTGATTACACCTTCAAACGTCTTATTTCCAAAACAATTTTTCTCTTACAATACCTTGCAATCAAACACACGCACGCACACACACACGCGCATGCACACACATACACCAAGATAGTGTTTGGAATCTCCATTTTGCACAACTTTGGATGGGATTACTCAGTACTTTGGATAATTTAAGACAAAAATGAGGCTCAGTTACCAGGATTTTATGCTCCACACTGTGAAAATTTGCTACACACCATCAGAAGTATTTTGTGATTAGTTCTATAGCATGTCAGTCAAACTGACCTGTCCTTTTCAGAGATGGTTCTTGAAACCTATCCGATCTGGTTTATGAGCCTGTATTTCAGCAGGGTCACAGCTTGTGGAATTGATTTCATATTGTGTAGTTTTTTCCAATCAAACACAGAACTGCTGCCCACAGCGCCCACAAATGGATTTATCAGTCCACTAGTAAACTTGCACCCCTCCGTGCACTCCCTAATTTTAGGGTTTTTTTTCAAAAAAATACAAAAAATACAAACACTAACATTGCATTACTGTCTCTTCTCAATGATCACAGAAAGCCTCACTGGAGGACACACTGCGGAACACAGAGTTGCGCTCAAATGCAGAAATGGAAAAATACAACACCATCATCCTGCACCTGGAGGCAGAGCTGGCCCAGCTGAGGGCGAAGGTCACCGAGCAGGGTCAGGAGTACGAAGCTCTGCTCAACATAAAAATGAAACTGGAGGCAGAAATTGCCACCTACAAGACACTCTTGGATGGAGGAGACTTTAAGTGAGGGGCCAATTACAGCCATTCATAAAGATGGATGCAGCTAATATCAATGACGGCAGCCTAATGACTCTGTTTCTTCTTTCTTTTGTTCTCCAGGCTTATAGATGCGCTTGATTCCTGAAAGTGAGCTCAGAGATACCGGCTGGACGGAAGGACACAGGGTCAAAACCACAAAAACTAAAAATCATTTCAAAGTGTGAAAAATTGTATGAAGCCTGTGAGAATTTGTTCACCCATTTCAAGCATGTTAATATGCAGATGTTTTCTGTGAAGCAACAAATCTACCGTCAACCAGGAAACAAACACCACTAAACATGTGAAAGAATAGCAAATGTAACAAATGTGAAGCAATCTGGCGAAGACAAAATAAAACCATGTCTTAAAAAACATATATCCAGGGTATCCTTTTGTTATTGTTATTGTTGTTGTTTTCCTTTTTTTGCAATAGAAGTTTGAAATCTATAAACTTAACCCTTTCATGTCCACCTAAATTTACTGTAAGGAAATGGTCTTCTGATTAGGCCATTCTACAAATGGCCTTTCACACTTTTATTTACACTCAAATATAAAGTTTCTATTGTTTTGTTTAACAAAATTGTCCCATGTGACCAAATGCTGAATTTAATAGGATAAATTAAAAATAAAAACTAATTTTTAGCTATTCTGATATCAAGACTTTCTTCAGATTTATGCTTAGATAAGATTTTAGTTTCAGACAATAATGGGCTGTTAAAGTAATAAAAATGAAAGCATTCTGATTTAGGAATATTCAAAAAATATCATTAACTGTCAAGTGTACTAAAATGTCTCTTTGAGGACATTTAATTTCAATGACAGTTAGGAATGTAAAACATTTCATGAAAATTAATTGACAGGCAAAATAGCTGGTGTCCACAAATAGATCTAATTATTACTGTAAAAAACATACACTGAGCAGGGTATTGACAGCAAGGAAGGCTTACCTTTATCTCTCCTGCTCTGGCTTCCCTTTCGATGTATATAGGGATCCTCTGGAAGATTCTGAAATGATCAAGAGAACATGACATTTCACTCAGTATACTCTTATCTGACTGTGCTGCTCATGCTCCCAGTGTATTTCATCATTAGTAGATATGTGGTTATGTAGCTATATTCCTATATATGTACACACGCATCTATATATTCTCAATTTATCACCATAATCAGTACATTTTCTTGAACATTTTAACCTCAGAGTTTAAAGATTTAGTCAAAACCTTGTTCTGCAGTATGCAATTTCGATGATGACACACACACACACACACACACACAGAGTTAATACATGGTTCCTACCCTTTGAAAGAGTGGAGATGTTTAATAACAACCCTGCAGGGAGTCTGTGCCCACTCCTGCTCTTAAACTTAGCAATACTGCATAATTCTAGTCACTCTGCTAGTAATTAGTGGGGTTATGAAATACAGAACCAGCAAAGCCAAGGAAATATTACAGAAAATACTTTTTTGCAAGACTGTCTTGTTCGGATGTAACTTGTGCTGAGATGTCTGCTATGAAACTAATCCAGCTATAGTTAGCAGTGAACTACCTAAAATATCAGTGTTAGTTTAAAGTGGCCATCCTGTCATATCTGAACACACCACAGCACACAGTGTGAACAGCATGAAATTCTTCCTGTGCATTTAACCCATTCACCAAGTGAAGTAGCATACACATGCTCAGTGCTGGACTGGCCATCGGGCATACCGGTCATTTGGTAAATTTGGTCAGCAAACCACGCCCCCCCCCCAACCCGAAAGCACGATATCAAGAAGGATAACGTAAATTTGGGCCGGCGCGGAAGCCCGTCATCACCCCCTCCTCCCAGCCGAAAGCACGATAGCGTCCAGCCCTGCACACGCTCACACACACACACACACACACACACCAATCAGCCATAATATTATAACTACATGCCGCATATTGTTTGGATCCTGTTCATGCCACCAAAACAGCTCATCACACAGAAATTCACATTGAGATCTGGGAAATAGAGTTCATCTCTTTGCTGTGTTCCTCAAATAATTCCTGACTCATTATTGCAGCGTGGCAGGGTGCATTATCCTGCTGAAATGATATTTCCATTAGGGAACACTGTTTCTCTGAAAGGGTGTTCTTGGTCTGAAACAATGTGTATGGTACACATCAAAGTAACATCCACATAAATGCCCGGACACAAGGTTTCCCAGCAGAATGTTGTTCAAACATCACACTGCCTCTGCTGGCTTACCATTTTCCTATAAAGCATCCTATTGACATCCATTCCGACACATACACAGCATGGTGTAAAGAACACATGATTTATCAGATGAGGCCACTCTCTTCTACTGCTGCATGGTCCATTTCTGATACAGTGTTCTGACTCCTTTCTATTATACCCAGTATTAAGCAATTTCCTCCAGGATCGAAAGCGCTCCTTTTTTTTCGGATTTTGGAACTTCCTCAGCAATCTGTGGAATCAGAGCAGATGGGTTAGCCTTTGCCCAGCGTGCACATCAGTGAGCTTTGGAAACTCATCGCTCTGTTGCCAATTCATTTGTCCCTCCTTGGACCACCTTTGGTGGGTACTAACCACTGCATACCCAACAAGACCTGCCATCTTGGAGCTCTGACCCAATTTGTCCCTTCTCAAAGTTGCTCAGGTCGCTGACCATTTTTCCACCATTTTACCTCCTCCTGTCGGTGGTTTTAATGTTGTGTTTTATCTGTATAAGTAGAGAGACAGAGAGAGAGACAGACAGAGAGAGATAAAACACAATAATAAAAATTCAACTGTGTTCTGTATATATTTATGACATAATGTAATAACAGTAAATCAGGTCCAACAAACCAGTTTTTAAATGATTTCTTCTCTCATTTCCTCATTTTTTAGTTCTAGATCATGAGTTTTCACAAGAGACATACTGCCATAGAGACTCATGTGATTTGTCCCTGGCTCACAGTCATGGTCTAGACTCTAGAGCGTCTGCTTTTCATCAGAATATGTTATTACAAAACATCAAAACATGGATCTGCTGGTAAGTGAGTTATTAAATACCTCATACTGGATTTCTGTTGCCATCTATCAGGAGTACCTAGCAGAATGTTCCCAACACTGCTTTAGGAATGGCCTTGTCTTTATGTAGAATCTCAACAGCACCCTCAGCTGATCACTATCATAAACACACTCCTCAGCTGCCTCGTATACAAGCAAACACATATACAACTGCTTAAAAACTGCTTACATCAGCTTTTTTCTTCTTTACCAAAATTATGCTGCACGAGGCTATTATGAATTATGTTGCATTGGGAATCTTGTTAGTCACATTCTTTAAACTCCCATCCTCCATCTCAACACATGGTGACCAGGCTTGCCATTCCAATAGAGCACATGTTTTCTTCATTAACTTCTTCAGTAAATTATTAAGGGTCAGTTTCCAAGACTACATCCTATGCTTAGAATTTCCAACTGAGGCAGTAGAGTAGCAGTGCCAACACAGAAGGGCTTTTTCCTTTCTCATTTTTTTATCTTGAAATTTCATTTATGTCCTTTTAAATGAAATCTTTCATTTAAAAGGACATACGGGTGGTCAATCTGATGGCATGGTCTTAATAATGACAAACTAATGACACACTTTTCTGAGTATATCTTGGATATTACCAGTACCTTTGTAACACTGAACAACTGCATAAACAAAATGGGTGTTGTAGCATAACACTGTCTGTAACACTGTACACACAGCTCACTGGGGTTCAATTATTAGTCCAGGCAAATATACCACACTATATCATCAGTCCCTGGGAGTCTTGGATCAGATTCCTCCATGTTCATGATGGTCTTGTCACACACAAAAACGCCTGATGGTGATGTTGTTTTGTTATTTTTTTATAGCTCATAATCCAGAAATCTGTGTCATCTTTATGAAGACAATAAGGGTTGAGCAGGTAAAGATGAATAATAAGGTACAAATTTGATTGGCAAACCATTCCTTTAATAGGAAATGGTGACTAAGGCTTTGGTGGATTTTTTTTGGAATACAACAAATACACAGTGACAATGAATAAGATGCATTTATTTCTCATGACTAAATAAATAAGCATAAATCAGTGGCTGGCACAGTAACAGGAGATTTGTAGAGTGAATAGTTGCACAAACTGTTTAACTTTCATGAATCGTGTGTTTGTTTGCAGGCAGCAACAATAAAGAGCAATGCGAGAACGAAATATAGATGATTCGGTCAGATAACCAGCATCTAGATGTTTAGGCTTATAAATGAGGCGACCAATCATTGTTACGTTGCTTCCAGGGGCATTCTCTGTCCAACAGCTTAAATACTTTCAAGTGAAAGAGAGGGCAGGGGGAGGGGAGAAGAGGACTGGGGGAGGGGCTGGATCTGTGTGGCTGTTGTCACTGAACCCAGAGAGAATGAAAGGGAGAGAAAAAGAGAAGAGAGACAGCATGTCCTAGACTGAAGAGAGAGGGCTGTCAGCTTGGCGTATTTGCGCATTACTGTGTTAGCGTGGAAATATCTGGAAATGAGAAGGTAGGATGTGTGTGTGTGTGTGTGTGTCTGTGTCTGTGTGTCTGTATCTGTTTGTGTGTCCACCTAAGTGTGGTTTACAATTTTTCACATTTCCTATTCTGTTTAAAATCAAAGGCAAGATTGGGAGGCAGTTAGAATCCAAGGTTAGGGTTTTTTCTCTCTCATGGAACTCATGTGAGTTTTAAAGTACAGATGGTGAATGGACATACATGAGCACAATCCATTATCAGTTCACACACCAGTAGCACTAAGACAAAGTCCAAGGCTCAAGAGCATGGTAATTCATTGCACAATATGCAATGTGTGTGTGTTTGTGTGTGTGTGTGTGTTTGTTAGTCTATCCTACCATAGTAAAAGAGTGTTGCATACTTTTTGGAGGTAATGACTTTAACAGCTGAGACTTCTGTGTGCATTCATCACATTAACCTACAAAGTGCAGTGTGGGGTAAAGGGGGTCTTTGGTGGGACATTGTTGGCGTGAAGCTGTTTTAGCTTGAGCATGATTGGGTGCATGTAATACTGATCAGAGCTGCATGACTGTGTGGTCCAGTAAAGCAACAAAGTTCCACAATGGCAGTGATAAACTCCTGATCAGTTTTACGAACTGGGTAAGATGTTCCAACAAAATCTTCCTTCATGTGCCATACAATGTGTGTGTGTGTGTGTGTGTGTGTGTGTGTGTGTGTGTGT
>JBBPCY010000109.1:16988759-17009100 GCA_037974405.1 Brachyalestes nurse
AGTCATGCATGAACACTGCAGTGAATCTCTGAATCAAGGTACCTAGCACACACACACTCAAATTCATTTGTTAGCTATTTGAGTCTTTCAGTATGACGCTGAAATAAAGATGAATGTAATATAACTTGCCTTTGCTGATTCTGCCATTGTTAAGGAGCTGATATCACCAAGAGTGGGCTGCATAGCTATAGCACTCAATAGACTCCTTTTCCTTCTTATTCTTCATTGTAGACAGTGAGGTTTATGTAGTTTTTCTTTAGGACTGAAAGATAACATGACAAAAACATCATTTGGATATCTTAAGAGGCCTTGAACGCTAAACAACACAAGTAATAAAGTTAATGAATCAAAATGTTTATGAAGCTTAGCAGAAAATCAATTACATGCCACAGCAATATGCATCTATTTGGCTACCAGACCGCTATTCCCCCTCTGTGCTGTAAAATGAATGGCTGTATGCGTGTGAACATATTCCTAAAAATATAGACTGATCAGAAAGGCTGACATGTGCTGTATTTTCATGCAACAATACCAAAGGTAAGGGGCAGTTCACATTTAAGTATAGTCTCCTATTTGGAGGGCAGCAGTTTGGTGTTACTCATTTTTTGCTGCAAACATTACTGAGTTACATTAGCTTGAAAGATTAGTTATTGGACTAAATGATTACCTGGCCATTGTGTTTCACATCAAAACCTGTGACTCTTCAGGTGACTTGTGTGTGGTAACTGTCAGGCTGATAACAGACAGCTGCACAAACATGGAGCAAATGACATATGTTCATTACATGTTTTTATTGTAGTTTTTGTTTTAGTTTACAAAAGACAAGTAGACACTGATGTAGATGGAGACTCTCAAATAGCACTTGAAAGTTCCTTTTTCTTAGGGAGAAACGTAGACATCCATAACGTCTGCATGGGAAGTCATAACTTTCTAGCTGCAGAATGACCCTTACACACTGCCAGAGGTGAGTGTGGGAGATTACTGACTCACTGTGCTTCTAATGCAGACGTCAATGCAGTGAGTCATTAAACCAAATGTTCATTTGGATTTGAGCCTCTTCAGATGTGGTTGCATAAATGATAGGTGTGCATGATATCATTCAGCTGATTCATCACAACACTATAAACATTCTATATCTTTAATATTACTTTATCACAGCAATTGACTAGAACATTAAAAAAACGCCTTTCTAAAATTTAGTTGGTCCGCCTCATGCCACCAAAACAGTTTAGATCTCCATGCATGGACGTCAGCAGTGGATCCTTCAAGACCTTTAAGTTGGGAGGTAATCGGACTAGTTTGTCCAGCATATCCCATCAAATATTCTGGGGTTCTGGGGAATTTGTAAGCCCTGAAGGCCTTGTACTCGTTGTCATGCTCCACAAACAATTACTGAACAGTATTTGCACTGTGGCAGGGTACATTGTCCAGCCAAATGAAGCCTCTGCCTCAAATCCCATTGTCATGAAGGGGTGTACTAGGCCTGCGTCAATATGATGTCAATAATATGTTAAAATAACATCCAAATGAATGCCAAGACCAAAGGTTTCCCAGCAGATTGTTGCCCAGAGTATCAAACTGCCTCTGCCTTCTTAACACAGTGCAGCCTGGTGCCACCTCTTCCTCAGGTCACCAATGCACCCAGCCATCCTCATGATGTAAAAAAATGTGATTCATCAGACCAGGCCACTTTCATCCACTACTCCATAGTTCAGTTCTGATGCTCACAGGCCCATTGCAGACACTGTCAGCAATGAACAGAGGTCAGCATGAGAAAGATCCCATTTTCACTTTATTTGTTAGTGGTTTTAATGTTGTTATATAATAATAAGTATTTTAATCTTCAGTATTTTTCTTGCAGCACTAACAGATTTCGAGTCTGGAGCCTGGAGTGCAGAGCTCGCCACTAAAGTCGGGATAGTCATGACACATTAAAAAGAGTTCTAATTGTAGCTAAATAAAGTTGAATAATAAAGCCAACTGATGTGAGTTCTTGGAATACTTTGCCTGGCCCTGGACCTCTTTCAGTGTAAAGATGTTTTTGGTCTTCCTCAGTAATAGTCAGCATAATTCTTTTAAACATGCACCCCATCCCACACACAAATATGCACATCCACACATTCTCTCCCATTCACATGTGAAATAAAACACACAAGTGCTCGGTGGTAACTGGAAGGCTGCTTTATTGTTTGGAAAAAGGTTTCGTGCTCAAATGAAGACAATCTTTCACTGATTCTCACTAAGTCCAAGTGGTTGTGCAACACACCCTCTTCTTTCCAACATCAGTGGCAAGAGATAAGAACAACATTGTCAACCAATAAGCACTTTTGAATTATTATTATATTAGCAAATGAGAGAAATAGCATCTCAGTCATGCTACAAAAAAGAAAACATACATGAATTAGTATCAATAGAAAAATAAAGAAATGGTCCAAAATGAACAGAAGCTGAGCACAGAAGGCAGATTGCTTATCTCCCCACAGGCTGAACCATTAAGAGATTCACAGAGCGAGCACTTGAGAGTGTACACTCAATCACTTCAGAGTGTGCACTCCAGCCATCTGCCCCACGCTATACTACAACCTCTGAGGATGAAATCAGGCTGATGCCAGTTAAGGTTTTTATTCACAGATGTCTCAGACATCCTTTACATTTTTTCCCCAGTGCTCATTTTAAACAAGCTCCACTTGTTTAGGAGTAATGCAACATGTTTAAATTTTCATCAAACAAAATAGGCAGCAAAAGGCACCTGAAACAAACGTACGCAGACAAGAAACATCCAAAACCATAATATAAAGCCTAACTCAACTTAAGAATGCAAATTGCATTGCTGTGTACCTAGGAGATGAGGAAGAAGCTACGCTCTAATCAAGCTGCATCACGCACACTTAAAGTGACCGAGTTGTCACATCCGATCATCTGCACGCTCTCGCGCATGCACACACACACACACGCGCGCACAGGCATACTCAAATTATGATCAAAAGATCATGACTTTTGGTGTCTACACCAGTAAATGAAACAAGAGTTATAGGGAGGAGAATGTGTGTTTATCTTATGTAAATGTTTGTGTGTGTGTGTGTGTGTGTGTGTGTGGTGAAGGACAGCGCGACAGTTAGTCATCTTCACACAGGACACAGGTAAAAAATGAGGTGCTGGTAATGCATTCCCTCCCAAATACAGGAGACATAAGCAGCTAATACTTCACCATGCACTGAGCGTTAGGCCACAGACCCACACACACACACACACACACCTTTAGACATGCGCTCACTCACACAAACCATTTCTCTTTCTCTCTACATCTCTCTCTCTCTCTCTCTCTCTCTCACACACACACACACACACACACAAACACACAGTGCGGGCTAGGCCAGAGTTTTGGTCGTTAAACGTATTGCACAAACGAAATAAGAATGTGAGCAAAAGACAGTCAGTGGTGCTTCCCCTCCACTCCAAGCAGAGGTCAACTCAGTGGAGGACAGTGTTCTAATGTCACATATTTATATATACATACATATGTATATGTGTGCATATATATACACATATATACATATACATGTATACATAGATACATATGTAGTATAGCTCTATATATGCCTAGATTTATATATAGATTTATATACTTTTTGCATTTTAATATATATTTGTATTAGATTCCCCTCTTTAATGTGAAAAGTGTCTCAAAAATCTACTCCTTCTAACAAATATTTCACAGTCTACCAAGTGAGACCTGGGCAATGAGTGAAGCCATTCTATTCAGGTTATTATTCTTCTTCAGCATTAGATTAATAGCAATAGTTTTTTTTTAAGTGTTTCTGTATTTACATAAAACTATGCATGCCGTTAAAATAAAATGATATATTACATTATTTATAGACTCTTAAAAAGTTCATTCTTAATTTTTCAGCATTTTGTGCCGTTTGCAACATAGCCAGTACTGTACAATATTGTTTGTTTAAATCCATTTTTCATTTGTTTGTTTTAAATGAATGTATGGTCTGATGTGTAATTTATACAGTCTGTCCTTGATGGCTGTGGAAATGTGAACGGTGTTAGTTCTGTTGAGCAGAGATTTTATTTATGTATTTTTTTGGTACAGTTCAACGCCCTCAATGATTACACGTGCCACAACTGGACCAATTCCAATTAGTGGGGCTTGGGTTGGTTAAAAAGTTTGTCACTATACAACAGAAAATGCAACAGCTCTGATGCAGTGGCTGCCCTGCTCACAGTAGGTTGCCCTGATGGCTATTTGGCATTAGGTAGGTCTACTGATGAAAACATGACTGACCAGGGGGTGCTTTAAAGGCCCTACTGTTCCCCCCACTGTGAGAGTGGTGGTGATCGACATTCAAACATCTCAAATCTAATCTTGTTGCCTCACAGTGATTTCCTCCCTGCAATAGCATGCACCATTTTTATTACTGCACTTATCATTTGTGTTTGTGAAGATGGTTGAAACATTCAGATCTCCACACAGAGATGGAAAAGCTGCTTTGGGTGTTGAGAGGAGCTTGGCTCCTCTTTTAGCATGAGTGTCGAGGCAGCACACCCAGCCATGCTCTTCCACAAAAATAAAATCACATTCTCTGGGCCTTAGGCACGCCCTTCCTGATGACATCAGAGTCATTAGAATGATAAATCTGCGTTGTATCCTGAGAAAAATGGGGGAACTCAACAAGCATCAGTCTGTCTGAAAGCATAAAAAACAGGAGGGCGGGGGGTACACACCCTTCCCACTCCCAGGACATTCTAGAAACTTTCAGACCAAACTAGCACACATTGAAAAGAGAGACAGATCTCTTTGGCTTCTCCTTTTACAGCTGTGACTTCCCAATACACACTCTCTCCCAGGTCCTCTCACTGTTTGGCATTCGTCACTGCCCCAGCTGCAATCAAACCATTGCTAAAGATGTGATGGCTTTATACATACATAAAAAACACAGTTCATTCTTATGGCATGAACTGGACTTAAAACAGACATATAACACACACACACACACATACACACACACATACACATACACTCATTTACATAACTCTAAAGAAACATAATGCACAAATAAATGATACCTCTACAATTACTTCTCTAAAATTAATAAATAAAAAACTGCCACTTTCATAAAAAGTTATAGCCCATCTTAATCTTACCCCTGATGAGGATCAAAAATGCCAGCCGCCGTGCTACACCTTTAATAGTGCCCCTATACCCACCCCACCCTCTTAACCAGCCTTGCGCTCACCTACCATGTGACCTGCAAAGTGGCCAGTACTGTAGGCAAGGTAAGTGATATTGCTGCATACAAAAAAATAAGAACCTTTAGGATTTAGTGTTCTTTCTTCCATAGGAACATTCCATACACACTCATTCCAACATTCCATTTGTTCATTCATAACCTCCTGAGCAGCAAAAAAATGGGATGTCCCTCTTTAGTTCCACGCGAATGTGCCAAATTGCTATCAAATATTTCAACAAAAGCCACTGACTGTTTACAGGCTCCCTGTAGCTATCGAAGCCAAAAAACCCAAAGCTGATCTATGTTGTACTGTACTTAATAAAGTTGAGTAAAGAACACAATGTAATTGAGTGTCTTCAGCCAATTCAGTTTCGACATTATCGGATTATACTCAGTTCCTGGTAGTAAATTTAGCCAGTGGACAGCCTTTAACGTATTGTCAAGCCACTGCGGTGGTCTGTATTAGTGCCTTGTGGACTATGATTATTCATGCAAGATTTCTGATCAAAACATGCCATCATGCAAGTCATTTCTATGCATTGAACAAGCACAATAATTTATTATTCATTTGGAGATGTGTATTGGAGGCCCATGGTAATTGCCCCTATCCTATCAGTGTGAAAGCCCATGTAGAAAAAAGCCATTTTGATGCAAGTATAACAAAGATATGATGACAGAGTTACTGAGGGTGATATGGGCAAAATGTTGAATGTTGTTTTTTTTTTTTTTTGTCGTTGTTGTTCCACCCTTTTCCTTTTTTTGCCGCTCAAATAATGTAAAGATCATGAAAAGTATATTTAGTGCTGATAAACACAAAGATCAGCCAAGCTCTAAGGTTTTGTGTATCACACTCCACTGATCCCTGCTCATTCTTACAATCATTTTTGAGTCCTTTCACATATTTGTGAAACAAAGCAGCATAGACTCCCCCGTTGTCTGCTTCTGGAAGCTGATTCTTCCATAATAAGCAGTGTTTGTTTCCTTTACAGAAATTCCACAGACACACTGCATAAGCACGGGATTCTCCGGATGTGGGGAACACCATGCTGTGAATCCCAGTTTTCCCTTGGTATCTCATATTCCTGCTTAGTAACTAGTTCTGTCCTGAAGCGCAGAGTAGCCCTCTAATACACAATATCAAGTATCAATCCTTTGTTAAATTTCTATTTGATTTTGTTTAAATCAAGTCTTGATGCAACAGTGTCACACAGGAAGCTGATTATGTTTGGTTTAACTTTGAGGAGTCAAGCTTGAAGAAACCCCAACGCTTTCTGTCGTATCCATACAACCTGTGAAGTTTGTAAACAATTTTTTGTTTTGTTCCTTTATTCTTTGTTTTTTTATATTTCTTACTTGCAAATTAACGTAATCTGTACATCCGTGTAGTTTGATTCAGGGTTTCCACTTTATGCTATTATCATGACCGTTGTATGTGTTCATGTGTTTCAGTGTTGCAGCTTTAACATTTGGATTCCCTGACATCTTTTTGGTTTCGGCCCTTTTCCTTACGCCCTTTGCCTTCATTGTTGTCATCTTGTTTTTCCTTCTCCGGCTTGGTTACACTGTCATAGGATGGCAGGGACGCAGTAGAAGGCGTGCTCTCCTTCTTCTCTTGATTTGTCCCTCCGTTTTCCAGCTTGTTGTTGGCAGGCCTGCGTTTGTAGATGAAGCCAGTGCGAGCCAGGTGGGCCCGGTATGCCCTCTGGATGACCACGACCGACACCTCCTCCTGCTTGCGGCGCAGTGTGGTGGTTATGGGCTCATATGAAACTTTGGAAGGATTCGCTGCCACAAAGCGCTCCTCCATCTGCTGACGCATAATGTCCAGATCACCGTCACCCAGCACTCGCTTGGTGAAGGCAAATAGAATGTCCAGGCAATGGATGCGGTCTCCACTGACCATGGGCATATCCATAGCAATCAGCTCGATTATATTGGGCTTAGGCACACGTAGAGGGTGCTCCAAGATGTCTGCAAAGTCTGGCAGCTTGGCAAAAGTGATAAACTGTGAGGCATCTGGGTCAAATTTCTCCCAGAGTTCATAGAAGGATTCAAAGTCGTCCTCGCACAATGGGTCAGAGCTCTCCTCTGTTGCAACACTGAAGTTCTCCAAGATAATGGCAATGTACATATTTACCACAATCAAGAAAGACACAATGATATACATTACAAAGAAGAAGATTCCCACTGAAGGGTTGCCACAATTACCCTTCACTGTGGTTCCTGGGTTCTCCTTCTCAGGGTTGCAGTCAGGTGGATAGTTGAGGATGGGCGCCAGCAAGCCGTCCCATCCTGCCGATGTGGTGATCATAAACAAGATAATCATACTGTTACCAAATGTTTCAAAATTGTACATGTCGTCAATGCCGACCTCCCTTTTCACATAACCAAAGTTGGACATGCCAAAAATAGAGAAGATGAACATGACCAGGAAGAGCAGCAGGCCGATGTTGAAAAGGGCAGGAAGTGACATCATCAAGGCAAACAGTAAAGTCCGGATGCCCTTGGCTCCTTTGATTAAGCGCAGGATGCGGCCGATTCGAGCCAGACGGATCACCCTGAACAGAGTTGGTGACACAAAGTACTTCTCAATCAGGTCTGCCAGAAACATACCTGCAATTTGAGAAACAGACAGAGAAATAATGAGCAATTGCTGTGTGACTTTTAACTGTCAAATGTGGCACACGTTCTTTTTAAAGAAACTGTTTGGCTATAGTTCTCCCTTACCCTAAATGTAGTTGATCAGTCAAAATATTTTTGGTGCTCCAAGTTAGTTTTTTGGTTTTGTGGTGGAGAAAAGATGCTAATGTGGTTAACAAGTAATGGAAGTTTATGCCCCACCATTTCTTTTCCTGAACACTGAAAGCCTAAACCAGGGGTGTCAAACCTGTCCAGAAAGGGCCGCTGTGGGTGCAGGTTTTCGTTCCGAACAAGCAGAAGCCACACCTGAGTAACTGAAAACCAAGTCCAACTGATTAGAGAGGTGGAGTCAGGTGTGCCTTCTGCTTGGTTGGAATGAAAACCTGCACCCATGGCGGCCCTTTCTGGACAGGTTTCACACCCCTGGTCTGAACCGTCACACACTTGCCTCTGACTGGATTGTTTATGGGAAATTCCTCAGATTTTTAAAAATGAATTAAATGCTTAAGATGTAAGTAAAGCTCTCACAGTGTGGTCTGACGTTAAAGGCTCTAAAGAGACGCAAAATGCTTCTAGAGAATCTTACTGAATCAGAAATGTGCAAAGCTGTTGTGATAGTAAATAGACAAATGTAATGCCTCTTAAATCCATCTCTCAGAAACTTGAAACAGTTAAGAATATGTTGCCTGATTTATGAGACATTGTTTACTACAGTTTGGCTTTTTAAGTACATTTGTAGCCAGGCATGAAGAGAATTGTGGACATTGAGATCCCTGATTCCTATCAGCACCACTGTAAACAGGCCTAAATTGGTAAGTGTTGCTATTCCTTAAAAGAAAAACAAAAATGACTTTTAAGTGAGTTACAAATTGTAGCCACTGGTATGTCAGGACCATCACTCACCTACAATAGATAAAATCACCACAACGCAGTCAAAGATGTTCCAGCCATTGGTGAAATAGTAATGGCGTAGTGCAAAGAGCTTTAGTACAAACTCGCCAGTAAAAACCACAATGAAAACAAAGTTGACCCAGTACAGGATGTTTTCTGTCTCTTCTGACTGGTCATCTGTTTCCACCATCATAGTGACCATGTTAAGACAAATGAGGATCATGATGGAGATGTCAAAGACTTGCTGTGTGACAAAGTCAAACACCATACCCTGAATTTTGTTCTGAAAGACAAAGGGAAGTCAGGATGTGAGCAATGTAAAATGAAATGTTTTGCCTTGTTTTTTAAATGACCTATGACACAAGTCCAGCTGTCATACTTGTGGTCTGGGGATGGGTTTCTGGGGTTTCTTTGAGCCCAGTTTCTTCATAGCACTGTAGTACTTCTTTTGTTCTTCTGTCATGAAGATGTCTCCACCTCCAAAGTATAAGGACAGAACAACACCGTTAACAATCTGACAATTTACTGCTGTAATGAAATGCATGCATGTGTTGTTTTGTCATATTTAAGTGGTAATAAGTTACTGGGATGTCTAGAAAACACTCGCTGGACGAGCTAAATCATAACTGTCACATTGTAAGAGACATGTTAGGGAAAGGCAGTGTAAATAAAAGAGATTACACCAATGAAAACCTGTGTAAAGGAACATAGAGAAGAAAACTTATCTTTTTCTTTTGCTGGTTGAAGTTGTCAATGATGACACCAATGAAGAGATTAAGTGTAAAGAATGAGCCAAAGATGATGAAGATGACAAAGTAAATGTACATGTAGATATTGTCTTCATAGACAGGCTGGTCTTCAACCTGGAAATTACAATAGCCAACAACATATTTACTGACAGCACTTACAGCCACAATGTCAAAGTTTGTATACACATATGTTGACAAACTGACCCAGATTTAGCAACACTCAAACAATTCGCTACAATTCTACCAGAACTACAAGGCAGAGTACTTATAAGATTTGTTTACCTTTCTGGAATCCACTGCTGCATACATGATGTCCATCCAACCTTTAAATGTGGCCTGAAAGAAGAGTTAGTCATTGTATTAGACCCTTGCATTCTTACCTGTTTCAGTTTCAATGTATTTAAATAAAAAATAATTTGTGTTTAACTGGAATCAATGTCTTATATCACACATCTAAGATAAAACTGTGGCCTTACATGTCTTTGATTGGAGAGTACTAAGAAAACTAGATTTATTTCCACAAGAAAAGGTGTGGTTGTGTGGTTGCTATTAAACTAGTTTGGAGACACCCAAAGTTTGTTTTTATGGGCCAAAAGTTTTTGTAAAAAAAAAATTGTTCACACCATCTATTTTAACTGATTGTCCGAGTCACAGACCAGCAGCTTTAGTTTTTTCTTACAAAGCCATTTATGGGTAAGGAAGACTGTGTTTTACTCTGGATTTGTTTCTTTGTGTTTGGGATTTTGGGCTTTTGGTCCCTTCCTGGCCTCCTTTATCCGAGACATCAGACACTCTCCCCAACACACATTTTAAAGATGATTTGACCATTCCCTCTCTCTCTATATGGAGGTCTCTAGACAATTTTTTAAATGACGCAACTACGGATATTAACAGACGTTTTGATATTAAAACAGTTCCAAAACAAAGAAGCAGTGCCTTTTTCGCTATAAAAAGAATAATAATACAAATAAAAGAAAAATAACTAATAACACTTACCACTTGCAAAAGTGCGAGGTACCCGGCACCCACATTATCAAAATTGATCTTAACGTTCTTCCAGCGAACTTCAGTGTGATTTGTATTGATGAGTGCAAAACATTCCGTCTTATTGTTGACATCGTCCAGTTCAAAATTCTCCTCTGATGTCTCATTAAAGCAGTAGTAGTACTTTCCGGCAAACAGGTTGACCCCCATGATACTGAAGATGAGCCAGAAGATCAAGCACACCAACAACACATTCATAATGGAGGGGATGGCTCCCACCAGAGCATTTACAACAACCTAGGACACAGAAAGAGAGACAAAGAAGGAGAGGTGGTGGGGAGACAGAGAGAAAACGGTCTGAGAGTGACTCACAATTGATTCCTGACAGAAAACAGCAATTCTGTCAAATCCCCATAATGTATGTATGTCCATACAGTAGCATAACTAACCAAAACGCTAATCAGGAAAGGGAGCCTAACTCATTTTGACATGTTAAGATAGGTCCCGCCCTACATTATGTGCCTGAACGTTTGGGATTTGGTCCCTTGCCTATCCTCAGTGTCTTCAGTTTTACGTGAACAAATGTCTTTTTTTATATGAACAACATATTTTTCCTTGGATAGGTTCAAGCAGTCAATACTAATGCAGCAAAGATGCCAGAAATGAGTGAAATTCCCTTTTGTCCTTAACTAGGCTTAGTCTTTAATTATCCACATGTAATGCATCTGAAGCTTAAGCGCATGGAGAAATTCATTAAAAAAATCTCAGTTAACATTTAAACACAGATCAGCTGCACACTGGAATGGCTTAAGCGTCACTGATTCCAATTGATAGTTGCTGTAAATACTTGCTGTAAAGTGGAACTGTGATGGCCAGTTTGTTATTTTATTCATTTTCCACTTCTTCAGGTAAACGGGAGAACATTTCCAGAAAAGAATCTGGCTTACAAAGAAATAGAAAGCAATCCATCATTTATTGTGCTTCATTTTAACACCCTTATTCAACAGTTCTCATGTGAAAGAGTTACTGTTCAAGGTCTAAACAACATCTGAAGCTCAGTAGCTTCAAACTGATTAACAGCTCATAGCTCAAACTAGGCCAAGGCAGGCCAGAGAATAAGAATGTTATCATGGAAATGCACATGGGTTAAAGTAGGCTAGTAACAATACTTGTGGAGACCATCATCACAGGATTATCCTTAAAATCTGCCACCTTTGTGTCTTTAAAAGGCTCAGGTGTTTACATTCTTGCCATTCCAGTATGCTGCTATATGTTCTGAAAAATAGTCTGTCATTCAGAGAACAACCCCAGCCAACAGGAGAGATGTGCCCAGGCTTCACCTCCCCACACCACACTCTCACGGTACACACAAAAGCGATGATGCCGCTGGCTGGCAGGATAATGCTCTGACATGGCAGGCTAGCAGCAAATCATGCAGAGTGTTGTCATGTTCCCCTCTGGCACATTAATACAGCTACCTGTCCAAGTTCAGCGGCCTGATTAGACTTGTGTGACAACAGAATACATGGATATGTAACACACAATAGAATACGTATATAATAGAGTATATACAAAATATGATTTTTTAATTTGTAGAAACAGTTGTTGTAAGTGATTAGTGTTTGTTTTCAGTTATTTAACCCTGTTCAATGCTAAGAATTTTAAAAGAAAGCTTCTAAAATACACACCCTAGAGGGGAGCATGTTTTTTGCTTTTAAAGCATGTGTACTGGGGAAAAACATGCAAGTCATATGACATGTATTAAGACAGCGCATTTGAAGTCAAGTTATGAACACCTGAATACCCAAGCGTGAGGTTATTTAAATCTTTTAATGCTACTATAGGTACTGTACTGTACTGCGTGGAAATAAGACACTATATCTGCTGTGAAAGTGATCAAGTTGATCCAATTAGCATATATTAGCATAAAATTGACCTTATGCTTGCTTTAACCTGTAACCTATTTGTAGGTTTTCAGTTTACTAAGACTACTTTACTTTGTCCGGTGAAAAGAATTGAATTCAGTTACAGTACATAGGTCACATGTTTGTATCTTTTCTTCCTTGTGTACCTTTCTCTTATTAATCTAAGGCAGCTTGGAACTCTCAAGTATTTCACAAATCATTATGCTAAAGCTTGTTTGCCATTTACTGATGTCAGAACAGAGGTGGTTGTGTGACTGTAAGGTGGGTGTATATTTGTGCTTGGGGAGTAGGGAGAGTAGGGCAGGACAGAGTATGGGTGTTGAAATCAGGCTGGAGGGGTGGAGGTGGTGTGAAACTACTGAAGCAGGGGACTACTTAGGCAACTGGATGCTTGAACTACTGCAGCATGAATGGCTTTTTTTCTTGGCCCAGCTGAAATAAAAAGTTCATCTACTGCTATCTGTGATGAGGCAGCATTTAATGTCTATTAATTTTAGAATGTGTCTTGCAAACAACAATAATGTAAAAAATTACGGTTATTAAAATAAACACTTTATATGCCCTGTCCGCAAATGTAGCAAATTCGTCAAATTGAACTGTCTAAATATTTCAGCTGCATTATGACGCCATGATAAGAATATTTCCATGCGAATGTCTCTAAAATACATGCATTTAAAGTGCATCTTAGCCATGATGGTGTAGTATGCATATCCTCCACATTTACTGGCCATTTTATTTTGGACTACGCTTTATCGTTTTTGCGTAATGATGGTTTTTAGCATGCGGAAGTGTTGTCACAGAGTGACGGGCATGCACTGGGCAGCTCTTACCCTCATGCCCTCAAACCGGGACAAAGCTCTCAGGGGCCTGAGGGCCCTTAAAGTCCTCAGGGACTTAATGGGGCCCAAGTCTGAGTACCCCAGCGCATTAGCTATAAGGCTGACTATAGACACCTACACAGAGAAAGAGAGGGAGGGAAGGAAAGAAAGAGAGAGAGAGAGAGAGGGCCAAAGTGTTAGAGTTAAGGAGGATGTCAGGGGGGAGAGAGTGAAAGAGAGAGAGAGAAAAAGAGGAGACCCTACGTTGATATTAAGCTGGAGAGTTAGAGACATAACAGATATATGCATACATAGATAAGGGTGTGTTTATGTATGTATGTATATATGTGTATATAAACACACATAAAGAGACAAAGTAAGGTTAAACGTGGGGGTCATTTAGTCAGAAGTGCTATAAGGATGGTGGATGCCCCCAAGCTTTTTTCTTTTTTTTTCTTTTTAAGTCTTAATTTGTGATTTGTTTTGTTATTGCAGGCAGACGAAGCTTGGAAAGCAGCTTAACAGCAAACCTGGAAGGAAACGAGTGGTTGAGATACTGGGAGAGAAAGAAAGACCAGACAAAGAGAAGGTGGAGGAGGGAAACGTTAAGAGAAGAGGCATAGAGGTGTGCACGAACGTTACAAGCACATCCACTGTACTCTGAACAGACAAAATACACACAATACATACAAACACCCATCGCATACAGTACACGCGACACTAGTAGAGAGTCATTAGGGTGGGAGGGCGGTTTTGGGAGAGCAAGGAGGCAGAGAGAGAGAGGAGCTCCTGTCGGAGAGAGAGTCCTAACAGTGACCTTACCCTGGCCCCTCACTCCCTGGCCCTCAGTGCCTTTGGATCCATCAGCGCTAAAGAAAGACAAGGTTACAGTCACCTGTCAGAGATATAAATAATCACTCTACACACAAGCCTTCACACATGTAAACACACACAAACCTCGCTCCTTTTAGTTCATCCATGAATAAAACCAACTTATCATCAGTCTCATGAACATAATCAGATGCAATACAAGGTCTGCCTACTGTATAAGTCTTGCACAAGCACTGAAAAGCACTATGTATTACCTGCTATGTAAAAGTAAAACATGCGTTTTAAAATGTTTTAAGTGATGTTCATGACATCTTTGACAGTTTGTAATAAAGTCAGGAAAAATAAACTGGTAAGGGTGTACAACTGGGGAATTGGCTGCTCAAAGCACAAAAACCCCAACTGGCAGTTGTACAAACTCTGTGGTATAGTTTTATGAAGTAAAAATATCTTAGTATAATTACATATAATACATTGTGCTAGTTGCCTCTGACTTTCAACAGAGTTTCTTTTTTCAGTCCTGTTACTTATAAAGATTTTCATTTGTGAATTTAAAATGCCAGTTTGGGCCATTAAAAAGAAAATAATGTAATTCATGCTACAATATTGGCTACGTGTGTTCATTTAGCCCAGAGTGTGCTTAGGGTTAAAAAGAAGATGGCAAAAAGAAAACTTTAATTAGATAATTTGCTTTTAAAGAAAGAATTGGAATAAGCCATACAAATTCATACCTGGTAAACCCCTTCTTTATGTATGAAAAAAAAGAAATGATTAAAAGTGTAACAATTTCAATACCGTATGCGTATAGAAATGTTACATTATGGCCGATACGCTCCTTGCTCTTTTACGAGCCTCTCTCATTTGAAAGTCTTTGTACAAATCACTGTCAATGATCAAGACTAGGACTAGGGTACATCCTGTCTGTGTTTGGTAATTAGTATTGCTTATAGCTCAGCTGACCGTTTTTTATGATGTTAGTTCCATATATGGGCATGAGTAAAATGTATATTTATCAAACCAAACTGAGTATGTAATTATATTTCTGTAAAATCAAGACATGTTTAACAATATTAAGCAACTGCAAACCAATAAAGGTATCCTTTCTAGATTAGATGCTAGATGTGACACGCAGAGTACAATAATTTATTTAGTGCTCTCTGCATTTTTCATACCATGGAATGCCGGCAATTTTTTTCCCTTTCTGCTGTCTTCATAGACAGGCTATTCATTCTTCTGATCAAATGTTTAGAAAACTAGATTCTAGAGGGAACCCATGGAACATGAGCAATTATTCAGGTTGCTGTTTGACAAAGGACAGGTAAAATTGCCCTTTCTGGAACATAAATCCTGACACGGCGTCCATTCAGCATCTGTCATTTAAATCTACAGCATTTAGCAGATGCCTTTATCCAGAGCTACTTCCATTCCCTAACTACAGAGGGCAGTCTCCCTGGAGCAACTTGGGGTTAAGGGTCTTGCTTAAGAACCTAGTGGTGGTATGCTGATGGTAGGATTTGAACCCATGACCTCTCTTGGTCCAGAGGCAAGTTTCCTACCCACTAGGCCACCACCACCCAGTAACTGTGTAGAACTCCACAGAAAGAGACTGACGTAACAGCAGACCAAGACTGATGGCATAAAAGTTTCTTTCAAATCAAACATGTCTGCTGACATCACATATCCAGACAGACAAATTTATAAATGCTTTCGATTTATTTTTTTATTTTTGCTGTTGAACGCATTTTCTTACTTTTTTTTCAGTGCAAACTGTGCAAGCAAGTATTAAATAATAATAAAGATTCACCACATCAAAATCTACAGGGTGCTGCACCTAATAATCCAGCCTTAAAATAACAGACATTTTGGATATCGTTTACTGCCAAAATTGAGTCACTATAGTTTGATCCTATATCATATAGTTTGATCATAGCTCATAATGAACTATTCATGATCACTGTCAGTAGGATCACATTCCTTGGACCTGTTAGTGTGTAAAAATGATTTTTTTTCTTCAATTTACTTAGGGTTTTGTTAAAAAATGAACCAATAGGGCTGTTTAATCTATAAACTGAAAGTATGTCAAGAATCATTATAAAACTTCATTGTTTTAAGAAATCATTGTTTTAAGAAACTGGATCTATAAATGAAACCTTATATATAAAATTCATATGGTTAAATGAAAGCACATTACAGTGACTTAGACTCATTTATTTTGACCCAAAGAGAATTCTATATAATTGAATTAACTTCACACAACAATTTATTTATTTGACTGTAGAACGCAACAATATAAGAATATCAGTGATATGACTCAAGGCAGTATATGAAATCCAACATGTTCGTTTAGCTTAACACCATAAAGTAATTTACTAACTCTAGAAATTGTTATGCAGAACAAAGGAAGATCAGGAAAGCCAGTCTGACAATACAAGTGAACTGGCAGGCTGAGGATGAGACTATATTAATTAAAGGCATGGTTTTAATCAAGAGAAAATGCTAACATGTCTAATAACCAGTAATTGCTGGTTGATCACAATGGTGCAAGGCTCACTTAATTGAGCCAACAGACAGATATGTCATTCAAATGAACCATGTTAGCATTATGGTCATGTTATTCTATAAGAAGTCACATAGATACTGGTGACCGAAATAAAGAAAATTATACAGCACAGAACAGTTTTCTATATCAACACAAAACATGCAAAATATAAAAAACACAGTTAAAGAAGTTCCAACGCATAACCAAAGTTACATATAGCTATGTCTGAGCAACAGAGGAATCTCAGTGGTAGCATGATTAGTAAAGTATATCTGACTGAAAAGTGTATGTGAACAAGTACACTCACTGATTTTGCACCATAAAAAAGTCACTATTTGTCACTAACATTCGCACTCTCTTGATGGGTATTATGTAATCGTAAGCGTGTATATTTAGTGTAAAATATATATATATATATATATATTTATATATATAAAACAGACAGCATGTATGATTCAACTAAGCAACAAAATGTGTGGCTGAAGTAAATCTTAAATATTGAAGAGATACGCTCTGTTACTCAGGTTTATCTATTACAGTGAGAACTCATCAGCTTGTTGGACAACAGCTTAAAGAAAGAAGGACATAGAGAGATGAGCAGACACGCAGACAGTGAGAAATAAAGAAGTAAAGAGAGAGGGAACGAAGGATGGAGATACTTACATCCACGATGAAGAAATCCAGCCAGCACCAGGCATTGGTGAAGTATTTGACAAAGCCATAGGCCACCCATTTCAGCAACATCTCTAAGATAAAGATGTAAGTGAAGACTCGATCTGCATATTCAAGAATGATCTGGATGGTTTTCCTCTGTTCAATATACACATCCTCGAATGCCTTGAAATAGAACAGATAAATGTTTATTACCCTGTTCATTTAGCATATACTAAATATAGTAATCATCAAAACAATTACAAATATTCAGAAAAGCTCTGGTTATATGATATTTGATGTCAACCTAATGTGTTGCATCATCTCTGGGATGGCAAACAATGTCAAAATAAAAAATTGACAGCAAAACAAATTGCTCAGTTGGCATTTTAATTCATGATTAATTCATGATTTAATTCATGACACATGATTCGAAATGTGCCATTAATGTACATAAATGTTTATATGTTTTCGTTTATGCGTATGAGAGCGTGTGTGGGTGTTTGTGAGAAGAGGCTGAGCAGAAATATAATCAACCATTTGGCTACGCTCCCTACGTTACCACAGAGTGGCACTGCAACCTCACTTACATTAACTCTTCCACAAAGATGTTGAGTTTGGCCACGGTCCCTAAGTGTGGCTGCAAGAGATGCTGCAGAATCCTCTGCATGTGGGGCTTTTTCTACAGCATTTGGCTATAGTCCCTAAGAGCAGCCCAAAGATACTGCAGTCAAGAGGACAGACTGCTGAGCTACAGGAGCCAGTACAGTGCACACTATAGCAGCAACCATCAGTACAGCACACAGCATCCGAGCTCACCTCTGTTACAACACTGTTTTACTGAAAAGCACGTTTCATGGAACCCATTAGCCGTGCAGAGACTAATATTGGATAAGCAGTTAGGATAAGCTAGTTAACTGCTTTTGCTGCTGTTCAGGCTGACAGCTATCACACCCTGGTGTTTGTGTGATGGTGTGTGAAGGTGTGTGTTTACATTTGTGTATTCTTACCAGAGCCCCAGAGCTGAGCAGGATCATGAAGATGATGAGGGTCTCAAACCAGTTGTGTTCTACAATGAGGTAGCAGGTTTTTCTCAGGTACCACCAGTGCTTGCCCCAGCCCTCAGTGATGGACACGTCACAGCACTTATACCGTGCCACACAAGCTGAAGCACACACATACATCATTTTAGGAGTACATTATTGTTGCCAAGCAACCATGGACAGCGGATAAAAATCGTCATCATTGTTTACTGTCATTTCAAGAACTTTTGAAACTTCTGTCATATAATAATGAAAATATCACAATATAGCAGTATTTAATGCAAAAGTCTAACACTACTGTATGTGCCTTTTTTACCCCGGGCCTAAATCTTTAATGGCTCCCATCTCCCTGTACAATACTGTCACAATTCCCGGCCTTGGCCACAAAGCGGCGCTGTGAGACGGTGCATCATCCTTCTCACACAGGTGACTGTACTTGCCCTGACTGGGCTTCCCGGACAGTATTTAAGGGACACAGTGTTTAGATACGGTGTGGAGCATTAATGTATGTCTTTGTTAGCCCTCGTTTCCTTCCCCGGTCTAGGCCCTCCTCTTCAACTCCCCTCATACCATCTCGTTGTCCTCTTGTCTAGTCTCTGTGCCTGTTTTTGTTTGTTCAGTTCAGTTAGAGTGTTGTGTGTAATAAATAAGTGTGCATTATGGAAGTCCGTGCCTGTGCCTTCTCTCCTTCTCAGCCCGGACCGGGCCCGGCCGTGACAGAATGCTCCACCTCCCGTGGCACAGCGGATTTAACCTGCACGAGCCATACGCGGAGGAAACAAAATGGCGGCCCCTACAACTTCTGTAACTCCTCCAGCGATTTGGGTGCCTCATTTCACACACCTGGCGAGTCTTCTACAACCGGGCGGTTCGCTCCTCGACTCCGGACAGCCACACAGCTCTCATCTCAACTCCGGAGATCCGCACAGCTCGCTTCTTGAGTCCATTTCATTCCGGTACCCCAGCTCATCACACTAGTCCACCTCACCTCGATAACTTACCTCATTCCGTTTGTCCACCTCATTTCGGTAACCCACCTTATCTCGAAAACCCACCTCATTTTTAGCAGTCCACCTCATCTCGCTACTCCACCTCATTTCAATAACCCACCTCATTTCGGCGGCCCACCTCATCTCCATCATCCTAACCAGCTCAGTCACTCGGTTCAGTTCAGCACAGCTTCACTTAACCCCTTACAGTTTAACTTCAATCAGGTCCACGCTGTAACTTCTCCCAGCCCGGCACAACTTCTCTCCACTCAACCTCCTTTAACGCCGCCTCTTTCAACTCCTCCGTTCTTTGCTCAACCTTTCTCAATTCCTCCTCTTTCTGTTCCTTCCCTCTCAGTTCCGTCCCTCGTCTTTACTCAGTCTTCTCTTATTTCTGATCAGCCCTCTCTCATTTCTGAACAGCCCTTTCTCATTTCCGATCAACCTTCTCTCATTTCCGATCAGCCCTCTCTCGTTTCCGATCAGCCCTCTCTCGTTTCCGATCAGCCCTCTCTCGTTTCCGATCAGCCCTCTCGCGTTTCCGCTCAGCCCTCTCGCGTTTCCGCTCAGCCCTCACTCGGCCCTGCTCAACCCTCACTTGGCCCTGCTCAACCCTCACTCGGCCCTGCTTAGCCCTCACTCTGCCCTGCTCAGCCCTACCATGGCCCTGCTCAATCCCCAGCCAGCCGGGTTCCAGCTCTGGGTCCAGCCAGCCGGGTTCCAGCTAGCCGGGTTCCAGCTCCGGGTCCAGCCAGCCGGGTTCCAGCTCTGGGTCCAGCCAGCTGGGTTCCAGCTTCGGGTCCAGCCAGCCGCGTTCCATCTAGGCGGGTTCCAGCTCCGGGTCCAGCCAGCCGGGTTCCAGCTCCGGGTCCAGCGTTTGTCCTCACAACGGTCGCCTCAGTCCAGCCTCCTGCGTTCATCCTCACGACGGACACCTCAGCCCAGCCTTCGACAGCCGTTCCAACCCCGGCTGCACCAGACCAGCCTTCTCGACAGACATCTCAATTCAGTCTGTAACTGCTGTTCCAACCCAAAGCCACCCAG
>JBBPCY010000109.1:17020833-17047843 GCA_037974405.1 Brachyalestes nurse
AGGTGTGATCAGGAAGACAGCAGTGCTAAAACAGTCACAGTACAGTACCCTCCACCAGTGTGTTAGTGATGACGGTCATCACACTGTTAGCTCGTTCTTTTCGCCCGAAAGACGTGTTGAGCTGGTCCACTGACACCATGAGAGAACCTGAGTGTTTCCTCTTCATGTCAACCTCAGTGGTCTGTGGAGTGAGGGAATAAGGAAGAAGAGAGAAGTGTGAGAGGGCAGAGAGTGGCAAAAACACACTCACACATCACCAAGCACAAAAAACCACACCGTTTTAGCAGCCTCAGATTTACCTGTTCCAAGATTTGTTTCTCAGCCATTCACACTGGTCATTTCACCCACTGTAATCACATGACCTTACCAAAAACCTCATTCTGATTTTATAAGATTAAGTCTTAATACTACTAACATAGGTATATGCATACTAGTAATCACATACTAGTATGAACACTAATACTGCTTTGAATACTAGCAGTGCTATACAAATGTGACACTAATAGTAGTCCACTAAAAGGAATTCAAAACCAAACTGTGCTAACAAACAATGGACAATAAACATCAACTACATTTAAGTTTAATCTTGCTTACCTCTTCTTGCAAGATCATACCTAAATTATAAATGCTACAGATTCTCTGCATTACACTGCAAAATAAGTGTTACTCATCCTGAAGCCACTCGAATGCATCTTTCTTACTATTTTTTCCACAATTTTAGATGATATTCTTTTTTTCACCATTCCCAGTCTTGTTGCCAAATTGTAAGAAATGAGCACTTACAGTCAAGCAACTAGACCACACTCCTATTCCACTCATATTGTCAGCATGCTTGTACATGCACACAGTGGGAAAAGAGGCAAATTCAAACACTGCACAAGACTTAAGGCCCAGGCTCCACCACCATACATGATTTAATCTACAATATGACAAGTTTCATTTGATGCAGTTTTTCCTCTGCATTTTTATAATGATTCTTTTTTTTGTGCATGTCCTTTACATCCGCATCAGGCAGTTGGAGCTACAAGCAGCACTACCTAAACAGCACTAATGAATCACATGACCTTTTTTCATACAGATATTGAAAAGGTCACTTTAGTTACTATCAGTATGAGGCACAAAAAGTTGACTACATGCTAATACAAATAGTCTTTTATCGCTAGGATTTGACATTTTTTAAACATTTTTTAAAATAATATTTTGTTATCTGTGCTCTAAAATCAAAGGATACTCAGTAATTTCAAGAACTTACAAGTCATTCAAATAACATAATCTTTACTTTGTATGTTGCAGGTATAAGGTTTTAGTCTACGTCCAGCTCCTGCGACACTGGCTTGGTGTGTCCCACCAAGGTAGTTAGGTAATTTCATTAAGCACATACATGAAGGAAAAGTTTTACAAAAACTAAATTCAGTAACTAGCACTGTACAGAGCAGATTCAGTCAGATTGTAGAATTTGACAGTTAGCTGAAAGCTCTGTGGAAACTGGGCCATAGATCATGCATCAACCAGAGAAGGTAAAGACAAAGGCTGAATAGAGAGTATAAGGATGTCAGTCTACCATGCTAACTAAGATGAGGCATGATGTTGGTACTTAAAGGGTTAGAAAAGGTTTCTCTTGCATGACACTTAATTTGGGGAGTAAACACTGGAAAAAAGCTGAGAAGGACTACAGACCGTCCACGGAAGAGGAGGGATATGGTGAACAAAGTGAGGAAAAATACATAAAATGGCAGATTTAGTAAAATTAGAGGGGCTCTGGTAGTATAGGACAGACGAGCACTCTAAGACTAATGATGACCAGGTTCTGTTTATAGGACTGGGCCATTTGATGAATGTTAGAATTGAAGGCCTTAGAAGTTGTGAGAGAGTATAACATGAAATAATGTTTGTTCAGGATGTGGAGCATGAGCAAAAGGAACACTCTCTTCAACTGGCTTTTTTAATGACCGTGCCATTCACAGCAGCACATTAGGGGCAGGATTTGAGGACAAGTGGGATTCATCAGAACGGGTGATAAATATCACAACTTGCATGAGAAGTATAAGTAGAGAGAGGAGAAGAAAAAGTAGTAAAAAATAGGAAAAGGGAGGATAAATCAAGACCATAAATCCAGTGACCAGGAGGATAGGGCAGAATCAAGGCCAAAAGGCATAGGAAAAAAGGAATCGGGATAAAGACCACTCGCTGCTGTCATGCCTATACTGTAAACCTTCCCCCTGTGGACGTCCTTACACTGTCATCAGTAGCTGCCTTATCTATTTTCACCTCAGGCAGAAGCCGACCGGGCCCTGGTCCGATCAGAGACACCACGCCGTTGCAGTCCACTGTGCTGTTCCTCTTGCAACCAGAGTGGGGCGCTAGTGGATTGATGCGCGAGGAGCCTTGGCTGTAGCCACTGTAGCTATTGCGTCTGTATGGGATGAAAAGGGAGCCGCGACGTTCCTCGCTCTCCTCAACTGTGCTGTGCTCGTCATCCGCAAATTCGTTCTCTGAACCCACATCCCGCGAGCGGCCTTTAAAACTGAAGATGCTGCTGCGACTGTTATGGCGGGACATGAAGGGAGAGCCAGGTATACTCAGGAGAGACTAGGAGATGGGGAAAAAAAGACACGCAAACACAGTTAGACTACGAATTTATTATGATTAGAATCTGTTAAGCAGCTTTTTTCCCTTCATGTGAATGAATTGTGTGAAAGAGAAGATGGTTAACAATTTTAAAAGGAATTTCCATTTGAAATATGTGAACGCAAACCCTGTTTGAGGCAGATATTAATCCTACCTGCCGTAATTTTGTCGTTCAGTCATTCATATTATGACTAGCGCTGACAAAACAGAAATAAGGCTTAAAGCTCAGCGTTTATTTACAAGCATATATATAACGACCATATATTTATATACACACATAGACTCCACTTGTCTTGCTTGTCATCTAAAGCAAAATACGCAAAGCATAATCATAGTAGGAGATATTTTGATGATGTCAGTTAGGGTTTTGCTGTTCAAATTCCAATACAAGAAACAAACCTGCATAACATACAAAGAAAAAGATCGGCTTTGGGCTACTTTTCCCTGCAGTGTGAACATGGCCTAAGACATCTAGATAAAGCACTATTTGGTCTTAGCTGATACCTAGAGAAACTTCAGAGATGGGGTTTTCAGCTTATCTACACTTTAGATAAAAATATGTCTGGCAAACACTGTAGTTGATGTCTACCAGCTCCTGGTGAAAATTTGCTGCTCACTGCCGATTGAGGGTGCTGGATGAAAATCACTGATATTGCACAGTGTTAGCAGCTAGCTGAAATTCACTGAGAGTGCAGAATGCTAGCTGCTAGCGCAGGCATTTTCACTGAGGTGGGTCTGAATGGCCTCTCCCTAATGGTGCGGTTGACCACTGCAGACTAAGTACAGCAGAGACAGGCCCAAGCGCCCTCTCAGCAGAGACTATTTCACTCAGTTCACTTACAGAGAAGAGTGGGATTGATCTGGTAAAGTGGTCAGACCTGCACTGCTGCACTAGCAGATATGAGAGAAGGCATCAGGAAACAGCCTTAGAGCTAGTGCATAAGGACACTGCATGTTTCTGTGTGAATGGTAATAATCTGTGATCAGGGCCTAAATATAACATAAATACAGTAAAAAAAACAGATTAGGTGTAGTACAATTCTAATTTATGTGCCATCACAAAACAAAATATCAAAAATGTCAGCTAAAAAAGAAAAAATGATTAAATGGATGAACGTTAACAGCTCCAGTCTTTGAAAAAAAAACAAAAAAACAAAACTCATCTCTAACATGTCTAATGTTGTTCCTGTGGGTGGAGCTAAGGGTGTGGCCTCAGACCACAATTTTCAGGAGCTCTACATCCTGTACTGGCATAATACTGCTCTCAGCAGAAGATGAAAGATTTATAGAAGAGGGATGAATAATTCAGACAGGGCCAGTGAAAGTAAGGCGTCCCCAGACCGCACCCTACATCTCCACATCCACAGCATGCACACGCAGGCTAGTGTCAGAAACAGGTGTCATTTCAGACCCCTGGAGGTTAATCATGATTTACATGTTGTTTTCATGACACAACAAGAGCTATAAATGATCAGAGACTAGAGAAATAGTTCGCTTAAACAAGTACCAGCAGTGTCATCTAGCATCTGCCTTTAAACTTTTAAACAATCACCCACACACAAAAACAAACAAATGCATCTACTAAAATGACTTAACTAGACTAAAAAACGAAAGAGGAAGGTAAAAACATGTGGCCTCAGCACGCAGAACCATCTTTAATTTTTTGACCAGGATGATATTCTTAAGATGAAAAAAGTCAGAAAGGACTGAGAGATAAAAAAAAGAAATACAGATAGTGTGGGTAGATGAACGGGCATAGGCACTTCTTCTGATCTCTGATCACAAGGCTGGTGCACTTTGTCTAATCACAGCGGTGAAATGGACGATGACTCAGCGAAAAGGGGCAATAACTGCACAGCTCACAAGGCAGGAAGAAGAAGGCTGGGCTGGGCCTGGCTGGGATTCACCTGATTTTACTACGAGCAACTTACAACAGCAGCTATTAGTCATTATCAGCTCACAAAATGCAGAGATTGCAGGAAAGACAGACCATTTCCCACTATTACACTATTACTTGAGATCATTTTTTCAATCAAGATTATTGTGTTTCACTCGTTCATTCCCAAAGTTTAAAGCATATACCTACCTGCAGATAATTATGCCTACCTGCTATGATCTGTGATAATACATTTTCTATCTCAGCTTCAAATGACCTGAACACCTAATTCCAGATTATCCACAGAAACAGCACTGTTTGGCCTCAACTGATACCCAGTGAAAAGATGTAAAAAAGATATTTTTATTACATGATTACATTATCACTGATGTTAAATATATTGTATTTTATAAATACGATTATACTCCTGTATTTTTTTCTTGAAAGGTTAGGAAAGTCACACTCCAACAGACTTTCTAAATGGAATGAAATTCAGTCCTATTCTACAGCCTTATAACATTTAAGACTAATACTAAATGGGTGCCCCTGCCCCTGAATGCATTTCCAAAAAAAATCTTCTTTTTCAAATGCAACCCATACTTTCCTTGTTCATGCATTTCTGCCAATCAGTTGTGTATAAGATGAGGCGGATTCAGCTTTGGTAGAAAGTCACTAAAAATATGGAGAAAAGCCTCTCTGTAAGTATGAATGTCCAAACGTTTGACTGGTAGTTATCACACATACGTTATCTTTACGCTAATAATGTTTATTATAATTTTTCAACAAATATATGTTCTTGTGTACTCCTCTCTGTGGTTAATGTGCTCACAAATCTGCATATCCTTGCTCTAACCTGGTTTATGATGGAGGTCTTCCTGCCCAGCTTGTTGTCAGGGAAACGGAAACGGCTCCGCTTGCTGCCATCATCGGATTCTGATTTGACCACCTTCTCGCTGTCCCCTTTCTCCTTCTCCTGCTCTTTCCTCCACTTTTTCTTTCTGTTTCGTCGCTCTTTGGCACTCTTGGAGCTCAGCTTGGACACCTCCGAGGAGCTTCGGGACAGACGGCCTCCCCCATCATCCTCCACAACATCCTCTGATACCGTCCCTGCTGAGGTGGCCATGGCATTGGCCTGATGTCAGAGACATCAAGGTTGAAAGAAAATAGCAAAATATCTTTAGTGTACTTGAAAAGGCAGTAGAGAACAAAAAGAAGCACATAAGAGAGTATATATGATGCTGGAGCTTAAGAATGGCATTTGAGATGTATGTTCCTTCAACTGTAGACATTAAATATATGTTATCTTAAATATGTGTTAGATTATAATTAATTACACCTGATTATAATAATAACATTCAACAAACATACACACAATATTGGCTGCAATAAAAGCTCAGACTATTTTCAAAAATCCAAGTAAGCTTGGTATATTCTTTTTACTGTCTACATTTCACTACTGCATGAATAGTGTGCCCAGTCAAATTTGTGTATTCAGTGCCTTTAAAAAACTTTCTCTGAATCATGCCAAAATGATCAAATCACTGTGAGATTGCATGATGCACTGAACTGTTTCTTAAAAAATTATACTTGAACATAACAACTGTGGAATGAGAGCTTTACACCCCTTTCGTTTGTGCCTGTGTGTACCTGTGCATCCTCTTGTTGTTTCTTGAGCTGGTCCAGCATAGCCTTAAATTCTGCCTCTTTCTGCTCTGCCTCTTCGATGGTAGCTTGGTTCTGCTCTTCATAGGCCATGGCCACCACAGCCAAGATCAGATTTACCAGATAGAAGGAGCCCACAAAGATCACCAGCACAAAGAAGATCATGTACGTCTTTCCTGCCGCCCGCAGAGTCTAGTCAGAAAATGAATACTATTAAAGTCCAATATTCTATAGCACATTTAGGTAACTAGTGTATATTGTATAGTGCAATTATTATACAATAGTATATACTATACAGTCGTATGCCACGGTTCAAAACCCATTAGTCAAATAAATGTTAAGCGAAAACTTCAATTTAGTTCTATGTATAAAAATAAAACATAAAATAAAAAAATAAAATGTATTTTTCACCAATATGTTAAATTCAGCAAATAAAGAGTAATTATTATTTAAATCTGCAGCAGATATGAATTTCAAATAAACATGTTTGTCACAAGGTGAGAGATAAATCTGCAGAGGATAAATGAAAATGAAGAATAATCTATTGGAAAAAAGGTTGCAACAATGGTTTCAGCAAGGTATAGTCCACAATGCAGAGAACAGTCAAAATAAGTAAGCAGGGTCGATACACGGGTAGGCAGGTAGCACAATGGAGAACAGTACACAAATTCTTTGATTAGGCAAGTTCCTAATCAAAGACCAGCAACTGTTGTATCAGGAAGTCCAACACAATGTGAAGGGTCACCAAAGGTGACGTCAAAACACAAAACCAAAAACACGAGTAATCCACCGAGAATTCAGAAAAGGGTAAATGAGCGAACAAAGTTTGCCAGTTGCTTCCAGGTTAAATAGTGCCTCGTTGCTTGGCAAGTGACTGGGGGCATGTCTAACTCAGGGGTGAAGCCTAACTCAGGGAAGCGCAATATATTGGATCTCTGAGGAGGTGTGTTGGTGGTGCAACTAGGGGGCTAGTTACAACTACAAGGAAAGCGATCTATTGGTTGTCCATGGGGGTGTGTCGGTGTACATCGAGAAGGCATCAGTGTAATCAGGGGTCCCATCTATAATTCACGGTTGTGGAGGGTCCAAGGTGGGTGGAGACAGTGGGGATTTGAGGACATTACATAGGAGTGACATGTGAAAGACAGGGCTGACCCGTAGAGAATGGAGCACCACTGGAGAACCAGTAAGCCAGTGAAGCAGGGGGCCCAATTTCCGGTTGTCCGAGTTGGTTGGAAAACCCTTCGTGAACACCTACACCAAGTACCCTAGATGATACCGCAAGGTTGCGCGTCGTCATCTGTTGGCTTGACGTCTGGTCCGCTCTGAAGACATCAG
This sequence comes from Brachyalestes nurse, assembly GCA_037974405.1. Lineage (NCBI taxonomy): Eukaryota > Metazoa > Chordata > Actinopteri > Characiformes > Alestidae > Brachyalestes > Brachyalestes nurse. The sequence goes on from JBBPCY010000109.1 coordinate 17,028,338, forward strand.
TGAGGTTCATTGGGCCCGGTTCCATACCTGATGAAGGTGGTGTAACGTGGTGTTCACTACAGGAACGGGTCCTTCAGGTTCTTCCGTGGGGAACCATGAGGGTCGATGTCTGTCTGGTGGATGTGAATAGTTGTGTGAGCAGCAACACAGGAGGTATTTCTCCAATTCTTGATTAATTCTCTTGGTTTAACCGTTGGACTGGGAATGGTAGCCGGATGTCAGGCTGACTGAGACCCCCAACTGTTTCCAGATATGATAGCAGAAAGAGGCTATAAATTGAGAGCCTTGGTCTGATAAAATGTCAATGGGAGGTTAGTGGTTTTGGACTACTTCCCATAGAACCACATCCGCAGTTTGGGGGGCGGTGGGGCGTCAGGTTAGCAGAACAAATCAGGCTATCTACGTAAATTGATCTATTACCAACAGTGGTAATCCAGAAACAGTGTCCAGTGTCATGTGGCACCAGGGATGTAGTGGAATGCGTAATGGTAGAAGAAGTCCTTGGGGGCGTTGATACCCTAAACAGGGGTGCAGTTTCTAGTCCGAAACCTGTATGATGAAAAGTAGCTGTGGATCAGGGTGAATGAGAATGGGGGATGTGGTGAATTTGGTTCTCCAAGGAATCTTTGTAATTGCTTGATCGAGGTGGGCATAGGCCATTCTAAAACTGCTTTTAACTTGATAGCATCCATGGTGACCCTTTGGGGACTCACTTGAAACCCCAGGCATGTGGTTTGTTTGGTATGAAATTTGTTTTTTTCTCTTTTGACATAAAGTTGCTGATCAAGGAGCCATTGAAGGACTTGACGGATGTCATCCAGGCAAACAAACACGAATCTATCCAAGAAATTGCAAAGTATGATGACGAAGGCTTGGAAGACCACTGCACAATTTGAAACACCAAACGGCATTACCAAATATTCATAGTGCCCACTAGAAGTAATGAATCTAGTCTTCCATTCATCTCCATTTCTCAGGTTTTAGGTATTCCTCAGGTCGAGTTTTGTAAAGATGTTTGATCCAGTTGGCTCCAGTAAGAAGTTCAAAGGCTATATTCAGGGAGTACTTGTTCATAATGATGAGAAGAAGTGTGCTACCGTGGGTGAAGTGGATAGTCTAATGAGACCATTCTTGAGGACTTCTTGGTTCGAATACAGTCTGCCTCAAGGGGGTGTCCCACCTGGAAGATCAATGGCACAATCGTAGGAACGATGAGGGGTCAGGGACGCAGCTTTATAGTTAGAGAAACCAGCAGCTAAATTGGGGTATTCTGAGGGTACTCTTGAGTGGTTTCTTTATCTGGACAACAGTGGGCTATTCAGACTGGTGCAAGTCTCAGATTGCAGTGTCTGCTGCAGTCAGGCCCCCATTGCTGTAGTGTACTGGTGGCCCAGTTGATGATGAGTTGATAGGTCACAAGCCACGTATACCCTAAGATGAGGGGATCTTGGGGAGTGTCCAGGAGGTCAAATTCACACCCAGCTCTACCTTACCAGTAAACCCTGTTCCAACATCCCACCCTACTGTCTTACTGCCTGCTTGACTGAAATAAAAACCTGGTTTTCTTCAAATTTCTTCAAATTAAACAGTGACAAAACTATGGTTCTCCTCATTGGTACCAAATGTACACTATCCAAAACTGACAGTTTCTCTCTCCTGATTGACAATTGCTTCGTTTCCCCTGGCCCACAGGTTAAGACTCTGGGTGTAATTCTCAACAGTACTATTTCTTTCCGATCCCATATCAATAAGATAACCCGGTCTGCATTCTTCCACCAGCGCAATATCAATCATCTCTGCCCCTCCCTTATTGTACAAACTACTGCTGTTCTTGTCCATAGTCTTGTCACTTCTCACCTAGACTACTGTAACTTCCTCCTCTTTGGCCTCTCTCAAATATCTCTCCATAAGCTTCAACTGGTCCCGAATTCAGCCGCCCGCATCATTATCAGATCCCATCACGTCACTCCCACCCTATAGCAGCTCCACTGGCTCCCGGTTAAATTCTGCATTTAATGCAAAGTCCTTCTGTGAAGGTCATTCACAACCTCACCCCTCCATACCTGACCGACCTCCTTCATGTTGTCACTCCCTCTCGTACCCTCAGATCATCTTCTTCCATTCACTTGACTGTCCCCTCTGCTTATCTCACCACTATGGCGAGCAGAGCTTTCAGTCGCTCTGCTCCCCAGCTTTGGAACTCATTACCACCCGAACTTTCATTACCACCCTTTCACTTTTTAAATCAAAACTCAAACCCCTTTTGTTTAAGCTTGCATATTGTCTTTAAATTATTTACATTGTTCAGTTCTGTTTTTAATGTTTGTTTATTTTCTGCTTTTGTTGTTTATCTACTTTTTTCTGTTCCTTTTTTCCGTATAGTGCCCTTGGGTGCTAGAAAGGCACCAATAAATAAAATGTATTATTATTATTATTTTAATTAAGTTCTTGGTGGTTGCCTTAGATGCACAGGGTCAATGAGTTGTTTTTTAAATTGAGGAGTCCAGATCCAGGTCGTCTGTCCAGAGCTTGAAACAGGCATGGGTTCAAGGGAAATACCTAGTTGTTGGGCTAAAGTTCTGTCTGACAGATTGACTCCCACCTCACAGCCTACCAAGACTTGGGTTTTGAGCTGGTTGCTAGGGTCGTTGGACCACGATAGGAGCGTGGGTTCTTGGGGTTGATCAGGGTGGAGCGAGATGGACAGGTAATGATGAAACTCAGATGATTCACCCTGGCTTCTGAGATTCACCCTGACTCCTGGGATTCTCTGTTTTTTCAGGTCTCTCTCTTTATTCTTTGTGTTTTTCTCGATGCCGTGCGTTGATTTCGCTGGCTGATTTCGAGATTAGTTCCCCAGTCTCTATTTACTGACTCATTTTTCATTGACTCCTTTAACCACTCTGAGCCGCCAGTGAAATTCGATGGCATAATCCACAACAGATGTACGTAACCTTAGCTTCTTTGTTAGGGAACTGAAGGACCAAGTTGCATTGGGTAGTAAAACCCAGACAGGCGCTGGGATCCCCACTGAACACAGGAGGGGGAGAGAGGCCGGTGACGCTCATTAGGGCGATAGGTCTGGGGGTTGCTGCAGGACTGGGGAGGTTGGCTTGAGCTGCAGTTCCTGATCCAGCGGATTTCCTGAATCTCTTTAGAAAGATTTGCTCTCACGAGATGAGATACAAGGTTTCTGAGGTGAATGAAAAATGAAGAATAATTTGTTGGAAAAAAGGCTGTAACAATGGATCAAGCTAGGTATAGTCCACAATGCAGAAAATAGTCAAAGTAAGCAGGCGGGGTCGATATACGGGTAGGCAGGCAGCACAATGAAGAACAGTACACAAATACAACAGGCAAATTCGTAATCAAACACCAGCAAAGTTTGTCCCTGGAAGTCCAATACAATGCAAAGGGTAATCCAAAGACAAAGTCAAAAACAGTCCAGTAATCCACGAGAGTTCAGAAAAGGGTAAATGAAAGCACACAGGAGGGAGTTCATGAGCAAACCAAGATTGCCGGTTGCTTCTGGGTTAAATAATGCCTCATTGCTTGGCACGTGACTGGGGGCGTGTCAAAGGGGGGAGCCTAACTCGGGTTTATTGGATCTCTGAGGAGGTGTGTTGGAGGTGCAACAATGGTGCGGAGTTAGAACTCAGAGGAACGCGATCTATTGGTTGTCCATGAGGGTGTGTTGGGAGGTGTGGTAATGGTGGTGATAGGATCCATGACAATGTTCTTTAACCAGAGCCATGCAAACATATGGCTGTACTGTATATCTACAGTTGGTTTCATTTTTCAAGATACATGATGCTGAGAGTGCACTTTAGAAGGATTACATATAAGAAATATAAAAGATGATATAACATTTATTATATTATATTATATTTCTAATTATTTTTAAGGATGCAAGATTGTTCCATGATCACATCAGTGTCAGCAGAAATTTGCTTAAAAATAAAATATTGGCATCAGACAGACATTTAGATGTGGCCTGTATTTCAGACTGATATGCTTATTTATCTTTCTCCAGAATGATTACAATAAATGTTATACTTCTCTAGAGCGTTCATCCAGGTTTAGTATAAAGATTTAGTATACATTTCTACATATTATTTGTGTTTATGTATCGGAAGTGACAGATATGTAAATGTTAATGATCAGCATTGGCCCAAAATTCCCATTTCATGCATTATTATAGTTGTGGGGGTCTGTGTGACAGGCAGGACTAGTAGAGCTGAAAACAGACATTTTTTCTAGAGACACACAGAAGGTTCTCAGGTTTGAAAATTATTTTGTAATTGTTTCATCTGAAAGCCTAAGGACTACTTGCCAAACCTTTGAGCACAAGAACATGAGAGGGTCAGATGCAGCTGAAATTAAAGTATTAGAGCAGATGGTCACATACCAGCATATAGAGGTTCTCCCAGAAATCCTGTGTCATGAGTCGGAAGAGAGCGAGGAAGGCCCAACCAAAAGAGTCAAAGCTGGTGTACCCATAGTTTGGGTTACGGCCAGCCTTCATACAGGTGTACCCCTCTGGACACCGCCTGTGCAGACAAATTCCACAAGTGTACAATATTAAGAGCTCATTTGATTGTAATGCTGTAAAATACTAAGATGCAGGATGATACACTGTAATTCAATGCAGTGATGCTGTTCTTCTTAAAATACATTTATATCCTATTACAATACTTTTAAACCATCACTGCTTCAACTTCTTGCTTCAGATTGTTTGTTTTTGTTTGTGTGTGTGTGTGTGTGTGTGTGTGTGTGTGTGTGTGTGTGTGTGTGTGTAAGCCTCACCCAGCATCAGAGCTGTTTCCACAAAGCAAAGCATCTAACATGCCTGGCAGGAAGTAGAAGTTGGCTGAAATAGGAAAAGAACAAGTTGGTCAATAACTCCAGTGCATTCCAAAGCTGTATATCTGCTGTAAAATGTTCAGACATTTCAGATTCTGGTAAATTCTGATTTTCTGTAAATTAGCAGAAAAAAAGATGTCTATGGGTTCTTTTGACAGTGGTAAGGTGTGCAGACCCAAGAGGAGCTTCCACTCACTATCATTCATGATGTACTCCTCAAAGTCAAAGCCCTTGCTCCCATTGGCCAGGTAAGTGACAGAATCATTTTTGAGTGGCCAGTACACACATTTTTGCCGAAGATTGCCCATAAAAAGCTGGAGGCCAATGAGGGCAAATACACTCAGACAAAAGACAGTCAGAATCATCACATCAGACAGCTTCTTCACTGACTGGATCAAAGCCCCCACAATGGTCTTCAGACCTGAGAGGAGATGGACACACACACACAAATACAGCAGTGTTGTATTCATCACACACTTTGTAGTTACTTGGCTCTGCAATAACATGGACACGTACAAAGTATATTACCATACACACCAGAGGCGGACAAAGTACCTAACTTCATTACTTAAGTGAAAGTACAGATACCACTAGTCAAATGTTACTCCAATACAAGTGAAAGTCATACAGTCAAATTTTACTTAGTAAAAGTACTGAAGTAATTGCTTCCAAAAATACTTAAGTATTAAAAGTACATATTTCAGTGCATTGTTGATTTATTGCCACCACACATACAGTACCTAATGCATCTAACTTGCTTGTAAAAGATGTAGCATCAGGAATAAAGTAGAATGTTACAGAATGAAACACAACCCGAACGGATAAAGAAAACAAGTCTTTTTTATTCATTGTACACTACACACCTACACAAAAGGTATGTGTATGTACTATACATTTTACTGGCCATACTGCACAGTAACGGTAATATTACTTATTATTGCTATCTAAAAGCTTGCACAACTTCATTGCAAACTTTCAATTGATAGTATGAAGAGAGATATAAAACGATACGAATTTTTTATCTTTTCCATAAACTTAAACAACGACTCTAAATATGGCCATGGATGCGGGCATGAAAGGTCACCGTCTCCATCTCCATCCATTCTCCTGCCACTGATAGACCATGTTTAAGAAATGCTGACGTTGCAGTCTTACAGTCTACAGACGTGACGTAACACTACTGGTGATTTCTGATAGGAAAAAAAAATCACGTTTTAGAAAAGTGAGAGAGTAACACCCACTTTCAGAACTGAAGGCAACGAGAACCTTGATAGAAATGTAGTGAAAAGTACGGTTTTGTCTTTCAAATGTAGTGAAGTGAAAGTTATGTTTCCCAAAAAAAGACTACTCAAGTAAAGTACAGATACTCAAAAACTGTACTTAAGTACAGTACTCAAGTAAATTTACTGTCCACCTCTGGTGTCTGTGTGTTTCTTTGTAGTACACGGTGGTGTTTGTGATGCATGATGAATTTATCATTTTGCACAAATGCATTGTGAGTAATTTTTTATATTTATATTAATTTGTAAATGTAGATTTTTTTTTTTACTGTTTTGCAAATTACTGAACAGTACAACCAAACTATTGTGTGATTTGGCTGAGGAAAAAAATTAGGAAGAGCATACAACTGCAATAGATTTTTTTTCAAGTAGGTTTTATTTGTCATTTCTGCTATATACACACAGTACATAGTAAAAACGAAACAACGTTTCTCCAGGACCATGGTGCAACAGAACACACGTGCAAACAGGACAAAGAGCTAAAAAAGAATACAAGAGCAACAATAACAGCTAGTCCGATTAACAGCAGCTACAGTGGGGATAAATATAGTATTTGACCGGTTCTGTATTTTAGCAGCAGAGATGTGCAAAGTTACAGAAAAGAAGTGTGCAAATGTGCAAATACGTCAATAAATGTGATTGAGAGTCACGGTCACTTTGGTACATTAGCATGTTGCTAATAGCCGTCGCGGTCTCGGGAGAGCTGTCATTGAGCCATGTCTCCACAAAAACATAAGCACAACAGTCTCTGAACTCGCGCTGGGTGCTTTGCTAGATTTGGGTTTAGTCCAGTTTATTGTCCAGGGAGTGAACGTTGGCGAGAAAGATGGATGGGATTGCCGGCTAGCATTAGCTTTTGGCCTATGCATGGAACCCCGCTCGCTTGCCGCGCTTCCGCTTCCTCGTGCACCATTAGACCCATTAGGTGGGAAATGTCTCAGTGGTTACTATTAGAAACCACTGGAGTCTTTTAAAAACCATTCAGAAGTGTCTAGACACAGGTCACGCATTAAGTACTGAACCACAGAACACCACTACTAATCATTAGACATTACTGTAGACCGCCAGAATTGAGAGAAACCTTAAATGGTTTTTAATTTTTCTGCAGAGTCCACACTCTGAGAGTGTGGAAACGTAAAAGTTTGTAGAGGATGTGCCCTGCACTGGCCTGAGTCCCTCTCACCCCCTCGACTAAGAGGTCAGTTCGGCTCCTCGGTCAGATCCTCACTGTTTGGCTTCATCTCGACCTGAACCGCTTTGGCATTTCCAATAAACAGAAAAAAGCTTTCGAACATACAGCACTTGTGTTTGCTTGTTCCAGTGTAGAATCTGGTGAATCTTCTCCCCGTTATCAGATATTCTCATTCAAACATGAGATCAAATTGGCCTACAGTGCAGGTTCAAATGACGATCCTGCAGCGGTTCTTTTGTGATAGATGCTTATTCTGTAGTACACTGTTAGTTTTGCACTGGAAGCTCTTGTAGCTGCCAGGTCATGGAAGCTGATGATTGATGATGGTTTAGTGCAGCTTGCTTTGAGGTAATTGGTGGGGTACAAGCTTCTATTACTTGTTAGCTACATTAAGCTTGTAGCTCCAGTGCGAAACTTCAGACGTCAGCCCAGTCTTGGCTGACTGAATACTGAATTGCTTTACGGCTCAGAACATTATTGTTCAATATAAAACAACCTCTTACCTGCTCTGTTTCCTCTTCCTCTCCGTCCGGCACACAGGTGTGAGGTGATAAGCAGGATGGACAGTACTTTAAACACAGTCATGGTGCTCCAGCAGCCTTCAAAACCAGATAATCCAACAAGTCTTTCTCTCTTTCACGTTCTTTCTTTTTTTCTCTTTCTTTCTTTCTTTCTTTATTTCTTTCCTTCTCTCTCTCTCTCTCTCTCTCTCTCTCTCTCTCTCTCTCTCTCTGTGTCTCTGTCTCTTTCTCTGGGAGGGAAAAAGAGCAGAGCAAGAGAATTGCAGTTTGTCGGAGCATTTTAAAGGGGGAAGGGGCCACAATTATTCAAATGAACTGTCAGCCCACTGGAAGGGTGTCTGGGGTGTGTGTGTGTGTGTGTGTGTGTGTGTGTGTTTGTGGGGTGTTCTATCAGGTGGGAGGGCGCTGGGTGCAAAGGTGCTGAGTTTGAGAACGAGTTGCGAAAGAGTGTAAGGAGAGGTAGAAGGGGGAGTGAGAGAATCCGGGGAAAATGTGTCAAATTAAACTTGACATTCATACAAAATATTTTCTGAGCAGAGATAAACCAGATGTAGAAATATACCAGATTTAAGCATTTTCTCCGTAGAGAAGGGGGACTTATTTTCACTTGGAAAATCAACTGAAACTGATCAGGGACATTCAAATTTTGCATACTCATCTGAACCACAGGAATAGAGTTTAGTGCTGTAATGCCATTGTAGCGTTTTAAAATCAAAATTCATGTGGTAAGATAATAAGCAGACTTTCTAATAATATAATACAGTTCTGGTTGAATGGAAATAAGTCCTCCACGGGGAGTGAACCTAAATGCCGTTTTCCTGCAGATTCTAGTGCACAATTTTTATTTATTTAACAATTTAACATGCTGACAAAATAACTTTAGCACAAGCCACTTTACGTTGAATTAACAAAACATGTATTTTGACCAGGGATGCCCAAACTTTTGCACACGACTGTACATAAGGCATGGATATTGTTATACAGTTTTGCAAACATTGCAAAATTTGCAATTTTAAAACTAAGAATTTTCACGTTTCATGTTCTTTTGTGGGACAAAATCTTTATGTGATTCTAGCAAAATTGAAACCATATTTAAAATCATTCTTTGGCAGAATATTTTATCCAGAGCAGACTTTGTTCTTATAAGTTTCGTTTGTATAGAAAGAGATCATTTGATTGACGGAGATGGTAATGTTTAGTTTGCTTAATACTCACTTTATATTTCTGTCAGACCCACAGACAGGTCAGTCACCTCTCTTAACTTACAAGAGCCATAATGTGCATCTTTAGCATTACCACAAAAACATGCATATGTGCATGTAGCATTTAATAAATAACACTCAGGCCTGTTCCTTAGTAAAGTCACACTAATTCCAGCATTTGTTTAATACCAGAATAAGGTTCAGACACACTCTTATCTACACTCTTACTGGTCAGACTAAAAGATCAAACAGAGCTCTGAGAAACCTTTGCTTTTCCAAACAAGCTGAGTCTGTGCACTGTTCAACCTTCTCTACAAAATTAGTGATCAGTGGCATGACATTGAGCCTTAAGATATAAAATATCATTCGTAGTTTAAAGCAACACATGGTGAACTGCATTCACTCTTGTTACAAATCCTGCATTTAAAGGGCCTGTATCTGACCTTTTTCTTGTATTTTCTTTTTTACAGGCTGGTTTAAGTTGTTTTTGTCACTGTGCCTTTAAGAATGATATGTAAATGATCTCAATTCTGATTCTGATTGACACAATTATTGGCAACCCCAAGAAATCCGAATTAAGCGAATGTAAATCCAACTTAACGAACTATAAATTGGCCTTCGTGTTTAGTAATTGTAGACATCAGTGATTTCCTGTTTCACTGGGGTATAAAACTAAGGCAACGCACAACTCAAATCTCTTCTATCACCATGGGAACCATTCAAGGCCACTCCATCACAATGAGACAAAACTGTGTTGACTTGCACCAATCAGGGAATGACTACAAGAAGATAGCTGACTCACTTAAAATGCCCAAAACAACCATTAGAGCGACCACAAAGAAGTTCAAGAAGTTTAAAACTATCATAAACTAGCTTTGAAGAGGACACAGTGTTACAATGTTTCGTCGTGCGGCCAACATGTGAAGGATGGTCAGGGAGGTAAAAAAGGAATCTAGCACGAAGCTAAAACTTGGTCATGGTTGGATCTTCCAGCAGGACATGTAAATGAACATTAAAACAAACTTTTGCCGTGACTATCCCAGCCCCATAGCCTAAATCCAACTGAAAACCTGAGGACTGAGCTCAAGAACAGCATGCCCAAGAAAATACCCAGAGCTCTGCAAGAACAGGAGAGATTCTGCATCCAGGAAACCACTTCTTTTGTGCTCTTGCGACTGTTTTCTTGTGTCCATGGGCTCATTTCATAAATGTTAAGGAGAATTTTTCTCAACCTTTCATTCATTTTCTGTACCCACTTGATCCTTCCTATCCCAGGATCTACAGGCACGAGGAAGGGACTCCACCCCACCACAGGGCACTCACACCTAGAGTCCCCAGAAGAAACCCATGCCACCACAAGGAGAACATGCAAACTCAGGGCAGGACCCAGATTCGAAGTGCTACCCACTGCGCCACCGTGGGGCCCTTTTCTCAGTCTTTACCACACAAATGCTAATAATGCTGAAGGTGAACAGTATGTTCTAAGGTGTTCAAATTCTACATCAAACCTTAATTTGAAAAAAGCTAGGAAAAGTTGGTTTTCCATCACTCTTTCATTCTTAGACAACTAAAATGTTCTCCTCAGTCTACACACAATACTCCGAAGCAAAAATAAGTGTTTCCAATCTGAAGGGGTTTGAAAACTTTCCATATGCTCTGTATATACATATATATATTTATGGCTTTACCATATGCTTTGACTGGTGTGGCGTGATTGGACAGATTGTGTCTGCATGCCACTGCCTTCATTCGGGGAACATAGCCTACAAGTAATGAACTTAGATCCACTGAAAACAGAAAGAAAGTGTGTGTGTGTGTGTGTGTGACCTCAATGGGAAGAGCTCAATGACCTAAGATAATAAGAAATGGTTAATCTACTAAACAGTGCCCCTGAATCAGGCCATGTGATGTGCACAGGGTCAGTCAGGTCAAAGCTGTTTTCGTCTTTCTGACACTTTTTCATGCCGTTCGTCTTTATAAATACACAGATAACGACAGAGTCCGCGAATTCGTCCTGCCACAGGCAGCGCAGTCACCAAGGAGAAACCTCTGCCTTGGAAATATTCATCAGTACAGAGAAAATACACATTCATTAATTTCCCATTTATTACATCAGCTTTACATGAGTTCATTCCACTTTTACATTAGTAACACGGTGCATTAAAATGATCAGAAAAGAAAAAAAAAAGGTTAGGGAGCATGTCATATACTTTGCAGAGCAAACCAAATGGTAAAAAAGTGATTCAGACTGTAGATCTCTAACCTAAGAGGAACATTGTGACTGGCAGAAAAAAAACCTTGCATCTCCAGAATGGACTATACAGGAGAAGGGAAAAAAATGTTCTAACTTTGAATGGAGGTTAATGAAGCAAGGTGTTTTTGATGGTAAGTATGGACCATTTTCATCTGGCAGTTCTTGGTGAAATGTTAACAAAATGAAGAACAAAACAGGTATTTGCAAATTTAAAAAAAGGGACTAAAAGGGAAATGCAAGGTTTTGTCCCGACATCAACAATGTGGAAACCTAGCTACTGGAAATGCAATCCATTATACCCTCTACAAATTTTACATTATAGTAAAAATCATTATACAACAATGCACAAATATGCTCCTTCTGCTTTAGAGCTCTAACAGTTTAGTATCGTTTTTGTGATTAATTTCCACTCGCTGTACCGTATTTGCTTTCTCGTTATGGGCTGTTTATCTTCATATTTGCGAGCAGTAACCTGCCCACCCTTTGCCCCTAGATCAGCTGACTCCGCTCGAACCCGCCCATAAAGAAGTAAATTGTGTTCCTTTACTGGCCTACAGTGAAAAAAGTGATGCACTGCCTTTACATGATCTGAAATGTGCACGTCGTCTCCACACAAATACAATATACTAGACATCTGCGCACATCTGGATGAAGCCAACTCCGTCTCTTAGCTTCAGTGTGTGTAGCCGGAGGGGAAAAAAACAATGCATGCATTGGTGCGTCCAAACACAGCTCTGTGAACTGATGTTCAGTGTAGGTGAGGAGCATATGGCTTTAAATTATTGAGCATTCACAGACAAGAGTGGCTGATCTCATACAGAGAACTCCATTAACTTCAGCCGGAACTAAAATTATCCCAATGCGTGCCTTCATGCCATCGCAGTGATGCTCTGCAGCTCTTTTCTACCAGGTCAAACCTTTTCCCATGTTCTGATCATGGAAAATGGACAGCTGGGCCCAAAGCTAATGGAAGCCCCATATAACAGGCGAGCTCTGTAGTGCAGAAGTGTTTACAGAGAAAATAGTCTTCCAGACACTGATTTGATCTGGTTTTGCTACTCCTACACAAGAATTCCCCCAGTTCCTCTTTTTTTCGTTTTACTAAAATAATACAAAAAAGATCAAGACTTGTATGAGATGTAATTTCCCACATAACTGATGGTATAAACCTAAAGGGAAAGATTTTCAAAATTGCTGCATAATTTAGTCGTTCAGATCAGAGTCATTCAGAGTAGTTTGGTACTCAAGTACTCTTTTGTGAATTGCAATGTTTGTCCTTGTTCTGATTTAGAAGATAATCTTGCCCATATTTTGATGAACAACAACTTGAATCAGGTCCCGAATCAAAGAAGTGCAGTTGTTTTTTTTTTATCCCTTTATACCCTGGGTTCAGAGGCATCATCAGTACATCTAGAACTCTGATCCACTACATGGAACATTAAAAAGACAGATTTAGACCAATTATAGCGCAACAACAACCCGTGCATAGTAACTGCACAGCCTTGCGGCTCATTTGTTACTCGTGTCCACATCTGTGTCTCTCTTTATGGTACATCTAAGTTCATTTAAGCATTTAAATATTTTTTTTCTGATATCCAGTTTTGGCAATTTTGGCTCATATTGAACCAATACTGATACTGAGTAACAAATCGGCACACCACTATGGGTAACAGGAACAAAACACAAATACATTTACTATCCAAAACCAAAAGCTAAACTACACTTGCCCTGTTTTTTTTTTCTATATGTAATGTAAATAGTTACACATCCAAAAAAAAAGCAAAAAATAACTTTTTAGGGATTATTTGCCTAACAGCACCCTCCTCTCTCCTATGAAAGGATTTTTGCAAATACATTTAGGCTAAAACCTTCTGAAAACTATCATAAAGCAATGTCTCGAGTATCAGGCAGTGTATTTGTTACCATTTTATGTAAGATTTCTGTTTCTGTGAGGTAGCTTTTAGGAGCATTAAACGCTTCAAACGTCTGGTTCCAATCACCGTCATTGTCTCTCTAAAACAGAGCAATTCACATCAAACCACTCTGAATCACTGTGTTTGCATGTTAGCGATGTAATTATGCTGAAATTTTAAAAAACTCAATGGATGTTCCCCATTAATAAACATGTTCATGCTTTACATACTATTACATACACACTATAGTAACAGTACACTTGGCGAAAGTAGTGCTTAGTGCTTTCAGGGCAAAGAAGCAAACGTTCTGTTTCTAAAAGGAACACTCCAGCGCTTTTTTTTTTCACCTTAACTCACAGACAACAAAAGATCAGAAAAGCTACTGAATCAAACTTAAAATGATAATAAAAGCCAGTGGGACAGTGTTTCAGCAGCTGTCCTTTGGGTTCTATTATAGTGGTGCTCCAAATCAACAAGTTTGGTACAGAGAGCGTCATGAAAATGACTCTGTAGATAAAGCAGACAGAGCTTGAGAAAGACAGACTGAGAAACGCTGGAGTCGTCCTTTAAAGGTAACGTCTAAAAGAAGCACTGACACAGTCCCATCAGAAAGAGAAAGGAGAGACAGAGGAAACAAGACAGAGTTTGTACACTGGTGTCTGCTTGAGCTTAAGAGAGAAAGAGAGTGTCCTGTTTGTTTTCCCTCCTCCTCCTTAGCTCATGGTGATCATCTCGTACTTGTCCTTGACGTTGTTCTCCTCCTCGTTCTGTTTTTCTGGCTCTGGATGATGCAGGTCGATCAGCAAGAAGTAAATCCCTGCACCCACCACTCCGCCAACCATCGGCCCGGCAACCGGGATCCACCACCAGCAGCCCCCGGCCCTGAGGGGACAGAACCACACACTCCTACGTTTACACCAGCTACAGCGTACACAACTGATAGTGTGTGTTAGAAACAGCCCTTGTGTTGCTAAATCTGTTGGAAAATAGTTACCATGGTTGAGTTTCATCAGAAATGGGTTAAAGTTGATGGATGCTGATTGCTGAGGTATGTATATAAGAATTTGGATTTTTCTGAAAGACACTGGTGTATGTTTATATTATATGTAGTGGACCCCTCCCAAAAAAGGTAGGACTAAGGACTCCACACCCCCCCCCAGTTACACAGTTACACCTGCTTCTAGATACAGTTATAGAGACACGTAGCATCAGTTATGAATGCTTAGTATCATTACATGACATTACATTCATTTTGCAGATGCTTTTATCCAAAGTGACTTACAATTTGAGGAAACACTCAAGTTTCAGGAGAGTGTGAGAACCAGAGGAGAGTTCTAAGTGCTAAAATCTTTTTGCAGGGACTAGTGCAAGGACATAGATCATCAGGAGAGGAGATACTCTCTGAATAAATGAGTCTTCAGGGGGGTTTTGAAGCTAGAGAGGGATTCTGCTGCTCTGTCTGGTCACCTTTGGCAGTTCATTCCACCAGCAGGGAATCACGAAAATATCACTAATGAGCACCAATGTTAGCTGTGAGTACAGACTAGTACAGAATTCTCCGTTCGGGATCCGTACACACTGGTTAAGACTGAAAAAATGGGGTCTTATAAGGGTAGGGTTAACATACATGCAGTACTGAAGTTCAACCTGATTTGAGTTATGTTTTTGTTGCTCTAGTGGTGATTCCTTGCAACTCTATCACCTAAATGGGACCCAATCACAGAAACAAGACCACTGAGTCACAACTGCATCTTTTCAAACTGTTGTTAATACACTGTCATTGGACCGCCCAATTCTGTTACATCAGTTAACAGACACCTGTGCTGGACAGACCAACACCAAGTGATGGGGGGACACTGAGGGACATCCTCCCCACCCAAATCCAATTACGAACAATTGTGGACTCCTGGCCACAGATGGCTATGGGGATCAAACTCATGACCTCCCAATGATAGGGTCATCGCTTAGACCAGTGGTTCCCAAACAGAGGTATTGCAGAGGGGCGCACCAATGGGCCTACGCTCCACTCAAGCACTGCTAGCAAAAACATGGACAAGTTCGTGCACCCAGCCAAGCCTCCAGCAGAGGCTGACTCTTCATCAGCTGCAAGTTCAAGTGTGAGACTTGAGATGATCCTCTTTTAAGTTTTTTTCTGACTGGGAACTGGTTCATTTTCCCAGCCATTTTTGTGGAGACAGTTGTTTATTCTTGTTTACAACTTCAGTTTGCTCTTTATTTCTCCCACAGTGGTGAAATTGCACCATTTGTTATTACATTTGTTTCGCTCAATAAGAAAACTCTATATTTCAAATAGAGTTTGAATCTGAACCTGTGTAGTTTGAATGGATCTGTATCTAGAAATGGTGGGGGGGCCTGCAGAGAAAGTGTGGGAAACACTGGCTTAGACCATTGCACCACTCAGGAGTCCCAGTTATTATTTCTGATCTGTCACCATAAAATTTCAATGCCCTTTGCTGATCCACTGACAGTACTACAAGTCTCTACCTCAGCCTTTCACCATGTAAAGCTAGCACAAGCTTTAGCCAAATAATCACAGTCACATCACCACAGTGCCTGTTCAGAGACATGAACAGGTAGGCTTGTGGTGATACCCGGCCTTCCTCACCCTGGTCTGCGTCCCAGTGGCCCAGGCAGTGTGCCCTCTGGCCAGCTTCCCTCCCACAGTGCTGTGATACAGGATCAACCATCAGATCCATTTACTTGTAGAGTAGACTGAATTAATTGCCCAGTCGAGACGAAGCTCAGCTACACAGAATGATGAGTAAACAAAGAGTCTGACGCAGCTCTCAGCTCTTTGAGTCTGAAGCTTATTATTCAGTGTTTGATCTAAAGACTTATTATTTCCTGTCTACTATGAATTATTCTCTGCTATAAAACTTATGTCCCAAATGCATGTCTTCAAAGTAACTGTTGGTTTCCAGCTAAGCAAGCCTAAAAGAATGTTAATAAAAATACAGACTTTTGCGAAATACTGTATACTGTATTGTAATCAAGGTAACAGCATTATGCTCATAAAGTAGCAACAAATATCACTGCAGGTTCTCATTAGTGTTAAACAGCGTTTTGTAAAGTGCACAGAAAATTCACAGAAAAAAAATGTCTTTTTCCCTCTAAACGTAAACGATCGTAAGTATGCTTCTTTAGTTTAAGATTTGTAAATTAAATTGTATGGTAAATTGTATGGTTTCCTTTAGGTGTGGAGCATAATACAGACCTTTAGGGTTTAAGGGGTTAAGTGGCTGGCTTGTGTGTGTGGTGTGTGTGTGTATTACAGGATGAAAGCAGCTTGGATTAGGAGCTCTAATCTAGCTTCTAGACTCCAGGGTGAACACGTCTTCTCTAAGACCACACACACACACACACACACACACGGACCAGCCTTGACACACACCCCGTCCTGATCCCCTCCTCTGTCTGTACCTCACTTCAGTTAAGCTTTATATGAGTGGGCTCAGATGGCTTCCCTCAGCCTCTTTATTGAGCTCGACACACACGTTCAGGCTGAACTGCGGATCACTGACTGGTGGTTAAACTGTGATGTATTGAATGAACTGGATTTATACACTAAAGTGATGCATTGAATGAACTTAAAGGTGTCCGTCATGTCCACATGAATAAAATATATCAACACATTTCTGTTTTTCTGTTTTACTTGCTTTGGTTTTAACAGTGTCAGTGTGAAATGGTGCATAAAGTCAAATCAGGTAAATTCAGTGCATTTCGGTGCACTTTTTGTGGGCTAGCTATTAGGCGACTCAGTGCTTTCTGCTACTCTGGATAAGATTAAACAGTCTGTTGTTTAATCCATGATTCAAAACTGGAGATTGTAACGGATTGAATGTATAATCGGTGACATGAACAAGGAGCGCGGCGGATTACAAGCTTGTGTGCATACGGCATCAGTGTAGAGGGGTCAGAAACCCAGATTTCAGCTAAGAGTGCCCTCTGCTGAAACCTGGGATGCAACTTTTCAAAATGTTTTTTTCGGTTTGCAGTATAGTCGTGTACAGTGGCGCCTTTTTTTTTTCGTCGTTGTCTTTAAACAGTTGGGTGAGTTCAGTTATGTAACCTTCCCATCAGTGTTTCTTTTGTAAATATGCCCCGAAGGCAGAAGTTTAGACACTGACACGCGACCAGGGACGTTTGTCTTGAGTAAATAAAAACACAGAGCCCTGGTCACAGTGTATTTGGATGGTCCACTGTAGATGTTTGGCAGGTGCTTCACTCCAAGCTGAGGACGGTGCGCATATTTTAAGCTTCGCTTTTCAGTTCAGAGGTCAAGGTTCTCCACACCATTTATAAAACTTTTGATGAACTAAATTAAGCTTCCTCAGGGAATCAAAAGTGCTTCTTCCATGGCAGAGGTGTCAAATCTTATCCACAGAGGGCTGGCATGGGTGCAGGTTATCAGTTTAAAACATCCAGGAGCACTGCTGATCTACAGTTTGAAGACTGAGACCAAGAGGAATCAGGTGTTCTCTTGATTTTCCGGAACACAAAACTACAGCCACACCAGCCCTCCTGTCCAGTGGCATCACACAAAGAACCCCTTCTGGCACCCTTGTTTTTAAGATGTTTTAGACAATTCAAATCTACTGGATGTCCCAAAATAAGCTTGTGCACAGACCAGTTACAAAAAAAGACGTGTCACTGTTTGTTGGGGTTTCATTCAAAATAATTAGCCCATGAATGCTGTGCTCAGCCATCCTTATCCATCAATGGCTTGGTAAGAGACAGTGAGCTAACACCCCTCTGTGGTCCAGGGTAGAGCACAGGCCTCTGAGTGAAGAGAATAAGAAGAGGCGCTGTTTTTGTTTTCATTTTTTTGCCCATAAATCCAAAGTTAGTGTCTTTCCAAACACCAGTTTTATAGCACCCATGCAATCACACTTCACATTTTTACATGGAAATGCAATCTAGTTTGTAAACTGCTCCTCATCAGCAAGAAGCTACACTCCTCACTTCAATGGATAGTTCTTCAGAGAAATGAGATGTGTGAGTGTGGAGAACCCTTTTGAAGTCCACATGAAGTTAAGCTTCTTGAAAAACCCTTAAATGGGTAAAAAAAAACCCCACTTGTACATAATGTGAATGTTCTTCATAATGTTAAAAGGTTCTTCAGACTCATACAACTTATTCACAACACCGGAGTGATTTAAGTGACAAGCCAGTGGTTTCTTTTTAAGAGTGTAGGATACATTCAAAGAAATATTTCTCACCCATTTCTGCACCCAAAAAAGAAAAAAGTGGAAATACTATGAAAAGCTGATACAATATCAAGCATGTTAAAGGCTGTGAGGTCCTGGTGGGACTGATTCTGCTAAATATCTATTTAGCCTTGGGTTTTCGTCATCCCTTAACAAAACACCCACTCTGAATCCCGACCTCAACCCGAAAACATAATCCTAATCCTAACTCTAGACCTGGTTTACTAGATAATGTGGTAATAATTTGAGCATCGGTGGACCATCTGTGGAGGACTATCCGAACAAGCTGTTGTGTTTCAGCAGAAAAGGGCAGAGTGAGTGAGACACAGCCCCACTTCAGTTAGTCCATTTGGAATATTTATGTGCAGGGAATGTGACCCGTGCGCCTCTTCAGATGCATTTTAGAGCCTTTTCCAGTATTCAGGAGATACAGAAGCGCACTGAAAAATTAATCGCCTCTGTCAGAGAAGCAGAGGTGGGTGTTGGGATGAAGGCCCTGTTAGGATCTGTGTTTATCTCCCTCCTGTGTGGTCAGACTCTCTGTGGCCCCGGAGGCACAGAATGAAGCTCACAGACTGCACTTTAACTCCCGGCGGCCCCTTCACTGCCCCACTGACGACTCAGCTCACAGGACAGGAACACATTGCACCAGACAGAAACAGTCTGTCTGTGCTGATGGGGGAATAAAGTGGGACCTCAGGCTCCACTCTCCCCTTTCTGTGCCCCTTCAGGTTCAAAATTAAATGACAAACCTCAGAGGACAAAAACCTCACAAAAAAGGGAAACGCATGCTAATTAATTAGCTCAAATGTAACCAAATTTTAAAAAGAGTTTACATATAAATAAACGGGTGTGAAAAGGTTTTGGCACCCCATTCAA
The DNA here is from genome assembly GCA_037974405.1 of Brachyalestes nurse. Lineage (NCBI taxonomy): Eukaryota > Metazoa > Chordata > Actinopteri > Characiformes > Alestidae > Brachyalestes > Brachyalestes nurse. The sequence continues at coordinate 17,047,670 of JBBPCY010000109.1, forward strand.
AGGCTGTTTGTTCAGTAAATAAGCCGCAGGAACACACATTTCAATACTGCTGTTTATTTGTTAAATGAAAAATAAAACACTAAGGCCTCGTTCACAGGGGCGTCTGAATCAGGCGTTTTTCTGGCGTTCGTGGCGCCAGGTGAGCGCGGACTGAGCGCCGACCGTTTTTCTGCT
>JBBPCY010000109.1:17047943-17071976 GCA_037974405.1 Brachyalestes nurse
CGAGCCATTGCTGTACATTGTAAACATTAGCTCAAGGTACCGCAAGCTGGCCCCTCCCCCACCCTCCACCTTGCCCCGCCTCTCTCCTCCTCGTCCCATCTCTCTCCTCCTCCTTATCATTTAAAGCTACAGATGCAGAAACGGCACGTCCTGGGGAAATCTCACTGTGGGACTGGCTCCAAGTGACTGTAATTCTGCACCAAGACTGAATTTCGGAATGAGACCTCAGATACAGTATTAGGGGACCACTAAGACCTATATAAAAGCATAAAAAATCAGCATGTCATGGGACCTTTCTGACATTTCCTAACTATACAAAGATATTTGTTTCAATAAATATTCTCTGTTGTGGTATACATAAACTCAAATATGAGCCAAATATGATTCAAATAGTCAAAATGACCTTTATAGCCATCTGTATAATTCCAAAATAGAAAATTTATCTTCTTCAATTCTGACAATTACATGCCAGTAACATCTGAGCAATAATTAACATTTTGTGTGGAGATCATGAGAAGATGCTGTAAATATACAAAATACTGTTTACATTCAATATTTAATACATAGATAACACAGCAAAATAGATAACAGAGCAGCGCCACACGCAGAAAAGCAGAGAGCCAACACAGAGAGAGGAAGAGGAAGAGGAGGACAGGCAAAGGGAGGAAAGGTTGCATGCAGGTCATTTAAACGCCAAGGCTGAAGGCAGCAACATCATCATCATCTCATCATCATGGTGAAAATGCCTTTTTAACGAAATCATTCATATCCAGAGAGCTCTTTACATCGGCCTTCCCAAGATAACGTCCTGTTGTCTGAGAGACACCAGCTGAATGAACAGCTCCAGTGCAAAAACTGTGGAGCCTCCAGATTAGGTCCAGTATGTTTAGCTAGCTCAGTAGGCAGTGTTTGTGTGTCCACATGTTCTCAGTTTCTCTCTATTTCTCTCACACACACTAGCCCACTGTGGAAACTGCAAAGTAAACCTGGTATTCTAAAGTGTCTCTCTCTTTTACTTTCCATTCCAAGTTCTTTAAAAGAAGAAAAATAAGGGATTTCAAAACTTCATTTTGGCAAAAAATCATCAAAGTAAAGGATGCAGAAATCTGAAGAAAGCCAGTCGTAGAAAAAAACCCCCAAAAACAATAAAAGAAAGACAAACTAAAAAGCAGGTGTCTCAGAAAGCAACATGCAGCAGAAATGTGTCAAACTAGGCTTGGCAGTCTTGGTAAGTGAACTACACTACCCATCAACTGACCTCCATTTGGAGCCCTGACAAAACTTTAGAACTTCCAAAAATATGAAAGCTCAGACAATGTCATGAAACGCACATACAAATGTAGTTATGCCTTGATGGTTTAATTTAGTTGAGTTTTGTGTTGTTTTACTAGAACTGCATTTCACCAAAACTCAACACTGAAGACACACTTGAAGTCACCTTAAGCTGAACTGTAAGTATAATAACAGTAATAATAATAATAACAGGAATAATAACAGCAACAACAATCATAATAATAATAATCATCATCATCATATGTACAGTTCAACCAGCAGCAAAAATACAATCAGTACCTCTAACTACAACCGTGTGGATATACAAACACACACACACACACACACACACACACACACACACACGTGTGTGTGTTGGTGCGTTGGTGTGCGTGTGTTGGTGTGTGTGTTGGTGTGTGTGTGTTTCTTCTGCTACATTTGAGGAAATACATTTAGCTGACTATTTGACTTCAGTGGTCTGACAGCAGACTGCAAAGCCTATCAAAAATGTATTGCCACCATTTTTGATTGTTTCGGTTGAAAAAACAAAAAAACAAACAGAAATCTAAACAAAAATAAAAGTATAGTTTCTGCAGCATCCTCTTTTGAAAAATTTGACACGTACAAAATGAAGAGTATCAAAACCATTAATAAGAATGGTTATAATCATTGTAATCAAGAATAATTGTTTGCGTCAGCGTGGGAAGCAGCTCAGCCTTCGTGTTTAAACGCGTTCTCACCTGGTATGACAGAAATAGTTTTGAGAGCTCGTAGAACCCTGAAGGTTCTCAGGGCTGACACATTCCCCAGGTCCACAAACTCTGTTACATATCTGCAACAAGGGAGGATCACACACAAAACAAACACTATGACACAACACACACACACACTTACACAAGACGACAACACGCACGACACACCACTACCACCAGCACCACTGAACTGGGAGGAAGACATCACGGACAGCCTGTCCAACGAAAGGAGAAAGAAACGAACGGAGAGGAAAGAAAGGAAAGAGGAGGAAGGAGAGACAGCGAGCGGCGCCCTCTGTTGGCCCTGAGGCCTGTTGGACTCTTACCTGGGATTACAGCAACAGTTTTCAAAGCCCTCAGCACCCTGAATGTGCGTAGAGCTGACACATTGCCTAGGTTTACAAACTCTGTTATATACCTGCAGAACGGATCGCAACAGTTACCAGTTAGAGAGAGGGAGAGAGAGAGAGATAGAGAGAGCAAGAGAGAGAGAGAGAGGCTGAAGAAAGAGAAGAAAGATGGAAAGAGGCAGAAAGAATTGTGGGAAAGATTATATATAATACATATATATAAGCACATCAAATTTGCCGTTTCATGTAGAACAGTGGTTCCCAACCTTTGCATTACTGGCCAGACAACTACATGAACGCATGGCTGCACTGGAGAAAATGCAGTACAATGGACAAAGAAACTTATGACAGTAGAGTTAATTCACTACTTCATTTTGTGATGCATGTCTTCTATGGCCTAACTACCTATAAATCAGTATCCTTAACATTCTTACTTTATTCAGCTTTATTCGTTTACGTCAACATGAACAAAATCTGTCTGGGATACATCTGGTGTGCACACACTTTAAGCCTGAAGGGCTGAATGTCTGACATGCATTATGGTAAAATGCACATGTGTGTGTGCAAGAAAAAAGGGGGGATGCAGCAGTTAATGGCTGGGAACCACTGATAAAGAATATCTTAAAATCCACTATGTACATTTCAAAATACAGTCATTTCAATTTAAGAATATTTAATAGCCATCAGAACACATTGAAAAAACCTGAAATGCCATGTCTGCCTCGATAGGAGGAGACCCAAATAAGACAAGATATTTCTCATTACTGATGCTTAGACACATCTCTTGACAGCAAATTTGCAACTTATTAATAACAATTATTTATAAACAGCATTACAGTATCTCAAATATGAAGCACTGAATACATAAAAGTCTTGATTTCTTACATTTGTTTGATGTTGTAATAATTAAATAATTACAAAAATATACAAAAAGGCTTGATAATTAAATGTCAGTGTGATGAAGAGAGAAAAAGGGAAGAGTGAATATAAGCAAATAATAAACACTCCCACCTGTGAGGGATGGGACAGAAATTAAACACACACTCCGTCTCTCGCTCTCTTTCTCACACACACACACACAAACATACACATAGGCAAACAAATACACATCCTCCTGTGTGCAAAAGAGAACCTCAGGGCTTCGAATACGTCCAGTAACCTGTGCAGAGGTCATAGTGTCAGTGTTGATTTTTGTATTGTATTTCAGGCTACACAAAGCCTCCACAAAGACACTGTGCTCATGTGTCCTTCATCTACTCCATCTGCAGGCTCCCTCACTGCTACCAGCCTGTGACACCTATGCACCTATGTTTTATTACTTGCCAACATCACTTTAGATTATTCCAAAGTTCAGTGACACACTATAAAGTATCACATACACTGTCATAAGACTATAAAGCTGATGGTGTCATTAAATTTTCAATATCATTTTGAACGTTTTTCATGTATCATATTTTATACATTATATTTTATTGTTATCTCATTTTCTACTAATATTTTATACTGTGGAATCAGACATAACCGAAAAGGGGAATAACAACAGCAGCTATTGTTAACATGCCTCACTGCATGGATTTTATAAAGAGATCAAATTCTAAAGAGGCCTCAATCAGTCCAGACATTGCACCAAGTGGACGTGTTACTAGTGGTAAATGTATATAGTTCATACGTTATATTTCATGATCAAATGTTTTACTTTAAGTTAGCTTTCTTGTGTCAAAGTTTCATAAAGTACAATCCTAGTGGGTATATGTTTATACCTGCATACCATAAAAACCTGTGTTTGCAAAACAGCTCTCAGGATCCCCACACAGTCCACTCTTGCTCAATCTCAGTTTACAGATACAGGGATAATACAGAGATACAGCAAAATTGTGAACTATCTAGGGGCTTCTGGGGGCCCGTTTGAGAGCCACTACACTCTTGACATAACTGTATCATTACAAAAATCAGTTTCTAACTGACATTTAAACATCTGAAAATCCCTCAGAGGTGAACTTTGCACACAGGAGTACTTCTTTGTTAATGTGCCATATTCAGTGTGTGTCAGGTTACTGAAATGTCAGCCTGGTGTATGATGTAGTTAACTGGGACTTACGCCATAGAGATGACCATAAAGTCCAGCCAGTTCCAGGGATCTCTGAGAAACGTGAAGCCATCTATACAAAAACCTCGAGCCACAATCTTTGTGAGTGACTCGAAGGTGTAGATCCCTGTGAAGGTGTATCTGGAGAAGAGGGATAGTGTGAATTTGCACATATGTACTAGGTTTTCAACACAAATCTGTGATAAACCATAATAAAACTGAAAAAATAGAAAAAAAGAACAAACTGTATTAATCAGATCAGAACACAACAGAATACTCACTCTACTTGTTTGGACCATTCTGGGGGATTGCTGAATGTCATGAACACGCAGTTGGTCAGAATTGTACACATAATGATCATGCTGAAAACTGTGGGAACATGAGTTAAGGAAAGCTTGGAAGCACTACCTAATGTTCTATAATACATTAGGTTAATACCTAATGTCTGAATAGTCAAGATATACACAGCTGTCTGCTGTCATCAACAGACAACTACACCCTGATACAGCACGAAATAAACTGTCATTACTGCAGCAATTTCTAAGGTCAGAGGTCAACTGGAAAGGAAGCATACACTAAAGGTATTGATTGGTGTTTTTCCCATGAGCCATCAGTAAGTGAAATGGGCACACTTACTGCCACATCTCTGAAACACATCCTGGAAGCACACTGTGCTGTCCAAAGCCTTAACTACACGTAATTCTTGGGGAAATTAACTTTAAGTGAACGTTAGTAATTATATACATTTGGGAAATGATCTGAAATCGTATATGCATATATAATCTGAAATGTACATCCTTTATATGACATTGCATAACGTGAATTCAGAGCAGTTATCAGTAGTATGACTGGGAGTAAAAAAGACATCCGCTACAACAAGCACGACACAGCAAAAAAAGTCATGTTGTGCAGAGCACTAAAAAGGATATGAATGTATCAAAATTTTAATAGCTATTCGCCTAAACAGGCTAAAAGGGCTAATGATATACAAGGAGGGCGTGGCACTGAAACGGAAGATTGTTTTCCCTTTGTTTAGCACTATAAAGGTCTGGGAGAAGACAGAAAACGAGAGAGAGAGAGAGGGAGAGAGAGAATTATTGGAATGTACAGCAGGAATATAGAAGAGAATGTAAACTGTCCATTGGACAGTCTGTGACATTTAGAAAGATTCAGCATTTATAAAGTATTTCACTGCATACACTTAATTAAAAGCAATTCTTTCCTTTTACAAAAGAAATAACTTGGAGCACATTTTTTTCGAGCACTCAGCTAAAGTTAAAATAATGTCTAAATGCTGCTCATGAATACAATTTTTTTTAGTATTACAAACCAGGGTAAAGATCAGAAACAGTCTTTGAGAAGTTTCCCACAGAAAACAAATGACAGTTAAAAGAGGGCTATGTGTAGAGAGAAATTGTAATGGAAGAGGAAACATTTCAAAATGCATAGTGAATAACTATTTTTTCTGTTCTTTGAGGCCCACATCAAGGTCATTTGCGACAAACCCCTTGACCAGATGTTAACACTCCAAGATGTTCCTCGTGTTAATAAATGTAAGAGAGCCGCAGTGAGCTCTGGAAAAGAGACATGCCACTTACTGGAACTCAGACAGTAACACTAACGTTAACGCTAACCGCTAACATCACCATCCATCAGGAGCAGGAAATGCTGACTCCAGAGAGAGAGAGGGGGAGAGAGTGAGAGAGAGAGAGAGAGAGAGAGAGAGAAAGAGAGCACTGCAGTGCTCCCTTGAGTCTATGTACTTCCACCTACTGTAGAAAAAATCACTTGGACCATATCCTCACCTCTACTGTTCCTCATAGAAACCTGAAATTAAGCTTCACTGCACAACACACACGACATGGGGAGCAGCAGAGGTAAGAAAGTGGCATACACATAGCCTGCTAACATGCAGCAGATTATTCTCTATACACATACACACACACAGACACACACACTACATACACATAGCTTGCTAACATGCAGCAGATTCTTCTCTATACACACATACACACACAGAGACACAGACACACACACTACATACACATAGCCTGCTAACATGTAGCAGATTCTTCTCTTTACACATACACACACACACACACGCACACACACACTACATACACACAGCCTGCTAACATGCAGCAGATTCTTCTCTATACACACACACACACACACACACTACATACACATAGCCTGCTAACATGCAGCAGACTCTTCTCTATACGCATACACACACACACACACACACACACACACACACTACATACACAGGGAAACACCACAGAGACCCAGGTAGAATGAGAATCTTCCTGAAATCTAATTAGATTAAAAATAGAGCGAGGGAGGACAGAGCGAGTTCCTTCTTTCACCTCGTCCTCTCCCTCCTTCCTTTGCTCTCTCTCTCTATCTCTCCCTATCTCTCTTCTCTCTTGGCCCATTCTTCCTTTCTTTATCTTTTGCTATTTTTTTAACAGGTCACAGTCTAGATACGCATCTGTCTTTTTGTCTCCACTTTGCCATCATGTAATTAAAACGCACAACATGTTTGAGTAAAATCTAAAATTACAAGACTCATAAGCCAGACAGAAGGCAATATGTCCTCCGTTTACAGACATCTGTCAGTGAAATCACTGAAACACTGAATCCTAAAGGCTGTCACATTCACAAAAAAAGCTGCGAACAGCCCAGCAGGGCTCTGTGTGTTACTGAATACTGAGTGCTGGCTTCCCCAGAGTCTCTTACACACACACACACACACAAACACACACACACACACACACACACACACACACACACACTGCGACAGACTGTGGGCTTCCTCTGCTTGCTCAAGCTCCCACACTCACAATACTGCTTTACTCACGAAGGAGAAAGCTGCAGAGCCATCTCTTCCCTTCCTCTGCCCTAGATACTGGAAAGCAACCTCAACACCAGCACTGAATCACCCACTATTAACACACATCCGAGCAGAAATAACAGCACTTCGAAAGAAGTGGTGCATGAATTCAACTTGTTTTAAATGTGCACATACTTTTCCGTGGAAATAAAATACACTGCTCAACACACAGGCCTGGCTTGATCATGACATTTTAGCTGATGATTAACTGCCTTTTGTCTTTTTTTGTTTATTGTGTGCAACTTCTGAAGTACAAGCCCAAAGTGGCCAAAGTGGCTGATTACAGACCTGTGCTAGAAGCAGAATGCCCTTATTTGGGTAACCACTCAGAAAATTACCGCAGTAAACTGTCAAACCAGGCCCAGGGGGCTCTTTTACTGAATAGTGCAGTTCTTTTATTAGATGAAATTCAAGATTCACTCACACTAAGGCCAGAACCTTTCTTTGTGCAATGTAACACAGGCATGGCTTCAGTAGTTTACAGTAGTCTCTCACTGTTCCACTACATATACATAATAAATCATTACCTTATTCATTACAATACAAGCAGCTCACAGTCCTCTACTTCTGACATGTTCAGTATTAATGACAGTAAATTCTATTTACAAACCCTCAGACTTCTCTTTTTTTGCACTCTTGATAATCTTTAAAAAAATGTTTTTTTTTTTAAATAATGATTTATACTTTCTTTCAGTAAAGTTGATACAAGCTGACAACAAATAGTATCAGTATGAAAGTTAAAGATTAGACATTGACAAGTGAAAAAACATACTACATGTTAAAAGTAAAAAATGTGATTTAATTTAAATCATAAAATTCAATTTACATTGCAAATGTGAGCAGAAGTTTATCATGCAATGCCATTCTGTTAGTCAATTGACGTAGTTAAGTAAGACTGACTGAGTTTTTAAAGTCACTAAAGGCTGTTAACCACCATCAGGCACAAATAAGGCAAATTAAGAAACATTACTTACTTCTCGTAAGGTAAAACTAGTCAGAACTTTTGTTGTTTTCATTAGACTCAGGATGAAAATCAATGAGTGTGTTTTCTTTTATTTTTTTTGTTTTTTTCAGTGCACTCCTTTTCGATAGTGATTGTGCTGACTAAAGGGAAAAAATTACATATATATCTGAATCTAGTACATTTTCGGAACTATTTTTAAGTGCACTTGATATTAGTTATGTATAATTACAAAGTTTCCTTAGAAATTAAAATCAGACTGATATAATTTTGTTTGTTTGAATCACATAATCATCTAACCTTATTGCACATATGATCCATTGTATCACACCCACTGTACACCACTGTATCACACCCACTTTTCAGGTGGAGCTGAAAGGGGTGTAAATACACACTTATGGTTTTGGCATACAGATGTACATATAAAAAGCATGAACAAATAATGACAGCTTATTGGGTTTTCCTTCAAAAAGCGGAAGTGATTTGCTGCAGAGCTACTGAAAATTTCATCGAGCCAGAGAAGGCAGGGGAATGAGGTAGAGGACAGAGGTAGAGAGAGAGAGAGAGAGGGAGAGGTAGAGAGAGAGAGAGAGAGAGAGAGAGAGAGAGAGAGAGGGAGAGAGAGAGCAGAGAGCAAAGAGAAGAGAGTTAACCAGGCATTAGGCATACTCTTAAATTATTATTAAATTACATTAAGGTAACTTCACCATTATCACAAGCTTTCCACTCTGTTAGATACATACAGATACACGCACACACACACACACACACACACACACACACACACACACACACACACACACCCTTCATATACAATCCTCAATTACTCTGTATGCCCAGTTCTGTTGCAAAATTGCAACTGATAATTAATACATTTAATTATTTGAATCCCTTAAACTGCAAGGGCCAGTACTTCACTACATAAGTAAATTGTTTGCATATTACTTTCAATGTTTATATACTTATAGTTATTAAGAGCAATAAGTCTTAATAACTGATTAATAAGCTTACAGGTTAAATAGATCCATGGTTTTGTTACAATTAACTGTAATAATTTCAGTGTTATGAAAGACAATCTGAGGATGGTCATTTCAGTAAGTGCACTGCCAGTGATCCATTTTCAGATTTATTGGGCAAAAAACTTCCCAACATTCGGCTGGTCTAAATTAAACGCATTAACTGCCACTTTCCATATTTAAGACTTATAATCTTATTTAAGCAAAATAATCCTGAATCTTTAAATTGGTCTTAATAGACAAAAGGGAGAGAACAACTGCACACCTCTACCACCCCAGAATCCTCTACAGACTTTATATTCCTCTTCCCTTCTTCTCAAGGCATGACTGCCACAGTTACTGCAGATACACACAGACAGGAGAGGAGAAGAGAAGAGAAGAGCTGGGGTCACGGTTCCCTTGGGAACAATACCATCAAAGCAGAAAAAATGGAGAAGGAAAAAAGAGACAGACTACTATGAAACAAGGAAGGAAAAACCAAAAGACTTAGAGGAGATTGGAGATTGTCCTTCCCTCGGCGTGTGTGTGTGTGTGTGTGTGTGTGTGTGTGTGTGTGTGTGTGGTCTGACGGAACAAAAGAGGGACAAAAAAGGAGGGAGACAGAAAGAGTAAGAACAATGTTGTGATTTTGAATGAGTGATTTTGGATGGTTCTTGTCAATAGATAAGATGCACATTCATACACATGCGAGTCTGTGTGTGTGAGTGTGTGTGTGTGTGTGTATCATACTTTTTTGCTGAGTTCACCCTGCAGTCAGTAAGTACTCATATTCTATTTCACATCTCCACACCAAGCTGTAGACTGGACCCCAGTCACCTCTGAGATCATACAGCAGGGCAAACACACACATACACACACACACACACACACACACAGAGCAAGTATTCATTCATGATCTTCCTGCTCCTCATAGGTGGATGGATAGATGATGGAGAAGATCAGATTATGTTAACAATAGCTGTATGATATATCATCAGTTCATCAGAACCACTGGTCTATCATCAGTTAATCGCTGCATCAGGACCACTGGTCTTAGCAATAGTGATGTTACTGAAGGCTGCAATATGCAAATTAGCCATCTAACATTTTAAGGTTTTACTGTGTTCTGTGAGCGTCTTGAAAGCATCACACTTCCATGACCGTTTCTGTGGGGGTTTTTTTGATGAAACAATGTATTCATAAAAGCCTGAAGTTATTTTGTCGAAAGGCATGTCGTAGTCACCAAATACACAGTTCTAATTATGCTGTCTTCGTAACATTTTCAATGACGCAGTTGCTCAGTGTTCTTTTAAAGCTGACAATATCAAGATGCTCAGAAACACTCATATGTAACTAATTACAATAACAATGAATATCAGCATATTGCCCACCTCTCTGAAATTATTGTGTTATTATTTTTTTAAATAAAAACCATTTTTAATAATATATTTTTAATGTGGTTCTACAGTCTGTTCCAAAATGTCAAAAATGCATATTGTGACATGCCTTGTATTTTGAAGTGTTGTGACGTTACATTTTTGCCTCATCACCCACCACTATTTTATAGCCAAACAAATAATGACTTTCAAAAAAATCCAAACAGCACTGGATTTGTGAGCATAATTGAGTGTGCAATATTAAAATGCTTATAAATATGAAATATTGGAAGAGTAAACAAAATTTTATTAGTGTGGAATGACATGATGATACAGCACTTTAGAACAGGTCTCCTGATGTTTTTGATATTTTGTCATGATAATAAAGGAAGTTCACAGACAGATGCTTCTAGATGCAGCCCTCAGCTCATGCGTAGGCTTACAGCGATACACAAACATTTATGAATCCCTTATCAGTCAGCTATGGTTTGCCTGCCCTATAAGCGTATTATTCAGTCCTGAAACAGATCCTCTTGTCCTGAGCTTTAAGCGAATCCTTCTTCCTCCAAGCTTACATTTACTATTCAGCTCTGCTGTAGCTTTACGATTCACAAAACAACTGCCCTAATGTGCAGCGGGATAAGCTAAGCTTCTCATTAGCACAGCAAAGGCTGAAGCTAAGACTATGAGAGACATCAGGTAAATGCTCCAGTGCACCACCTTCTTTACATACCACACACAAACATCAACATACAAACATCATCACACCGCAAAGAGAGACAGGAACGCTCCAGCATTTCCACAACATACAACATTTTCCATTTTAAATCTAGACACTAACAGAGTAATAATATAAAATTATAACTTAACAATATAAATCTAGTGAGTGTTTGAAGCTTTAGTTACTTACAACCATTTATCTTTACTGACCACGGCTAGTGAAACTCCACTAACAACACCTGACAATAGATATTTAATAAGAAAAAAGAAAAGAGCCCAAAAGGATTGTAGCTCTATGGATCATGGTAAGAGAACATAATCAAGTGATATGAAACTCAATCAGCCTGTTGGTAATGTAAACCATAAGAAAACATAGTGATTATTTTGCCAGTATGAGTATGAATGAGCCCTACAAACACCCAAGACTGCATCTCTTCAGCCATAAACACAACGTCATTGGACCTCAACACGATCGGAGGAGAACACTGGCTGCAATTTACGTCAGCTAACAGATGCCCGTGTTGGCTGGCATCACGCTGAGTGATGAGTGAACGGGGAAGGTCATCACTGAGAGAGAGCAAACGACAGCTGTACCACTCGTGGGCCCCTAAATTAAAAGCATCACGTTAAAGAGACTTTTGTAACTACAGTGTACAGTTTACATCTGAGCACAACAGTATTTTTGATCTTCAGATGTCACTGAAGATAACTACAGAGCTCATGAGTTGTAAGAGAAAAAACTGAATCGGGTGCTCCATGAAAGGGTTGTAAAAAACATTAGAAAACTAATTCCATTCGGAACTGAGTATGGAAAATTGTACTGCTGAAATGGCCTTTGGTTCTCACATTTGCCATCTTTTGTGGAAATCACTATCAATGATCTCAGTCTGCCTACACTACCAGTCAAATGTTTTTGCGTACACTGAGATTTTCTACATTTGCATATTATTCACTCAATATTTACTAAATATACACAATATTCTTTGCTCATTTTGTTTGTTTGTTCATCATTTGAGTACCTTTATTAGCTAGATGTGTCATTTCTACTGAACTATTAATGCCACCTAATAAAAATATGTTTCTAAAGTAGATCACCAGACAAGTGTTAGATATTTAACAAGCTATTAAGTGACAGTCATTGGGATGAAACAGTTAAAGGTTAAAGGACAGAATTTAACTCTGCATCACCACAATAGGATGTCAGACAAGCACTGTTACTGTTACTTGTCTTGACATATTTCCATTTACAGTTGTTCACTCAACAACTTTCCAATGTTTAACAAGAACACACATGAATACACACATTTGTGACTTGTAGTGTATACTGGTCAAAGCTCAGCTGCACTGTTTTTCAAGACGCAGATTTGACACACTTTCCACAAGCACACCATGTTTTCATCTTCGTTGAAATAAAATGTGGCTTTTTTGTGAACAATTTAGGTAGTACATAACCAGTACTCTGTAGAATCAAAAAAAGTTTACAAAATGAAATATTAAAACACTATTCATGAAAATCTTATCTAATCTGTATCGATACACATCCATATTGGTTTCTCAAAAAGCTTATGAAATCTTTTAACATCTCCTTCTCTTGCATTCTTCCTCTGGGTGCATTAAATACCCTCACAGACCCTCAATGTGTCTTTTGGTCCCAACAGCAAAACTCACCATTTATTTCATCACAGGGGCCCTGTTCACACCTGGCATTAAAATGTGTCTGGGGTGTCCCAAGTAAACAGCTTGAAGTACATCAGTTTAGCATTAGAATGTGTCTTCACATGCCTCTCAAGTGAACACATGTGAACTTACATCCCTGCTCTATATGCAAACAAACACTTCATTCATGTCTGTTTACAAAGACCGAATGTGTTGATGTTTTTAAATTGTGGGAGGCAGCAATGTACTTTCCATGCCTAGTCTGCAGGAACTTAAAAGTAAAAAATGAAATCAAACAATACTTGAATTTTGTAGTTGAAGTTAAGTTGTAGTATGCAGGTTTTCACTGTGGCCCAGCATACATTTGTGTACACGCTTTAGGTCGACCGATATGGGGTTTTCTATGGTTGATGCCGATATTTAGAAATCAGGGTCAAACGATGACCGATTTGTGACGCAGATTTTTTTTGGGGGGGAGGCATATTTGGTCATTAATAATAATAATAATAATAATAATAATAATAATAATGTCTCTTGACAGACTGTTTCATGCCAAATAGTCATGATGTAATGATTGCAAAAAAAGGCTTCACACAGTCTGCTATTCAAGGACTACACAAGTCACTAGTGATTACATTGTGAAAGCCTGACCCAGGCATGTTTAATGAGGAGAGCTAACTGCACTACATCCTGTGTATATTTTTCAAGATATGTCGAGAAACTGTTCTATTTTCCCCTTTCACAAACGAAAGACTTTTATTTATAAACAGCATTGACAGCATCAATCGTTGTTAAACATAACCACACTAGCATTGCGCAGGTTTGCTTTTTTAACACCCGACCCGTCAGGAGATCCAAACCGCCCCGCCCAACCCGCAAAAATATGCCTGGATAACGACCCGAAACCCGACCCGACACGAGGAAGAAAAAAAATCTTGAACCCCGTTTACAACATGTTTTGATCAATAATGAAATGCGTTTTGTAACTTTTTGACCCGCCCGCCCGCACCCCCAATATTTTAAAAATGTCTGCCCTAAAACCGCCTGCACATCACTAAACCACACATTTAAGCATTTCGTTTTCTTCAACATCGTCCTGGCGCGTAAGTGAGTGAGTTGTAGGCTACTTCGCTAGTGGTAAGCTTACTGGAGGCTAATTTGTACCTAAAAGTTGGTATAACGTGATAATGTGTATTGATATTTGACGCTACATGAATAAAATTGAATTGAATTAGGCTATGTACTCCCGTGTCTAAGTTTAATGCAACATTTCATAACAAAGCAATTTAAGAATCAATACAACAGATAAGATTTAAACTTCGGGTTTTCGCCCCGGAAGGCAAAATTCTGGTGTTTGCTCCTAGCCCTACAGGTGCCGCTAGAGGGGGCGTGTCACGTGTGTTCCACAGCAGCAGGATAGGGCTGCCCATTAATGTACATGTCTATTAATCAGTCTTAAGATGCGCTGACATCAGCCAATACCAATTATGTAAAAATTACCAAATATCGGCCCAATTAATCAGCCAGACCGATCATCAGTCGAACTCTAGTACACACTGCATTTTCAGAACAGACCACCTCCGATTGTGGTCCGAGGAATCAGATCTCAATGCATCCTAAATGTGTTTTGGGTGCATTCACACCTGTACTTACAGCTGTCCACCTGTGATCAGAACACAGAAAATACATGTTAATGCCAGGTGTGATCATGTCCATACTCACGACAGCTGTTCATTGACTTGAAGATCTTGCAATCCAGTATCATTTCACATTTTTTGGGTCTTTAAAACCTATTTCCCTGCCCATCACCCCTCTAGCCACATCTCCACGCTCCTCCAGGACCTGAAAGCTGCTTTTTGGTCACTTTGCAGCAGGCATGATGCAGTAAATCCCCCTCCACCTGTGGGGGGAGGGAGGGAGAGGGATTGTGTCAGGGCAAGCAGGCACTGAAAACTAACTCACTTTCTTGTTCATATAGAATGGGTCCAAGTCCTCCAGAGGCACTGCCAGCATCTCTGAAGGGACATCCCCATAGATGAAGGGCAGACTCTTCCCCGCCTCCAGATCGCTGCTGGGCTTAGGGCCACTGTCGGGATCTTCATCGCGGTGACTGCTGTCTGATCGGGGCTTGACAGGCTTCTTCTTTTTCTCTTCGGCAATGCGCTTCTCAATGTTGGCCAAACTCTCCGGGGTGAACCTCTTGAAGCTGTCGGGGCCTGGGGGTGCAAGAATCGGCGCAGCCATATTGTCATCCTGCAGCAGAGCCCTCTTTATTTAGAAGCCATCCAGGACAGCGAGCTCTGAGGGTTGGGTCGGGGTAGAAGAGACAAGAAAACGGGGAAAAAAGGACAGTGTTATCTATTACTTCTATGCTAATGGTTAAGTTTGCAAGAAAAAAAAAAGTTATTTGAAATATTCGCATGCAACATGAGAAAACTCATTTGTTCCTATAATTGTACATGGCTCAAGCTTCAGATCTACATTAAGGCCTTTTAGTATTTGGATACATTCAGGACAGCTACAAAAAACAAACCATTCTAACATAGTCTCTGAGATTCAAAATGTGCTTAAATCTCTCTACACACCACCAAACCTATGTCTAAATACAAAATAACAAAGAAAATGCACCAAGAAGCAGCCCTGATATCTTTAATTTCACAGAGAACAACTTGGATTCTTTCATACACAGCAATACTCTAAAACCCTTATGGAAAAAAATGGCAAACAAGTTCAAATCTACAAACAAATCAGTACATCAGTTACAATTTGGCTGATCGGCTATGAGTAATGGGTATACGTAATACTTAACTACTTAAGTACATCCTCTTGAAACCATCCTCTTTTGGGAGTTAGTAACATGTCACAAATACCTTAAGAAATACATCTGCATATTAAGACAAATGTGCACACTTTTTTCATATACAAGTCACAAACTTTATTACACTTTAGAACCACCCATTAATCTTACTCTCAAAGCCCCACCTTTCTGTCTCATGCGCACACACACACTTTCATTATATCCATTAAGAAGTGGATGACCAAGCAGAATGATACGCAGCTCACTTTTGTCTGCGTGTGTGTGTGAGAGAGAGAGTGTGGGTGTGTGTGTGTGTGAGAGAGAGAGAGAGAGTGTGTGTGTGTGTGTGTGAGAGAGAGACAGAGAGACAGAGAGAAAGAGAGAGAGAGAGAGAGAGAGAGAGAGAGAGAGAGAGAGAGAAAGAGAGAGAGAGAGAGAGAGAGAGAGAGAGAGAGAGAGAGAGTGAAAGAGAACAGTAGAATACATCAGTGGGTCACAATTACATTGCTGATGGAATCTGATATTAACAGATTATCACACTTGCCTTGCCTTGTTACCTTAAAATCAATATTCCAGCGAAATCCTTGAGAAACTGACAACTGAGAAGGAATACTGCTAATCATATCCTCAAAAATACTTGGTGCTTGAAGTCGAAAAACAGACTTCTGTGATTGCCAGACCACTCAATGGGCCAGCCAAGAAAAGTGATGTCCCCAACTGCCTCTACGGCTGACTACACACTACTGAAGCACACACGATCAAAAAATTCCACACACATCATCCTGTGTAGGCTGCTTCATCACAGACACCAAGGACAATATGGGATAATACTTTGATATGACTGATAGCGAAGAGTGCTAGTTATAAAGATGGACTATGTTTAAACAAGATCATTTTCTCTACCATTAGCTAGTTCTGTCTAGGCACAGACATATAGATGTAGCTGTGATTAACAGGACTACCCAAAAGTTGGAAAGGAAAAAAGAGTCTGGGACCCTTTTCCAGTCTAGGACCGCCTATTTTCACAATTTCAAGTTTTAACTAAAAAGTAATACATTTACAGTTCTGATTATACTGAAATTCCAGGGATGCAGTAATCAGGGCATCAGGAGATCACAAAGCAAAATGTAGCATTGAAGAGAAGTCTAACATAACTGCATTGTTTGAAAACCACCAACACCAATCAACAACCTCTTATTCCAGTAACTTTCATATTGCCAATATACATGAAGTTCCAATATAAATAGTATTTATTTTTCTCCTTAATGAGCCAAGCTGTTTGTTTTTTAAGTCAAGTGCCTGTTAAAGTGTGCCTCTTCTGAAAGTAAGAGTGAGCGTGTTATTTAGCCCAATGAGTCATGCATTATTATGTCGCCATTTTTATATAAGTATAGCAATAGCAATAAAATACAACAAAAGTGCACATGCACCCCTGTTGTTTACCCCGTAAAATTGGCCAAAATAAGTTGGCAGAGTGTCCGTTAATATATGAACAAAACTCTGCTGTCTCATTTGTAGATTATGCAGCAATTTTCTTCATTAAAATGTTCCCTAAAGTATCATGAATCCAGTATTGTGAATTAAATTGTTACACTAATCTACTATATTCTCTTCAGACAAGCTATACACAGCAGGAGCCCCAAAGCTACTAATGTGTTGAATAGAACACACATATATTAGTGAATGTCACTGTAACTGGGTAGTTTGAGTTGTGATTTGGAGTGTGAATGTGGTAAGGTGAGGAGATTACAAAGCTTGTAAACCAAATACTAGCAGGAAAAAACTTCTCAGTGTTATCAGAGGTCTTTAAAATACAGATACAAGTAAACCTTTAAGCACTGGCACAGGAAGAAGAACTCATGGTACAGTAGTTGGTAGTGGCTGGTGTAGTGTAGTGGGTAATACCTCTATCCACCCTGCAGTACACTGGAATTCGATTCCTGATCTAGGCAAGCACACCACCCTATCCCAATATGAGTCCTTGGACAAGACTCGCAATGCTACATTTCCCTACACCTGTAATGGTGGGCATAGCTAATTGTAGGGTACGGCTCTTGGCTCAGATGTTTTCATAAGATCAGGATAAATTATGTTATGTATATGATAATGTGGGCTCTATGGTGGTTCTCCAGCAACACATTCCCTGTCTTGTTCCAGTGCTTCAATTAACATAGAACAGGTACAGAAACCACTTAACATTTATTGAAGCTTTTTGACACTGAAGACATGTCTGCAGGGGTGGACCAAATGCAGATGAGAGCAGAGAGCTCAGGTTTGTAAAGTGGCGAAGGATCACGAGCAACACTATTACTGACTGTGCAAGAAAGTGTATAGCATGTGTATACATGCAATCTGAATAAAGATCTGTGGTGGATAAAAGAAAGGCAATGGTTCATGCAGTGGGTTTACAATAGTATTGGGAATAAAGCTGCTGATGGACCACAATGTGGGCTGGCCTGGCGTGCAATGCTGCCAGCCTTGTTGGCAGATATGTTTCCAGCCAGGGGCATTATCATACATCCGTAGATCCAGAAAACTGTCTAGTCCAGCTTTTAACAGTGTCGTTTTTGCTCAATTTGCACAAAGCATCAAAAGTTTAATACAAAACTCTAACTTCCAGTACCTTCCATACTTTCAATTATTTATTCAAATAAGCTACCAACTGTTTGCATTTTATTCTGCATTGTATTTTATCTGCATATTAAGACACTATTTTTATTACAAAAAAGTGATGTTTTTAACTGTTCGCTACAGTACCATTTGGTATTGAGCGCTGTAATACAACACACAAAACTCAATCAGTGTATATTTCAATTGCCCATTCAAAGCACATTTTCGAGCAATTTAAGAGGCCATATTCTCTCCTGAAATGCAGGAAAATATATATTACAATAAACTGTGTACCATAGTTTTAAAATGTATTTTGTCAAAAACATCTGTTACCACATCTGTGATCAGGCTTAGCAATGTGGTAGCCCAGCCATTTCAAGTATTAAATTAATTATACATGAATACAGGAATAATGCGCTTGACTTTTTACTCCTCCGGTGTCTCTTCTGGCACAACACCTTCCTATTTATTCTGATTACCACCACTCCTAATATGTTTTTCAATCTTTGCCCTTGCGCACTGTGAGGGCCCTTCAGTGCACAGACTGAGACGCGGTCTCAATGATTCTGGCTGCCACTGTTAACTGAGAGTTGCACACTCCTAGCACAGTCATTTCTTCTGAGAAAATGAAAGTAGTGTGTGTACCTTCTGACTTGCTTAAGGTGCATAATAGTGTGTAGCTTGTATCACTGAGGGCTTGAACCTTGGGAGACTAAACGTTATCAGGACAGTATCTTCTTTTAGACAAGAAGATACTTTTTAGTTGGGACCTTTTAGTTTAGTTGTTACTTTTGAGTTGGGAAAGAAAAGGAAAAAAAAGGAATAAACAAACAAACCTACGCCAAAATCCTGTACCACTTCCTACTGGACACAATGTGTGTATTTCATGATCTACATGGTTCTGTGTAGGTAGTGGAGAGCCAAGTGAGAGAAGCCTAATCACGTGGCAGCCAATCGTTTTTAAATGACGTAGCAAGTTATCAAGCCTCCAGGTAAGGTGTAGTGGAGTTTTTTCAACATGGAACATCTCTGCACATCCCGTTAGCCAGAGCCAGGAGCAATGGAACGGAGCAAACCGCACACGAGAAGTTTCAGGTTACAAACGGGCCCGCGTCAAACCTCTAAACCTCCTTCTAGAAGGGACGGTGGTGTTAAAGGGGCCGCGGCTCAAGGTGATGCAGTAACGAGACCCAGAATCTCCCCATTATGCTTAATAACTTTGACCAGCCCCTTCACTGTAACCTCTGTCACTGTCAGACAAGCACAGTCGGTCTACACCTCCAGCCTGCGAGTGCACATCAAGCAATCCCCCAAAACCCACCACAGTACACTGCTGTAGGAGTCCAGGACGACATGCTACTCACGTGTGCGCGCAGACGTGTCTCGCGCCTCTGCCCGTGCCGGGTAAACCGAGTGCGCACCACGAACGTCCAAAAACAGAGAAAACACTCCTTGGGTTTGGTTCTCGGCGCCAGTGCGGTTCAGTGAGGTTTGCTCGGAGCGGGTCCAGCGTTTTCTAGATGCCCTCGAGATCTCGCGTCGTGCCTCAGCACGAGTTCCAGCTCGCGGACAGCCCGGGCGCACAGTCTGAGCTCCGGGGAGGAAGAGTGAACGCTCCCAGAGATGTTTGAGGGGAAGAATCGATTGAGGAGAAACGCAGAGAAGAGCTTAACCCCTAAGTACACAGTTAATCACTCATTTTGGGGTCACGAAAGAAGTAAACCGCGCCCCCGTTCCTTACAGGTTAATGTCTGTTCAGAATCTGAACTGCTCTGCCCCAGTGCGGCTTTCTCGTGAATGGAAGAACATGCAGCCGGCAGCCACGGGTCATTCAGGGAGACATGCCTGCCAGGCGAAATATTGCATTTATATAACAGCGCAACAACTTCACCTCTGCAGACCCTCTCCCTTCATTGACTACACCTCTTTTAACTGTCTGTTCACCCCTCCCATTCCCACTCCGGCCATCTACGTGCACAGTAATATTTCTACTTCAGTCACGTCGTTAGAAAGCGCTGACCCTAGCAGGTGTGTGTGTATGTGTGTGTGTGTGTGTGTGTGTGTGTGGCTACAGGCTCCGGCGCGTGGGCCACATCCTCTGGACTAAAATACTGCAGTGGAGTGGAGGGGAGGCACGAGCTCAGCCGGTGAAGCTGTGAGACATCCGCGACTAGCCAATCACGGAGAAAACCCATCGCTGCTGGGAGGAGGAGGAGGAGGAGGAGGAGGGGAGGGGGTGTGTGCGGTGTCTCTCCTCTGCCTGTCGCTTCTGCAAACCTACCATGTGCGTTTTGGCATGAGCAGAGGACTTATTCTTGCCTGGGAACATGAGTGCTGCGCGCCCGAGCACCACACCCGCGCACACACCTGCCCACATTTACCCCGCAGTATCACCACCCAGCAGGATGGGAGGGGGGAGAGGAGGGGTGGGGGCTCATGGAGAAAGAGGAGCGTGAAGCCCGGGGTAGTGGCCCCACGGGTTTTCACGACATTAACCATCTCGAGCAGTTCGGTCCGAATAAGGATGGCGAAGTTGATTGAGAGGCTGAATGGGAGGAGGGATGCAGGAAGGGTGGAGTGTGTATGTGTGTGTTTGGGGTGGTGGGGGTGGTTTAAGAAAGAAAAAGCTGCCACTGACTGTTTTGGGATGTTGCGTTGCGTAACGGTGTCCTGCATCACACGAAAGTGCTGCATGTCTTTCATCTGATGCCAGGTGTGTTCCTGTTCTCCCGCAAAGTGCCGCCACATGCGCCAAAGTTTGCAGCGTCCTGACTTTGCCTGTCCCACACTATGCGTAATCCACATTTCAGTACGCACTCATGCCAGCCGTTCTCCAGCGCCAGGCCAACACCCTGCGCTCCCGGCTTCACGCGCCGCCCGCTCAGAGACGCAACATCTCTCCCGCATACCGCTGCACCGTGCCCGAGCCCGGCCGCCGCTGTCCCCGCCGCTTTTCCTGCGGCTTTCTGGCAGCGAGCCTGTGCAACATCCCCGTGCTCAGAACATGCGGCTCTGCGGCAGAAGCGCACAGGCGCCGCGCGGCTCACGCACACCCCAAAACCCCCACACACTCAGCCCAGCTTGTGCAAGGAACGGACAGGGTCTACTCACTTTTCCCGCATCAAGAGAGATCCATACAGGTCGCTGTGTCGCCTAAGGACGTGGATGGGACCCGGGAGAAACTGCGGATGTCGCCATATTGTTGCTGCTCTATCTTCCTGGCTAGTGCGCGCGGCGAGCCTGCATAATTGATGACTCTCAGCAGATTCTTAGGGAGCGTCTGCAAAAGGGGGGCTTTATGGAGCAACGAAGGGAGTCATAGGATACAGTAGGCTTTGGTCAATCTGAAGCCTGATACCTGCCTAAATATCTCATGCCAAGCGATAAAAACTGCTCATCATGCCGTTCATCATGATGTCCTGCCAGAAAAAAAGCTTGTCAAAGTCTTTATTATAGTATTTATTATGCCCCTTAAGCCATAATGTGCTGCCTCACGATACTATATAAAAGAACTTTTTCAGCATTACAGCCTTACCTTACCTGACTCATGTCTGACAGGTGTATTTAACAGGAATTTGGGCTGTTTAAAACCTTTTCATGGGTCTCTCAGAAATAGATGATTAGGTTATTAGCTACTGAAGCAGAGTGTGAGGATCAACAGCTACACTAACAGTAAGTGGTCGGTGGGAAACCTCCGCAACTTCCATAGTAACTGTTGGATAAGTTCACCGGACTGCCTTAGTGGAGTGACAAGATCAAGCTTGCACACACACAGTGAAACAAAGACGTGTCAAATAAAAAAACACTTGTGTGATCATTACTGGAATAAAAAGAATCAGTTTAAAGGTTTGCTTTTGGCTGTCTGCTTAAGTGCATCCACAAGTGCTAACAGTCTAACCTCTTACATGTTTAAAATGTTTATGTGTTCCTAATGGCTATTACAAAAGGGACCAGAAGAATCATTCTGTGTTTTATAGCAGAGTTGCACTTAATGGACTACAACAGCAATAGAACAACACAGTCTTACCTGTATCGCAGATAGCTAACATACTAACAAACTCCTCCAACAATGTCCATATTTATTGCCTAGAGTTCACACAGTTACTGAAGGAGTCTGTAAAACAACAACAAACAAAAGGAAAATATCTTGTCTCAATGTCTGTTAAAAGCAGTTACAAGTTATACATGTCATTATAGGACTTCTACAAAAGATTAAAGTGATAGCACTGCAAATTGCAAAAGGCAGTTTGTATTATCAGCAGAACTCAGATGTAAACAAGCTACTTATTAAACATATTAAACATTTTGTGTATTATTCATTGCTGTGTAAGCAGATGCTTCTGATTTGACAGTGTTTGACTCTAAAAGGTTCATATGTACAGATTGTTTTGCAATGGCTTGTTTCTCAGCCAATCCGATATAAGAACTGGACCTATCAGCTCTTACTAGTACTGACAGCAGACTGCAGGAAAGGAGACCTTGACACCATAGGCTTAACAATTTATCCAAATTCATAATGAATCCAGGTTCTGTTTCACTATAAGAACACTTCTCAACCTACTTTACACAAAGTCACTGATAGGGTGTATGAATCTATAGCTTGGGCTAAAAATAAATCAGCACCAATCTGTATCTTTTCCTGTTGCTTTTCTTAGGTCCATAAAAGTTTAAAAAAAAAATCAGCTTCCAGACATTTGATGACAGCATGTAAAACAGTGCCAACACCTGGACCTTATTTTAATGCATTTTTCCTTGGAAAAGGAGGGAAGAATTAGCCCTGCATACCCATTAATACCAGCCGACCTTGCAGTGGAGTCTTGATAAATTTACATAGTCACAAAAAGATCCAATGTTGGTGACTTAATTTTGAGCTGAATACCTCTCTAACCTCTTGCATGAAGTTTGATTTAGGCTAGAACAGTCTACTGCTACCAGCCTAAAATGACTTCCATGCTAAAGCTATGACACTGCTTATTGTGACATTTATGTCACAATGTGCTGCAAGCTTGTTAGACCTCTTAATATAACCCTTATTATGGCCTTCAAGCCATATTGTGCTGCCTGGAAAAAAAGAAAAGAAAATGACTAATAAGGTTTGACTTATCTCCCTTAACATAAGCAGCATTTTCATCATTGTAGGTTCATTTGACTTGTGTCGGTCAAGTCAGTTTGACAGCTGTTTAAAACTTTTTCAAGAGTCTTCCAATTACAATATTGGCTTATTGTAGTTGGAATTGTCTCCCATGCTAACTGATAGGTTACAGAAAATGTTCACCTGACCAGAATGGTTTGTTTTTGTACACAGTGGACAAGCGTAATTTCAGCCAGTTTACATTGTTATCAAAATGAATTCAAGGTTCAAGGTCACTTTACTCTCACTTTACTATCAGCAGCTGTGCACACGTGTGATAAGTGCAAGTTACAAGATAATACAAACAACACAGAATGTATTGGGGCAGCGTAGTGGTTAGGGTGTGTGAAATGTGTGAAAGTACAGATACCACTAGTCAGATGTTACTCCAATACAAGTGAAAGTCATACAGTCAAATTTCACTT
The DNA here is from genome assembly GCA_037974405.1 of Brachyalestes nurse. NCBI lineage: Eukaryota > Metazoa > Chordata > Actinopteri > Characiformes > Alestidae > Brachyalestes > Brachyalestes nurse. The sequence goes on from JBBPCY010000109.1 coordinate 17,071,971, forward strand.
AAGTTA
>JBBPCY010000109.1:17072076-17085176 GCA_037974405.1 Brachyalestes nurse
GTTCCTGACTGCCCGCTGCTTCACTTGGTGAATGGGTTAAATACAGAGGAAGAATTTTGTGCTGTTCACACTGTGTGCTGTGGCGTTTTCACATATGACAGAATGGTCACTTTCATAAACAGACACCACAACAATATAATCGAACATTATTGTGTGAATGCCATAGTCCAGAGTGACTAGTATTGCACCGTAAGTATGATTATTGCACAAGAAACAGTAGCATTGAACAAAGTGCAAGGAATGATGGAAACAATTCAATAAATAGGCAATATAGCAGTGCAACAGTGGTGTAATGTACTTTGTTGTACATGTCAAATGTAATTTGTTGAGATATTTCTTAATTATTGTTACTGTCGACCTTATCATGACATCGGGCTGCTCCAAAATCATGTACAACAAAGCTCAGTTAATCAACAACTTTGAATTCCTCATTTCTCCTGTTTGCCTCCACTTTGGAACACAAAACTCACACAGCAGTGGTCTAGCTGTCCTATCATTTTTAGTTCAGTGCGAAGAGGGATTTCTCTCACTGTTCATTCCCTCATCTCCTGCTCCATCCTAGCTACCCCTTCCTCTATGCATTAGAACAGTGTCAATATTCATACAAAGCTACTCAGATTTACATGACCTATAATCAAGTGTAGATTATAATAGTAATTCTTAACTTCTTTTTGTAGCACCAAAAAATTAACCCCTACAACCAAACTATCTAGCTAGTAAATTGTGCATTATGCATTTTAACGTTTCAGTTTTTTTTAGAAATTAATTCTAGCTATTTATTATTAAACAGCCAAAATCTGAAATAAACAAATTGTATTTTGCTAGTAGTGGCAATACTAATATTAATATAAAACATTGATTTAACCAACACTCTATACAAGTGACTTAAACTAAGTCAAGTGACCCATTCACATGCACAGTTAACACAGTTTTGTTTAAATTACAAAACTAAGTTGATCTATTAATCCACAAGAATGTTTGCTTATAAACATATATTTTCTCTTCACGGTGAAATCCAACATTGAATTAATCATCTCTCTGCCATAACAGCAGAAACATTTTTTTTTATTCAATTTTTTTTTTGTTTCAAGTTCAAGTTTATTTATATAGTGCAGGTCATACAATGTACATTGCAAAAATAAAATGGAATAAAATTATGATAGAAATAAAATAAATAATACATAAAAGAAAATTGAAAGGCCAAAAAAACCCACTGAGGATTGTTGTATGAATGTGACCCCTGGTGTTGAGGTTGTTAAGGAATGTGTGCAGCAAAGGCTGAGGAATATAAGACCAAAAAAGGACTGGGAAGACATATGTAATATGGACAAAAGTATTGGGATGCTTGACCATTCCACTTACAGGGACTTCAATGACGCTGTATTGAAGATTTTGGAGTGTTTATGTGGGAATTTATGCTCATTCATTCTGTAGAGCAGTTCTGTAGAGGTCAGGCCCTGATGTTGGATGAGAAGGTCTGCCAGTTCAACCCAAAGGTGTTGGATGGGTTGAGGTCAGGGCTCTATGAGGGCCAGTCAAGTTGTTTGACGCTGAACTTGTCCAACCATGCCATTGTTTGGCCAAAAAACGGCCAAAACAATCACGTATGCAAGTGACCCCTGGTGCTGAATTTGTTAATGGGTGCAAGGAGCGGGTGCCACGGCTGCAAGGGGCTAATGGGTGCAAGGGGCGGGTGCCACGTGCTCGTCCAGCCCAGCGGCCGATGATTGGTGTCCTCCACGCGGACCGCCCCGCCCCGCCCCGCCCCCTCCACACGTGGGATAGTTCCGTGTTTATCAGGTGTGGCGCAGTATTCGTAGAGCATCTGACCCGTCTCCTCCGTGACTGTGGGCCGAGATGGCGGTCCTAATGGCCGCCTGCACTTTAGTGCTGAGGATCCTGGTCCTGCCGCTGAAGGTGGCGCAGCTGCTGGGCCTGAACAGAGTCTACAAGCGCGTTTTCCCCTATATAATGTCCAACTTCAGCATGTCGTACAACAGCCAGATGAACGAGAAGAAGCGCGAACTGTTCCGCGAGCTGCTCCGCTTTTCCCCGCGAGATGGGCCCCTGCGCCTGCTGGAGGTGGGCTGCGGCACCGGGGCGAACTTCGAGCACTACCCGAGCGGCTGCAGAGTCACCTGCACAGACCCCAACCCGCACTTCAAGGACTTCCTGCAGAAGAGCATGGACAAGAACGACCACCTGGTGTACGAGCACTTCGTGGTGGCGTCCGGGGAGGAACTGAGCGTCGTGGAGGACAACTCCATGGACGTGGTGGTGTGCACACTCGTCCTGTGCTCGGTGAAGAACACCCCCAAGGTTCTCCAGGAAGCCAAAAGAGTCCTGAGGCCGGTAAGCAGACTGGTGGTTAGGGAGCTGCCCCTGCGATCAGAAGGCTGTGGGTTCGAATCCCAGGACTGTTAGATGCACCTCTGAGGTACCCTTGAGTAAGGTATCGTCCCCACACACTGCTCCCAGGGCGCTGCGTTCCTGGCGGTCTACTGCTTCACTTTGTGTACATTTTTATCTGCAGCTACATATGTCCATCACATGCTCCCTTTCTGAAGCCACATAATGGAACACTCTACTTTCCCTCTGGGATTAATAAAATGTAGTCATATCTGAATGCGGGTAAAATACTGATCATACTGATCTTGCATGTTTGCCCCTCATGTTTCCCTAAAGGTATCAGGAGTTCTGATGAGGTTAAGAGGTTTACAGGGCTACATTTATCCCCACACAGTCCATTCAGAGCAGCCTTGACCACCCTGTTTACCCAGTATGACCTGAACTCGTTTCATCAGATTTATACTGGAGTATCAGTGCACATGCAAACATACAGCTTGATGATAGTTTATGTTGGTTTAAGTGAGTATTACATAATGTTTGTTCTGGCCAAGAAGCTCAGAGTGTCCTGGCCAAGAAGCCGCCATTGTCAGGTTTAGCAGGAGTGTATTTTTGGTTCCTGCCAGTTTGCTCACTTACATAATCTTGTCTGAGTTACATTAGTTTACCAGTATGACTGTTGTTTCTCTATCTGTTCTGCTTTTTTTAAGTACTAATGTTGGGAATTGTACACATCCAGTAGATCAGTTAGTTATGTTGAGCCTAGTCCAGAGTGGAGCTAATCACCAGGACCTTGCACAAAGAGTGTTGGTCAGTGTACAAGAAACCACTCTGTGTTACACATCTTGCACTGTTTCTCTCGAAGCATGAATTTCCTTCATTACAAAATCACTAGGCTCTGAAACTCACCCCAGTGTGCTGTAACTTTACTCTTTTACAGGGTGGAGCATTCTTCTTCTTGGAGCATGTGCAAGGTGACCCCTCAAGCTGGATATACTTCTTTCAGCACGTCCTTCAACCTTTTATGTACGAAACACACACACACACACACACACACACACTTTGTTTTACACAGTCTATTAGAAGAGTGTCATGATTCACATATTTTCAGGTGGGTCATTCCATACCATCTCACCAAGACCTCCCAGTTCATGTCATGGATTTTCTTGAAAATTCACAATAAAACCTCTGTTAGATTAAAGGGAAGTTGCAAAATCTTGCAGCTGTGCTCTGTATACATTTTAGTTGTGATTTAGTTTGGCTCTTAAAGCTAAATTTGATTATTTTTACTCACCAGTTGCTTATTTTCACTGAACTAGGTTGAAATTAGTACTGAGCATCCAGGGAAACACAAGGATGACTTGCAACATGTATTCATGTGAATAGTTTAACAGTAAATTTTCACTTTAATGAAAAATGAACGTCTCCACTAGTTTTCACTTTTTTGCAACCTGTTGAGTCACTGTCAGGTAAAAACAGTCAGGTCAAGGTACAACTCCGCTTTGCAGGTTTAAATTTTACTTCATTTTCATACTTCCTTTGAATACTGCAGATCTTTCCGTGATTTAAAATGTAAAAAGTATCAAAGTATCGTAACAGTGAAATACCTCCTGTGCACCAGTGTTAAGTATTACGGCTTGAATGCCCATCAGGTTTTATAAGATTTTAAAATAGTCTATAAGCGGAGGTTGAACTGCAGAAAATGATGCCATGTCTCTGTATAAACAAACAGTACACCAACCCAGTATTTCTGCAGGCTAGCTTTGAGCTGGTTAATTTTTTTAACCATGGAGATATAATTCCATAGCTCTTAAAAGAAGTTAAATCCTGGTCCTGATCTGGAATTTTGCAATTGTTGGTAATTAACACTAGAAGTACACTGAAGTAATTGCTGGTAGTTAAGTAACTACATTAACAGCAGTGATGATAAAATACAGGACAGGAAGACTTTGTTCTGTGATATTTGGGAGTACATGTATGGATGACCTGTTTTGTTTGGTTGTATGTTGCAGGTACTATTGTGGTGACGGCTGTGAGGTGACTCGTGCTACCTGGAAGCAATTAGAGGCGGCTGGTTTCGGCGACTTGCAGCTTCGCCACATCCAGGCACCTGTTTTTTTCCTCCTCAGGCCACACATTGTTGGTTACGGGGTGAAATAACGGTCAGACCCACAACACAGTTGGTTACCAGATATTTTTTTTTACCAGCATCTGTTTTATTTCTGTAGGATGATTTGGCCACTTATAACACAATGCTTATAAATTGTATCAGTCACAAAGTCAATAGACTATGAAGATGTCAGTGTGACTGACATTTAAATCCCCAGCTGAGGTATAATTTTTGTGTGAAGGTCTTGCATGACACATGCATTCAAGATTCCAAATGTGTTTCACGGACGTTTGAAACCGGAACTACCATAAAGTCCTCTGAGAGGTCCAACTGAAGGGCTACTGGTGTGTGAGAGATTACGAAAGAGCTGTGCTGCCATCTTCTGCTCTGGAGGCACAACTGGGGGCTTTTCCAGACAAGTACTGCAGCAAATACATCTTACATAGTGCAGTTACTCATTCAGTTTTGATACTTACTAGAGATGTTAAAACATCGCAAAACCAGTGAGCTTTAAAAGAAAGAAAGGAATCGTGTAATAAATGTTTAAACAGATTTGATATTTTTTTAACCTTTTTTTTACAAAATCCTACAAAATATATTTTCCAAGAGTAGCTTGAGTAATCAGCACATAAAGTTACAGCATACGACAATAACAGTAAGAGGTAGTAAAGTAAAAGACAGCAGCCTGCTCAATAGTACATTACAGCAGAAATATTAGCTGCTAAAATAATCACACTATTAAAACAGGATTTTAAGCAGTGTGAACACTGTGAAATGTATCACTTAAAACTATCTGTACTAACTATTTTACTTATACATACTTACTTTTTTTTTAAAGATTCAAATTATAAAGTTTTCTCATTTTATTTTTTTTCACTGAGGTGCACTATGAGTTTAGGGACCAAAAACAGTCCTAGTTCTAACATTTCTAACCACTCTATATCCACTGCTTTGAACAGGCTGCTTTTGTTCCTGTGCCTTTAAGACTGGTATATGTAAACAAGCTCTTTTTGCACTAGCTGTTTTGTATTCTGCATCATTAAAAAGCAATCTGAATCAAACACTGCGTATAACTTCATTGTGAATGGGTGGAGCTGACCTCCTGTACACTGTATAGACCAGGGGTCGGCAACCCGCAGCTCTGGAGCCACATGTGGCTCTTTCAACCTTATGTTGCAGCTCCCTGTGGCTTTGGAAAATAAATAATAATTTAACACTAGAACTGCTGAAAATTAGCTGTACCTATAACGGTGTGTGCCCAGTTTCCCACAAAATGCTTAGTGATGCGACGCTGCTGCAGTTTGTTCAGCATTTAGTCCTGCAGCCGCCGGCAAACAGTCGACAAATCAGAATCAGATTCAGAATAGCGTTTATTGGCCGAGGATGTAAGCGACACATCAAAGAAAATTGATTCCGGTCGATGGTGTCTCTCAAGCACAACAATATAAAACAACATGTAAAGATACGTGTGTACACGTGCCTACACCACACCCATGTCTCTTATATGCTCCAATATGCCAACAGACGCGATTCTGATTACGTCAATTGACGCTATCAGCCGTTCTAGGTGTTGTGTATTTTATTTTTATTCATTGGTTTTTTTAAAAATTGTAGTTCTTGTGATCTTGTAACATTAAAATACAATGAATGTTCAAAATGTTTTCTTTGAATAAATAAAAATTTCACAAGCAACACACTAGCCTAGTAAAAAAGTAAAAAAAATAATATATGCAGTGTTCTCTTCATTTCAGAAGTCAAAAAGGATTTGTGGCTCCCAGTGTTTTCTCTTTTGTGGAAACTGGGTACAAATGGCTCAGAGTGTTAAAGGTTGCTGAGCCCTTGTGAATGCAAGGGTTCTTGTGACATTAAGAAAACAGCTGCATAAAAAGGGTCTGTGTTTACAGCTCAGTTTCCATATGGATAGTATGGACTGAGAGGTAAATGGTATAGGAACTTTAATACTGTTAGCGTATTACGTTACATTGTTTATTGAGGAAAAGATCATATTTTTTTATTATATGAGCCCTTTAAGTCAGGTTTTACATCAAAAATGTGTAATTAGAGAAGCTGAAAGTCGTTTTACCAAGTTCTAGGTAGAGCTTAGGAAAGGATACATGGTAAAAAAAGAACAAACAGAAGAAAGACAATGGCATGTAACGTGTCAAATATGAGCAGATATTTAAAAAAATGACATGACAGGAATGGTTTTTTGAATAAAAGTATGGTACCAAAGGGCAAAAAGCCTGCTGGGTCAAAAGTCCCCCTTCACATTCACCTGGAATACTGTTTGATTCTGAGGTATTTGCTTCTTTTTAATGGTTTTGCCATAATAGATCGTTCAGAGATATAATTATGAATGGTACCCAGTGATTAGAGCAGAATTCATGGTTCTGTCAATAATAGCAAGTTGCTTGGTCCTGAAGCAGCACACAACCAAAACCATGCTTGACTGTGGGTATGATGTTCTCACTTTCAACTCATAAGTCAGTAGATCACTGTTCCAAAAGGCTTTGCCACAAAAAACCCACAAAAACAGTGATGAGCTGTTCCTCTTGTGTTTGCAGTGGTTTGTGCCTTGCAACTCTCCCATGGATGCCATCTTTGCCCATTCTCTAATGTTGGAATCATGAACAATGACCTCATCTGAGGCGAGTGAGGCCTGTTGTTCTTTAGAGGTTCATCTGGATTCTTTTGTGACTTCCCAGATGTGTTGGGTGCGCTCTTCAGGAATTTTGTACTTTGACCACTTCTGGGAGGATGCACCCTTTCCACAGTCAATCTGAAAATGTTGTCACCGGGGGTTGCAGACAGTGGGCGTAGCTGTGCCAAAAGGGGCACAATTGAAATAAAGAAGTCAAACAGTTTCATCCGTTAAAACTGAAGTCATCCCAGTCCATAAGTGTTAAAAGATTTACAGCTGGTTCAGTTATACCGTACGGCAATCAACTTTTAGTAAAGTCCTGGCACAGAAACCTGAACGAGGTCACAAAGACTTAAACACAACTCCCACTGATTCATAATCACAAGATGAAGTGATAAAAATAGTTTGAGACTAATTTTTCAAAAGGTCTCATGGACAAATGAGGTGAGTGACTTCTGATGGACCAAAAGCATGGACACATGACCTTCATTTCTTAGGCATGACATTTCAGGTGGGGGAACACAAAATACATTTGAGCATTTGGGACGATGTGACGAAACTCATAACACTTGAAATTAATTAGAACTAAAACATGGATATATTGATGTGATTGTTCTGAAAGGCAAATAGTTCTATTTGATAACTTATGTGCTTTTATTTGTTATTTGCTAAACATGTTTATTATTGAGTATGTTTAAGTTTTATTTTTACAATTAGAGTTGCTCTAGTTTTTTCCCCTTATACAGGATCAGTGACCGCTAGTGACTGGACAGAAGCAAATCATGTTGCTAACTAACTCAATAAACCTCACAACGTATACAGAGGTTGGAAAAATATTTATTTAGATTTACTTAACAAAAAACAATTGATCTCATTTTTTTCTCAATTTTTTTAATAAACAATGTCACCTGCATTTTCAAGTGCAGATGTGCTCCCTGATTCAACTGTCCCAGTAACAGCTTTAGCCCAAAAACAAAAAAATAAAACAAAAATCCACCCCTCCCAGGCCTGGGCTTTACCCCTGCTTCAAAGGTGCACTTTGTTAGAGTAAACAAGTAGTGAGTTGTTCAGTTCCAGAGTCTTCACTGTTGTTAACACAATCAGTGTGTTTGTGAACGTTAATCATCCTTTACCATCTGCCTCTGTGGTGTTGGTAACACTACACAGATGCACGAAAAGCATAATTTTTTTTTCAGTTTTGATCTTGGCAAGGGCCAGCTTTTAAAAATGTTTCCAACAGATCTCTCTGGAAAGGTTTTGAAATTCATACCCAATTCATCTTAAGGCCAGTAGAAGGAATCTAGCTCATTCCTCTGCCAAAACCTTTTAAACCAAGCAAAAACCCAATTAAGATTCTTCATTAAAAGTCGTTTCAGTCCAAAATTGGGCTCTGTAATAATAATAATAATGATGATGATATTAGTAATAACAGCAACAATAAGAACATTCACGTAGCCATTAACTGTATGAAAATACGAATGTTTTCCCTGGTAATTACAAAAAAAGTCTGCATTTTAGATTTGGTTTGGCTTGACGGTCTTTGACTCCCTGTGGCATTGCTCAAACATGCCCCAAACCCCAATGTGATTACCCAATGGGAATATTGGAGCATTTGGTCAAAAGGGAAAGGAAAGTAAATAATCCAAAAGAAATAAGAAATTACAAGACTATGAAAAACACAATCACATTTCACAATATTCAAAAACAATTCAGCTGCATCTGAGAGGCAGGGTATAAATGGCAGGTGATTATATCTGCACTATTTTTCTATGCTTTTTCAACAGTTTCAGCAAGCACTTCTGGAAAAAAACAAAAACACAGAAATTCCCTGGTAAATGAACAAGTCACTGGAAAAGCAAAAATTGGTGTTGGTGTGCATACATACACACCCACACATACACACACACACAAGATACATACACAAATATACACATCTGCTCGTCTCATTCATTATTAAAAATATGTAAAGGAAAAAGAATACCAATGTATTCTTCCTAACTCATAAATGCCTATTTTGTTTCTCTCTTTGGCCTGCCATTCCTAAGCTGATAGTTAAAAATGAGTTGTATAAAAACAAGGAACTGACAAATTCCTTGTGGCCCAGGATTGTGTGTGTGTTTGTGTGTGTGTGTCTAGGCAGAGCTGCAAGTACTGTCCACTTTGCACTGTGTCAGTGTATCTGCGTTAGCCTGTTTTGACGCAGTAAAGGTCCTTTAATGTCTTGAGCTCCTCAATCAGCGTTTTGTTTTGATTCTCCAGCACAGCCACACGGTTCTCCAAGCACTTTACATACTCCTTTTTCTTCCTGCGGCACTCACGGGCTGCCTCCCTACACACAAGACCACAGCCAGTGAAGAGTATTCTTTAAGGTGGAATTGGCGAAGGATCTACACATCAGATATAAGGACACAAACTGCCTCTCTGTACACATCAAATAATGAGCTTATAAGTACAATCATTACAAACATACCTGTTTTTAGCTAGGCGGATCTCTCTTTTCATCTGAGGGTCGTCCGTCTTGCCCTGAGAGCTAATTACAGGGGACGTCATGACTACGGTCTGAGGCAGCACTGAAGATGGTGAGCGGATCTGATAGGCCTGCATTTCACCCCCTGCACATACAATGTAACATTACATAATACATGTGCGTCCATGAGAGAGGAAGACGGAGAGAAATCTGGCCATTGTAAAAGGTTATTTTAGTCTCTGCACCCGCAAAACATCACTCCAGCATAAGTGATTTAGTGATTATCAAAGTACATTAAATCATCAGCACAACTTGACTGCAGAGCTTACTGATAATTTGCTCTAAAAGAACACAGTTGTGTATTTGAGCTAGAATCAGCTGGTTGCTAGGCAGCATTATCTGGATGTGAGTGCTCCTGTGAGTCAGAGTGGACACTAACCTTGTAGCACCACCTGGTTGCTAGGAAGTAGTATCTGTTGTCCATCAGCAGTCTGAGCGTACTGTAAAATAGTAGGCTGGCTAGGGCTGGAATTAGTCATGGTAAGCGTCTGCAGGCCCTCAGCGCCAGCACTAGCCAACTGCAGAGAGCCATTTGATGCAATCGTAACTGCAAAAATGAGCGGCAAACAGATCTGACAACATGCACAACAAGCAATAGCTAAATAGCAAAAGTACTAATAACTGGCTGCAGTAGTCTATAGAATAAAATATTACGTTGAAACACTAGGAAAATCCCCTTCTGAAGATTTTTTGAAAGACTACAACTGCTTTGGGATGGACTTTTTGTGGGCAGGCTCTCCCGAATTACTGACACCTTTATTTAATACGAGTAAAAAAGGCTGTTTATCAAAATGTTTTTCTGTGTGTGTGTGAATATATACATGCCTGCACACATGCACACCAATCAGCCATAACATGAAAACTACATGCCTAATATTGAGTAGGTCTCCCTACCACTTATTAACAAATACAATAAGTTCATTTTAGACATAATAAATATCTACCTGAACGACTATAACCAAACTCAAATGCAAAAACACATGGGTGTGTTTACAATATTGTTTTACTAGTAACATGTAATGGTCTGTATTACACTCCATGAATATATAAATAAAATGTCTTACAGTACTGGCCACTGCTGGTCTGATAGATTGGTGTGGGGAGAGACACAGTTGTCATAGCAGATGACACAGAAGACTCCTCCTCTCCTTCATTACGACTCATCAACTCCTCTGCTGAAAGGTCATTTAAAATCTTTCTGCAACGCAAACATGAACAAAGGTGTATAAATCACAAAAACAACAAGGAACAAAGGCTTAATTTTAAGTATACTAATAGTTTTTGTCCAACAGATGGTGCTGCAGGTCTGAACCATGAATCATGTATATTACTTCTGCTGAAAGCAGAATAACATGTTTTGAGTTAGTGAAATTACAAATGCTTTTTGCCCACTAACAGACAAAAGGTTATTTTTGGAAGCTCAGAAGGCAAAAAAGGCTGCTAACCAGCAATGTATTGTCCATGGCTTCCTGAACTGTTTAGTGATTTATTGCTTGCTGCCTATAGATACCAGTGAATTTTTGTAAAAAAAAAAAAAAAATTTAAATAAATAAAAAAAGACAGTCATGAAGGCACATAGATGTTTATGGATGTGTATATGAACCTGTAAGATGGACGTCTGGCCAAAATCTCCCTTGTTTTCTGATTAGACGCTCCACTGTCTGTTGAGTCCTGAGAATCTTCAGTGTCAGACTGATGAACCTGTAAAGGTGAATGTGCACACTGTTGTTAAAACTTATTTACATATTTTTATGACAGGTGAAGTTTTGAAGATCAAGTGTATTAGTGCAGTCTTTGATACTGCATCCAAAACAAAAAAAGCTGACAAAGCTGCGGCATAAAACTGGAGAAAGCTCGATTTTCCATGTTGAAAAATCAGGCAGACCAGTGTAAATCAGAGCAGAAAAGATCAGAACAGAAAAATCTGTGACAATCAACATGATAACTATAAAATGTAAAGGTTAAACAAATGTATAAGAAAGGTTCCACTGTGTTAAGTAATAAATCACAGTTTTTTCCATTTGTAAAAATTGAACAAGCCTTTAGTGAAAACTGCAGCAGAGTTAGCATTGCTAGTAGAAGCGTAATGGTGGATTGTTTTTTTTTTAGCTAAATTCAGACTGTGCTATATTTGGATTCACTTGGTGTCAAAGTTGGACTTTGTTCTCTACATTAGAAAATAACAGAATAAAATTAAGACTGGCTATAAGACCACATTATAAACAGATACTGGACATCCGAAAATATTTTAGAAACAGATGCTATAGTTGGTGTGTGTAATTTATAGCATCTGTTTTTTTGATGCTATAACAGATGCTATAAATTATACATTTCTTTAAATTATAATATGTCATATTACACGTTTATTATATCCATTTAGTCCATCCAATGACTCTCCATGCAATGTGTAGCCTGGCTATTATAATATATCCCATTTCAATTTATGAACCGTCTTAAACCCACAAAGTTCAGAGCAGGGGGAGCGGAATCATTATAGCATCTGTAAATGAGCACCAACTCCATATGAAAGTCTATGTATCTGAATGCAGTGTCATAAATTTTGAAACATGAAGGGTTTCATGAAGGGTCTTTCTTATGCCATGTCCTGTAACAGCAGTTAACATCACTAACAACTACCAGTATCCATGGAGACAATCAGTTGCCTCTTTTCCACCTCAAAGCCAAAGGTTTCTGAGCACAGAGAACAACTGGACCAGGCCAATACCACACAAACACATTTCGGTATGAGACGTGTACAAACTGCGCTCTGGGCTGCAGAACAGCTGAGAACCTCACAGCTGCGCAAAGAAAAAAAAATCATATTTAGGGTCTCGATTCAGTACTTAATGCTATTTGATTCAAGAACGGGCACTGATTCTGCTGATAGTGGTGAGAACATCAACACAGCTATGCATTTTTTTCCTGTAATTTTTTTAAATTGCTTTAAGCTGCAGCTCCTCTTTCCAAGGTACAGATCCACAAGGGGCGACACACAGCACAGGTTTGATTCGGACCAACTGGTGCTCAAAAACTCATGTCTGTGAGAGCAAAGTCAAACGAGTAAAGCTAGATGTATCTGAAATCAAACCTGTGTTAGCTTAGATACTGAGCCAAAAGTGTCACAAATAATACAGGTTAGACTTCTAGTAATATTAAAGGTCCCATGACATGAAAATTTCACTTTATGAGATTTTTTAACATTAATACGAGTTCTCCTAGACTGATTATGGTCCTGCAGTGGCTAGAAATTGCAATATGTGTAAAGTGTGCTTTGGTCATCCGCCGTTCAGAGACAGCCAGCTCAGATGGCCCGATCTGGAATTTAGCCCCTTATTTCGACATAAGGGGAAATTATCCCTCCCCTTGTCGCATTCTTTGCCCGCCCTCCCCTAAACAATCTGCTCCACCGACAGTCATGGCTTGCAGACGAGGGAAACATGGCAGTTGCTCAGTGCTTAGATGTAAAAATGAGCACA
>JBBPCY010000109.1:17085276-17122576 GCA_037974405.1 Brachyalestes nurse
ACTTCAGATACTGTATTAGGGGACCATTAGGACCTATATAAAAGCATAAAAAATCAGCATGTCATGGGACCTTTAAAGTTATACATGTTGAAAAAATAGCTGCATCTGAGAATGGGTTGTCAAGTGACTGTGTTAACAGATCAAATTGAACATGTTCTGTGGTGAGTGTGTAGCTGATGCTAAGCTGAAGTACATTTCTGTAAGGTATTTCCTGGTCCAGATTTAGTAATATAGCCTATTAGTTGGAAAAAGAAACTGTAACCAGTCTCATGAGTCCGTACCAGCCCGGAACAGCACAGTACAGCCATGGGAACCGTCTGTCAGTGGAAAAGAGGCCACTGAGTGAGTGTGTGTGTGTGTGTGTGTGTGTGTGTGTATGTTACCTGTGTTTGTGCTTGTGGAGATTGAATAACTGATGACTGGGCAGACTGGATCACTCCTTGAACTTGAATCTGCTGACCACCAGGTAGCTGAACAACAGTGACTTGAGACCCTCCCAGAGACATCTATATAATACACAACACACAGGACATGTGTAAAGGTGTTATATAAGTAAACTTCATATAAAAAACAAAGCAAATTAGGGCTGGGCAAATAAGCAAACAAACAAAAACAAAAAACAAACAAAAAATAAATAAAAGCACCCACATATAGTGAAAAACAGCAAATATGTGATGTGGTTAAAAAATGTCTATTTTTGTAGCATAAACCCTAAATATGCTCCCAAAACACTTTAATTGCATTTAAAACTCAGCTTAATACATTACCCTTAAAAAATGTAAAGGTAAATCCGTATCCATACTGTACAGTTTACACTGAACTGCTGTTTCCAGCAGTGTGAGGATGTAAAATACTGATATTATATAGACTGCACTGTAATTCATGCACCTGCCTTTTCTTTGGTATGAGCTGTTGTTTTCTTTTGTATAAGCAGGGTAAATACAGTAAAGAATTAATTGAATTAACAGTAATAAAAATGCAGGGCTTTAAGAAGAACAAAACGAAAAACACGAAAAGACTCAAGGCCCGGACATCACAAAAAGCAAAAAAATGCAGAGGATATCTGCGGTTTCCGCGAATGAGCGGAATTAGTCCAATTCTCAGAAAAAATCCGTGAGAGACTGAAGCCGTGACTGCTGAACCGCAGATATGCAGGGGTTTACTGTATATATATGTATATATATATATCTAAATCAGGGCAAAGCATCATTACTCAAGTCTAATTTTTACATATATGGGGCATTCTGGCTCAACTCAATAAGTATTTGGTATTGTCCACACTGAACTATTTTGTCACATTTTGTTAACCCCTGGGCCAATATGGAAAATCCATTTTTTTCTGGCATAGCCGATATAGTATAGGAGTTTCGAGTTGCAATTAGAGTTAATGAAATGCTTGGTCAGGCATTTTCAGGTGCCTTTATCTTTCCAACAGTAACACCTGAGAAAATGTGGAAATACAAGTTTGGCCTAATTCAAAATATGTATGTATTTAGTTAGTGGCATGTATCCAACTGAAGATAAATCATTTTAAACATCTGCCCCAATTTAATTTTAACCTGTATTCCCAAGGATGCATCTCTGTCAGTATGGTAAGTATGGTCTCCAAACTTTGTTGCCATGTATTCATTACTCCACACTCGACACCTGCTCATGGTATTCATCAATCTGTCAAGAGGTGTGCACTACAGTTCAGCTAACATCAGGAATTTACATACCAGTGGTGCTTAGCTGAAACTGGTTGAGCTGTAATAATAACATATTTCAGATATCACACTTAATTAGGATTTAGCAAGATCTTTTTTGCTTCCTGTTTCTTTGTTTAGCTGTTTTGTTTCTAATTCCTGTTTATGAATATTTAGATAAAAACATTATTCAGTCATAAAATTTACTATCAGAACACACAGAAATAGGAGTTAGCAACAAATCAGTCAAAAAAACAAGAAGCAACATAGATTGCTAAATCACAATATCTGAAACATACCAAAATATGTATTTTTTGTAATCTGAGATAAACTTAAAGTACTTTTGAGACAGAGTCACATGTGTTTTGCTTAGGCATAAATTTAGTATCTGTTTTATAGCTTGTAAAGAGAACCTAGAATCTTCAAATGACAATGAAAGTGACAATATTTTTACTACACCTTTAGATTCTGGACCTGCAGCAGGAACACCGGTATGGAAATTCCTGAGGTTTGATGAACTATAGGGCACACCTCTTGACAGACTGGAGAAGGATACCAAGACCAGTTGTAGAGTGTAGAATTATAAATACATGCCAAAAAGTTTGGTGACCATACTTACAAAACTGTGATAAAGCACTTGGAATTCCAGATAAAATATAATAGGGACACATGTTTAGAGTTTTTTTTTTTTTTTTTAATATATACCATAAGTTGAGTACATGTTACAAGGTAAATAAAGACACATTTGGAATTAGGGCAAAGATGTGAATATCCATGTTTTTTTCCACTTGCTGTCGCAATAATACAGACATCTGAAAATGGCTGACCAAGCACGAAATTTCAAGCCAGTTTCAACTCCTAAACTATATGAGCAAGGCTAAAATAAATCTTTCATATCGGCCCAGTGGTTAACACAAAATGGTTCAATTCTGAGATGACCATTTGTTGAGTTGACGCAGAATTACTCATACAGAACGATATATATAAAATTAAGTTCTTGTTTCCCCTTGTGAAATAACTTCAATGACAAGTTATTTCAGTGTTTAGCCTCTATATACATACATCTTAGCTATCATATGTTCGTGTTTTCTACTCTCACTGCATGTTTTTTGTGAGTCTCACAACTGTGCTAATTTCTATGCCCCGGTGTTGTTTTTCAAATTTAAATTAAATACTGTAAATTATTTTCTCTGGTTTTATCATAAAAACATAAAAACAACTACTCTCTGCTGTGTGTGTAAATGAAGCCAGGATTGGAGTTTCAGATCACAGACCGGAAACGCAGAACACTCTTGCTCATGAAAAGGAAAGAAAAAAAGTAACTTATTGATAACATGGCTGTTATTGATAATAACTGATAAAACCACAAGTGACCCCAGCCCTAAATCAAATACTATTGAGACATTATCAAAAACTAACTAAAACATTAATGATGCTTCTCACACACATACAAAATACCTGGGTTATTTGTGATAACTGAGAAGCTGTAATAGTTGTAGGGATGGTAACAGTTTGTGACTCAGTGCCATTAGTGGTGTTCTGGTGAACCTCCTCCATTGCCACTGCGAATGTAAACATAATCAGTCCATTAGCAGTTTCACCAGACACTTTTAAAAAGACTGCCAACAGGTTTATGTTCAGCAACACACATAAACGAGAGCACGTTTTGGATCCATTTGCTGTAGGAGGACTCCTACGTTTAAAAAATAAATAGATACTGGTCATAGGATGACCCGTGTGTGTGCTTGTGCATTCAAAGTGTGATGGCAGCTCAGTTCTTCTGCCTTGAGAGCAGTTTTACTCAGTGTTTCCACTCACCCCCTCCGGCACTGACTCTGCTTCTCTCACACAGTGCCAGAGCAGACTACACTCACACTCTGAGTCACACAGTGAGCTCACACACTCCTAAATCTCAGTACTGCAGCCAGACCCTGTGTCACTGCTGATGGCCATGAAAAATCTGTTGAAGGACGAAAAACGTGGGATGCTTAGCACTCACTGTCATGACTCCAGCAACAAATCAGGAGCAGTTTTTCTACACCCTGCTGTAGATTTGGTAATAACATTAACACACCAAGGCCATTAGTAGTCTAAGTGCTTTTGAGGCACCAACAGGACTGCCTCTCCAACGTTTCAACAGCTCTGGTAACATTTCGAAATTTAATTTGGCAACATGTCATTTGTTTAGGGCTTGAGACCTGGTTGTCCTGAGGTTATAACCAACTGAAGTCTTCCAGTGTACAAGCTTAAGAGCCATTACTAAAACTCACACCACGAGAACCAGATGGAAAGAACTAGAAGTCAGTACAACGCCCATTGCTGAACAGTACCTGAAGGCTAACTTCTTTTTTTTTTTAATTCCCAGCATTTTAAGCTGTCTCAGCTTGCTAGCTGCTCTTTTTTAAAGCATTTCTAGCGTAGTTAGCTAGCTGGGTTAGCTTTGCCTACTCGTAAAGCAAAGAGTAAGAAGAGCTAATGTGACTTGCTAACTAACTTACAGCCAAGTAACTGAAACCTCTGCTCTAATGAAAGCGTGTATGTGGTTCGACTGTTTACTGTTAACGTTAAACCGTTCAACTTTTTAACTGGACCCGTTTTCATGTTATTGTTCTCCCGCGGACAGTATATAGCTAACAAGCTACACTGAGGCTGTTAAAAGATAAACAAGAGTGCTGTTGCATAATATTTGTAGGCTAATCTCTAAAGGCAAAAAATGTTAGCAACCGACACGGCTGGTTGCTATGACAGGATCCTGACGGTTAGGGACGTTAGGTTCCCTGTCTCCAGTCACTGTTGTCAAACTGAACAGTGGTTTATAAGTCAACGGGCGACTTGTGCGACGCTCGACGAGAGTTTCAGGCGTTTCTAGAGTCACTGGCACGCAAGTACCCGCGTCAACACACGTCAGCGATACGGGGAGCCACTGAACCACCTTCCCCGCCGACGACAACGACGACGAGGCAAACCAGAGACAAACCAGAGCCAGACCCGGGCGGACGGGCGCCATGGCGGCCAGCTCGAGACTCACAGCAGCAGCGGCAACAGTACGGGCTCTCCTCGGCTCCAGCTGAATTTAAACCAGCATTTACCTTATAAAACAGCTTTTAACAGCTTCTGCAGACGACCGTTGAATGTCCCCGTTACTGAAATTTAACGGTTGAGGTACCCAGTGAACGTTATAAATAAATCAGGGCGGTTTCCATTGAAGAAAGCTAGCTTGTTTTTTTTTCTTTTCTTTTTTTTTTTTTTTGCTTGTGCTGGCTCTAACGCCCCTCCCACACGAAGGATATGTGACGTCACACCCCCAACGAGCTTAGTGATCTGCCACGGACCAAACTTTACAGTAATGAATGAATGAACGAGCTATAATATTAATCACACACACACACACGCGATCTGGGAAAGCAAAGCTTTGTAACCAACAATAAACACATTAAAATTTGATGTCTGAGAAACAGTGTGTCAGTAAATGCCTTAAGTTTTTTAAATAGGTAGAATACCAGAATAACAATTACACACCAGTGCTGCAAAATAAAAGCCTTTTATTTATTTTTGTTGCCATTTAAATATAAAACAGTAATTAACCAATGTACAAAATCAAACAGGTGAAAGTTAATGGGGAAAAGGGTTGCATAATCATGACGTTGTTCCATTAATGTTCATACATGACGTTCACAAAAATCAACCCCTTTTTAAAACTAGAATATGACCTTGTCATTATTACCGGAATCATTAATTTAAACTTACCAAAAAGTATATATATCAACAGAAGAAAGTGCATTCTCTGGTCATGGTTATGAATGTTCTAAAGTCTGTTTTAGGCCTGTTCCCCCCCCCAAATGGGTGTATTTGTTTTCCTTTTGAGTGCTTTTGTCAGGCTGTGTGTGTGTGAATGTGTGTGTGTATTTGTGTGTGTGTGTGCGTGTGTGTGCGCGCACATTGTGGACTGTGACTGTGGAAGAGCTGCTTGCATAGTGAGAAAAGTGTATCTATCTGATGCAATCATCAACCTGGCACTGCACTAAATACCATCTCCCATATTCCATTTCTTTTTCACAGCAGGCAGCCTTTAACACACAACAAGTTTATTCTTAGACGTCTGAGTTTACTATAGCGTAAAAATCTTTGTAAAAATACAGTAAAACCCTTTACTGCTGGAAATCATTGTTTCCCTGAATATTTCCACATAAAACCCCGTCTCCCGATTTGTGCTTCAACCTAAAGCCACATATTCCTCCTCATTATGGTAATAACAACAGAACAATGCCATCTGTAACGTAACTAAATTGGTGGGGGAGGGGGAACACAGTGGAGAACATCATTAGAAGAGTAATGCCATTTAGCTGCATTCTCACAGTCACTTCAGCGTTTTCCCTCTACGACCAAAAGAACACATATGAACATTCACACACAGGCACACTCGCATAAAACTCTCATGTGCGCACACACCACACACACACCGTGGAGATTAAGGTTTGAATATTATCCTGGTGGTTCGGTTCTACACGGGTGAATTTTTACAACAAAGTTTCAACCTATCTCCCACAGTGCTTGGCTTTTTCATGCTCACAAAGCAAAGACTGAAAATACCAAAAAGTTTCCGCTCTTAAACATCAAAAGAAGCTGGAACAGATCTGAACTGAACACAGGCCCCACAAAGTGTAAATGAAGGAACAGAAACAGAGCAAGCTATTTACAATGAACCACTTTAAATCTCCATTCAACCAAACAAGGGTGTCCCAAAATCATGACTGACAGCAGTTATTCATACTCATATCAACCAAGAATTTGACAGAGAACAGCAAAGGACATTACAGTACAGTACATATCTTCATCTGTACAGAGTCTGTATTTTACAGGTGTCTTTTCGTTGCAGGACATCTGAACTGTCCCCCAGTACAAATCTCTGTATGGTACAGAAAGTATCTACTGTCCTACTGAAATGACGCTCAAACATGTAAAATCTCTGCCATTGTACAGTTTGCTATTTTACAGTAGTAGTGGTTAAATGTACAGATTCCTGGTTTCATTCCTGCCAGTTATAAGTCAGAAAAGTTTGTCCTGATGTTCCTAAGCACCTTAAGATGAGAGAAGAAAAGGAACAAAATGTCCCAGAGGGCATGGCTGTTAGATTTGGCTGTGGGTTATTTGGTAAGCCTGCAGGTGTATATGTGTGCTTGTATGATTAAGGATTATGTCATGATGAATGAAAAATACGTGTCCATTTTACACACAGTACCAGTCAAAAGTTCATACACACCTGATTAAACCGTTTTTTTTGTAAGCTTATATACACTTTTTATAGCCTTATGCTTAAAAGCTCAAAGTCTGTTTCTAGAACAGATATAAATGGTGGATACCGGTGTGTATGTATGAATTTATTCCCCAAACAAATGGTTAAATAATCATTTTAAAAAAGCACTCAAGAACTTTTTCACAACTGCTGGAATATTTTAACATTTTTAAAATTAATTGAAACCCATCCATGAGTAGGTGTGTCTAGACATTTCACTGGTACTGCATTTATTGTTCAAATTTTTTTCATAATGACAGCTTGTGCTGCACACGTACAATGTGCATGTATAACAGCTGCACATGCAAACAGGTGATACTGACGCTAGTCTGTCAATGCTAATATTGACTATTTTATAATAATGAGGACTGGTTTTAGGAGAGTATTACAGTATGGTGACCTTTTGTTTTGTGTTAATAGTCCTCATGCATAAATAAAGTGCATAAATGGGCCAAGAAAGAAAAATGCTTTAGCGGTGGGCTGGAGAGGGATGGAAAGTGCCAGATGTATCATTTTGGTTTCTTTTTCTTGACTTTTGCTCAGTTCGTAAGGAGAGACATTAATCTGTTCTCATCTGCCATTTAAAGTACATGGTACTACCAAATAAGATATCAGATAATGTCTTGTCAAAAAAAACCCTTACGCATTCTTACACTATTATAGCATAACATACATATTATTAGCCTCTACGCCTACATTTGAAATCCCTTTGAGATTTGAAACACAAATGAGCACGGTTGGAAAGGAAATGCCTATAAAATAACAATGTAAAGAACTGCATTTTTATACATCAGACTTAAAGATGTTTAAAACAAAAGTATATTTTAGTTCAGTGTTTATAACAAAATGCTGTTTTCAATTCAGCTCTCTGAGCCACTCCATTTTGTCCAAAAATCTAACAAATAATATAAAACAATTCAAAAATGTAATACAAAACCGATATTGCTGCAATGGTGTATGCAGTCCTATC
This sequence comes from Brachyalestes nurse, assembly GCA_037974405.1. NCBI lineage: Eukaryota > Metazoa > Chordata > Actinopteri > Characiformes > Alestidae > Brachyalestes > Brachyalestes nurse. The sequence goes on from JBBPCY010000109.1 coordinate 17,093,225, forward strand.
ATTACAGGACTGTATAGACTTTGCAGAAATTAAACTGAAGACCATGTGAATGTTGGAATGGTATTAGCAGGTTTTCACCGAAAGATAAACAGGTGGCAAATGGTAAATAAAGCCTAAAGATCAATATTACCACTTACTAGACCATTCATAGCATGCCCCAGAACTAAGCTCTTAGTTGACCCCTTTTATAAAGTGTTTAAACAACTGAGGGTTGGAAGGGGTTTGGTGGATTGGTGAGAACTTAATTGTTTTAAAATTGGTAAAATGTTGTTACAGGGAATGCTGAATTTGTGTAAACAAAATAAAATGTTTCATAGGAAAAAAATATTGACCCTCTCCTACCCAAAAAGCTTTTTTTTTTTGTTTTTTTTTACTTATACTTCACCCATGGTGACACAACAGTAAAGTCTTCTACACATCATGAAGACTTAAATCCAGCATATGTGCCATAAGGCAGAAGACTCAGTTTCTATGTAGAGCTGCAGGTCTTCTCCATGCTTCTTCCATGCCTGGATTCGGGGTGACTTACATGTTGTAAGCCACATAAATGGGGTCTAACTGATCAGCCAGGAACGAGTCTCTCAGGTGCATCCTCTGCTTTTCCCCGCGGGAGTTGATGGGGATGACTCCTGGGTCAACGATCACCACCACGCCCACGATCAGGTGATGCTCCTCTAGCACCACGTTAGTTATCAGAGGGACCAGGTCCAGGGCATCCTGCTCTGATCCACACAGCTCAGACACCACCACCAGTAGATTAGTCCAGGTAAACACAGCACTGAGGGAGAAAAGATGAAGGAAGTTTGTGGCAGGAGAGCAGGATCAGTAACTAAAAGATTACATAGAAACAAAAATCTCCGACCCATGGAGTCTCACCTTTCACCGATGCCGCGATGAGCACGACATACGCTGGTTTCTATATCGATGGGGTGGTAGCGCAGACCTCTCAGCTCAAGAGTTTCATCCAGAGACCCAACCACAAACAAAGCATCATGACGGTCTGGGATAAGATAAAAAAAAATATTTTAAATTTTTTAACGCTGTAATAAACAAAAATTCCTTGTAATCTCTCTTTCAGTCTCTCTTTCACCTCCGCTGGAGTCTGTGAGTTCAGTCCTTTTGACAAAGCCCAGGTATCCAGTCCTGGCCCAGAGTGTCTGTGGATCTCCAAAGCTGAGTTTGGTGTTGAAGTGGTCAGCCTGCAGGCTTTCCTCTCCATAGATGGTGTAGTAACCTGTTGCTGTGTGGGGACTGTTTACCCAAATCTAAGACAGAGGGAGAGCCGTATGACTACAATAGCGAACACTAAACCTCTCCATATCCAAAAACTGTAACACACATGCACACCTCTCCCAAATGAGAATCCCCTAGTGGTCCCCTGGTCTCTGGATTCACTATTATCACTCTCACTCCAGGAAGAATCTAAAACAAGGGAAGGGAAATTAAAAGTAAGACAATAAAGATTTTTTGTAATGCTTCAATTTATTCCTGTTGCAGTTGTATGCAAAGCACACCCAGTCAAATAGCATATTTTTTTGATTTACTGATTACTGATTTGCTGATTTTGCACAGGCCTCATTGTACGTTTTCCCGATGTTATGTAATTCAGTATGTAATTCACCAAATAAACAGCACGTTACGCGTTAAAATAATATAACAAAAGTGTGTTCTGTGTGTTCTCTTGGAATACCAACAAAGCTTGTATTTTGACCACTGGTGCCCAAACGTAGATGTTAAAGTGGAAGTTTTTACTCACTGTTCCAGATTCCATGAGGGGAAGGGATTGAGGTGCTCCTCTTTCTACCAGTCTTACCCTAAAAAAATATTACACAGTCGGTTCCATTATAATCCCCATTACAACATTTTCAGTTGTATCAAAGAAAACTTTTCACTTAAACAGCAGCAGTTTGTGGCATCCAGAGGAAAGGTGTTACAGAACGTATGCCAGTTTTGTGGATCCCTTGGCAGCTTAATACTGTTTCTAACTTTTAAAATGTCTTGTTTCTGATATTTTTAACGTAACATCATAATATCCCAGCGACACAATCAGTTACACGCCACATATCAACAGTCTGACTGGATGCCACTCTGCTTTTCTGTATGGTGTTCACACAACAGGCAAGAGCTAAGTAAACTGGGTGTGCCTCAGAGATTTGATGTGCCAGCTATATCTGTAAATTGCCACATTGTAGAATGTTGTGTTATGTCAATCATCAAAAAATATTCTACACAACTTCACGGTATGTCATATATAAGCTGCTCAAATTTTCAGCACTCAAAAACCACCTTCCTGCATTCTTGTCTTACATTATAATAATCCTGAGAATTTAAGGGTATAAAACACTAAACACAGTCATTTTTTTTTCTCTCTGTAAGGTGACCTTGGGTTTTTGAAAGGCGCCCTGAAATAAAATGTATTATTATTATTATTATTATTATTATTACTACTAACAGTGACACTGATTGTCCATGCCTGGGCAGATGTACATTTATATCATACCTATCATGTCGGAGGGATTTCATGTCCACGTACACAGTGGAGGGGTCTGGTCCAGTGGTGCCCTGAGATACATTCATGTACATTTTAAATATTCGATTTGGTTTCACATAAAGTACATTTTACTGAAAATTCAAATGTAACTAAAGAGTCCAAAGCAATACACCACTAATACAAGTACAGACCAGTATGGTCCTGCTTGAGTACCTGGAGACAGATGGCCAGGTTGACTCTAGATCCAAAGGCAGTGCTGACAGCCCGAGAAGAAAGTCCAAGATCTTTGAAGAGTTTGGAGAATGACTGTGTGAGAGCCAGACGTGGACGCTCCTCAGCTACTACCACACAACTCCTCACACATGACAGGTTCAGTCCCCGAGTCTACAGGATGGAAAAGTTGTTGACAGAAGGTTTCATGAGGTTTAGTAATGTATATGTTTGTAGGACCTACACAATTATTTGTACATGTGGGCAGCAGTGGCTCAGTGGTTATGTGCTCACACCACTGTACTACTACCCTGCATGCAGTACCAGGAACCTCAGACTCTGCTGGCTCTTTTGCTGATAGTTTTGGCTCTTTTGGTGAAAATTTCATCTTTCTGCCTCGAGCTAAGCATTTAAATCTGTCTACTCCTGCTCCTTGAGTACGCTTGAATTTTTTTTAAATGTGTGAACTCATTTTCACCTCTATGCCTCGATTACTTTTTTAAAATAACATAATATCGACCTATAATAATATGTGAAATATTTGATTATTGTGTTTGTAAATGTAAAGCAGTTCTACACCTCTGTGGCACTTTGTAGACTAAGATGTGTTTAGATATTAGTGACAGTATGAACTGCTGGAGAAATAAGCATGAATTTAAAAGGTAAAAACCAAGAGCATATCCTATACAAACAACAGACTTTGTAAATGCAGAGTCACTGTTTATTTGCTGAATTTAAGCTATTGAAAAAAGCATAAAATGTGGCTTGTGCAAAAGTTGTGACACATTTTATGTTTTGTGTTTTATTTTTCCCAATATTTTATGTAAAGTGGAAACTGTGGAAAGGTTTGTGTGTGTGAGAGAGGGATACCTTCAGTATCTCAGTCTGCCCTCCGAGGCCCTTGGTACAGAGCTCCATGACAGAGTAGGAGCAGAAGGTGTCTCTGATGCGGTACTGACTGAGCGTGCTCAGCCACAGAGACAAGGAGCTCTCCAGCTCCAGAGGAGGAATCAGGATTGACTGATGACCTGAGTACACACTACAAAACACGCAAATTACTGCACATATATGTTTTAAAAGCCTCAGTAATTGTACTCTGGACAGTTTTACAACCATGGGAACGCGTTGTGGAGACATGCCTTTTCTGAATTCAAGCAAAATAATGTATTTAATTAATTTAATGAATTAATGTATTTTTTTTGTTTTCTGTATTCTTCATTCTGTTGGCTGGATTGTGGCAGAAGAACACTTAACTCTCCAATACAATTTCCCTTCCCTTCTCAACTGCATTAAAATTCTGAACAAACGGAGCTTAACAATTCTTCAAGTTACAGTGTCAGTATGTTACCTCGCAAGGCACCACAGCACAAAGCCGAGTCCACAGTAAGGGTCGAGGCAGATGGCAATCTGGCGTGAGGAGTAGAGCTCACACTGCAGCTTTATGGAGCGACACAGAGCACTTACCGCTGCATGAGAAATCTGACAAACAGACAGTAACAGTCAATCAGACCATTTAGTCATCTTGCATGATGATTATGACCATAGGGCTTTTAAACCCAATACTACATTACAGTAATAATTCTGACAATTGTAAGCATCCAGTGCCTCACCTTGACTCCTGTAAGCATGCCCGTGGTGGAGACACTGAAGTCCAGGTAGGCCATCATCTCAGCAGATGGAGGTTTGTAGATGGTGGGAGGTCGCTTGCGTGGAAGGTCATCTGTGGAGAAAGAGGGGTTATGGGGTTATGCAGCTGACTTCAATTAATTATTTCATTACACACAGACTCACTGAAGCAAACATTAGGCCATACTTACTTTATGGTACTAGACTGTTTGACAAAGCTGTGTTATTAAAGTCTTATAAGCCATATGTGTGTGTGTGCCTTTGTACCTGTGTCTATTATGATAGGCCAAGTTTTTATGTTGACAGAAGCAGCTGCTTCTTTTGATCTAAGAATCTTCATCAGAACCTGAGTAGTGAGGATGCAGGCAGCTTTACTGACCTGAGAGAGAGAGAGAGAGATAGAGAGAGAGACAGAGAGAGAGAGACAGACAATGTGAGGGAGAGAGAGAGACACAGACAGTGAGAGAGAGAAAGAGAGACAGAGAGAGAGACAGAGAGAGAGAGATTAGGAAGAAAGTAGAGCGAAAAGAACTTTCAAGAGAAATATGAAAATCAACTAAACTTAAACAATGCTGTAAAAAAGTATTTGATTTCTTCTAATTTTGCATATTGAGTACACAGACAAACCTGAATATAAGATGAAAACAAGTCATAAAACCACAAAACACTGTTTAAAATGCTCATTTACCATAGTAAAAACTGGCCCTGCTGATAATTGGGAACAATTAAGCTAAACAACCAGGCTTGACTGCTACCAGCCCTGCTGAGACCCAACATTACTTTAATAAAGCCTTCTCAGAGAAGTGAGGTGGGCTAAAATGTTTTTAAAAGCAGCAGACTGCGCCACAATCGGAAGAAATACCACAAGAGAAAGAAAATTATTAAAATATATCAGTCTACACAATTTTGCAAATCCATTTCTAAGGCTCTGTGACTCAAGCAAACCACAATGAGATCCATTATCTCTAAACGAAGAAAAACTAATCTTCCCAGAATTGGCTGGCCTACTAGAATTCCTCCAACACCCCCGACATCTGTGGAACTGCAGGCCTTGCTTGCCTCAGATAATGTAATTGTTCATGATTTCACCTTTAGAGACATAAATAGTCCCTATGGGAGAACTCCAAGGCGAGAGCCACTGATAAACAAGAGAAACATCAATTGTCTCACACTGATCTCCAGTTATGGGAAGATTTGGTTGCAACTGTTGCAATTGTCCCAGTTATTAAATTTAGGGACAATGATTTTCCACAAAGTTAATGTGTAACAAACTCTTTTCCCTTCAAATACTGGAATGATCATTTAAAAATTGCAAAAAGTTGTCTCATGTTATATTTTGTATAAAGATCTGAAACGTAGATGAAAAGTAGATGAAACCAGAAAGAGGGGAAATATGCTATAATGTGCATTCATTTTGTAATTAACAATTTAGAGTTTTAAAATCTTCCTCTACATATCTAGCTCATATCTAGCTTTGCCAACACTTACATCGATGATCATGCGGACCGTGGGAAGTGTGGCTGAGAGGTTCTGTGGGTGTGGTGGTCTTACGGTGACTGGAATACAACCAGCGTATAAACAGCCATAAAATGCAGCAATCAGATCTACACCTGCACACAAATAAAAAAAAAAAAACTTTACACCATGGTAGCCCCTTTAACCATGCTAATATCTGATGGCTACAGTTAAAGCTGCTAGCAGATTTTGTTTAGGTGTTTTTAACCTGGTGGGTATAACAATACAACGTTCTCTCCAGTGTTAATGCCGCTTCTCTCCATGAGAGCAGCTGCTATCTTTTCTGCTCGTTTGTGAAGCTGTACACAAGTTGCTGTACACACCGCCACACCCTGCAAAGCAACAGAGGCCACAGAGAGTGAGAAGATAAAGTAATGCAACAAATCAAACATCATTCAAGATATAAATCAACGAAAGTACACGATGCATCTCATTGATCCACTGAGACATTCACTCGTATGTTTAGTTTTCCCCCTGAATTTCCAGTGTGTGTCTGTGTGTTTGTGTTACCTTTGCATTCAGTAGCACATAGAGCACATGATCAGGGTCTGTTTGTGCTCTCCACTGTAAAGCCTCCGTGAGGAACTGATGCTGAAAAAATAAAGTGATAAAAATGAAGTGTGATTACGTCACAAATGGCTGTAAATACTCAACAGACCGAGCACATACAAATACAGCATCTTGTCACCACATTAAAAAAAAGTTTAACAGGCTTATGAATGTGTTGTGTATGAGTTATGAATAGAGGCTTATGAATGTGTTGTGTATGAGTTATGAATAGAGATGGCTCTAATCTAATCGAGGTCTCAACATCGGGATGATATCAGAAGGAAATGTACTGGATATTAAAATAAAAAATGAGGCCTGTTACAAATTCAGCCTGATATAGGACACACTGAAGTTGTGATTTCTTGTTGTTAGAGCATTTCGTCCTGTGGGTTTGCAGAGTGGCTGATCAGTTTAAATATGAGAGATTATTTAAATGTCCAGTAAAGCATTTCAATTAAAAATAGTTATTTTATAGCTTTGTGGTCTTTTAAAAGAAATGTAGAATTAATCAATATGTGAGGCTTCAATATTGACAACCTGAGCACAATGTCTGCTCCGTTATGTCTTGTCTCATGTCTCATCATGTCTTACCATCATAGTAGGCCACATGCACAGCTACATCCATAATGAAGGCATTAAAACAGAACAAATAGCTCATTTACAACCATCTCAGTGACCAGTATGACCTTATGTTATTGACCAGAAGAGCCATATATATATTTATATATATATACACATATATAAATAAGTGATCGACCGATATTGATTTTTTATTACCGATACCGATACCAATTATTTGTATGTTTATGTTCCTGATAACCGATATTCATAACTGATATTTATTTACTATCATACTTCTGTTTTTGACACAATGATTACAACACCACTGAACTGAACAAATTGTTTTATTTATAACAATCCTTGCATACAAATCAAAACTCTTATTTATACACCAATAAATAGAGGGGTCTGAAAGTGCAAAAAAAACCTAAAAAAATACAAAAATGTTACTAAAATGTTTTTGTTCAAAAATAAAATCTTTAATGAGGTAAAAAAAACAGGTAACATTCCATGGCTGTATATTATGTAACTCCGGCAAAGTTACGTCTTTATTGTGAAAGGATTTGACGGATTATCTTACGTGACTCTGTGAGTTCGTCTTTATTTCTTAGAGCCAAGCTGCATAAACTACATATCAGTCATTTATGTAACACATCTAATTTGTGCATTAATAGCTGTTATGTTAAATAAAGTTTACTAAATATAGGAAAGCAAGTAAGTATACTTTACCTTTGCACGCAGTTGTTGTTTCCGCTCAGACGCCGTGCTGCAACGGCGATCATGCGCGTAATTCTCAAAACACCCACAAGATGGCGTTTGTCGGTGAACCAGATATTACAAAACCGATAACCGATTATGGTAAAATGCTTAAATATCGGTCGATCTGTAATATATATATATATATATGAAGGAATGTCCCATACTCTGACAGTAGCAGTAAGGCAGAAGAAGGTACCAGCACTGAGTGTGTGTTTGTACCTTTCGGACAAGGTCTTGATCCTCAATCATTCCGAGATCTCTGCCTGCTGCTTGAGCGATTCTCTTTCCAGCAACCAAGTTGCCCACCATTATAGAAGCAGGACCTACCCCGACTACATGCATAGACCATATGATTACAACCTAGACAATCGTTTTATAATAAACATAACAACCTATGGCCTGAGACAAAATGTGTTAAAACGGAAGAGACGCAACACATCATGTTTGAAGTGAATGAACACACTCTCACCTGGCTGTTTCTGGCGTGGTTTGGGCATATTAGTGACACAGGTGTGAGGGCACATGAGGATGTTGCAGGGGTGCAGAGAACCCTCCAGGAAGAGCTGTTTGGTCTCAGAAATGTGAATCCCCCCAAGAGGGGTTTTAGGCAGCGTGTTGGCAGGAACCAACGCCAGGCAATACAAGCCAACCTGATGAATGCTGTCTATGGCCTAGAGCACAGAAAATTCAAACAGGTTTACAACAAAACTCTATTTTCTCAGTTCTACTAAACAAGCCACTGAAGTCAAAACTAGGGATGGGAGTATCAACCCTGTTTTTTTGCAAACTAGCATTATACAAAAAACATCTTGCATATTGCACCTTCATTAGCATGTGAAATACTGTAGCTACTGGGTATTTACTTACACAGTGACTTTTCAAAAAGACTTTCAGAATTATTCAAATAAAGAATGATCAGCATTGTTTTTGTAATAAATAAGTGTCCCATCCAAACAGAGTCTGAGGTGTATTGAAAAACAAATGTGCCCAGGAGGTGGAGGAATGGAAATGAAGGTCCACTAATATTCTATGGTGCAAGTATGTTTAGGAATATTAAAGAAGCGCACCTGTAGCACTCGACTCATCCACTGGAAGCTGTCCTCCTCACTGGCATCAGGCCGCTGCTCTGCCACTATTACTATCCGCTCATCATAGAACACGGTCACTGAGAACACAGCAATCCTACCACACACAGAAAAGTTCACTATGTTCATAATGAAATACAAAGACAACAAGCAACACAGGACATTATTAAACCTACTAAACACACACAAATACCTGACACATACCTTCCTCTGTAAACAGTCTTAACAGGTTCTACTGCTAGAGCTGTAGCCACCAGGTCATCAGCGTTGTGGCGACGGCCGCTCACCGTCAGTAAACCCTCATTCTTACCCACAACAAATATCAGACTTCCCTGAGACATGGACACATGTAGAGGCGTAGTTAATCACTGTTACAAATAAGTAGCAACTTGAACGAATTGACCATCAGCAGAGGGATATCCTTCTTACCGGTCCTACGAATCCCAGCAATCCTGACCGTACAAATGGGATTTCACCAATAGGGGCACCACTAGCATTAACTGGAATCACCTGCACATTTTAGAATACATAACATATCAGCTAACATCTACTATAAAATCCAGTTTTCAGTAGATTATAACAGAATGGCAGTGCATATGCATATCAGTAAATGTATGCTCATGGACCTCGAAAGTGTTTTTGGTGACTCCGGGCAAACCATAATACATAGTCCCTCCAGCACGAGAGTTCACCACAATCTCTCCTATCTCATCCGTTTTACACAACATAGGCGGACCATCAGGCTTCACAATGCACATCAAAGCTGAAATATCCAAACACATAACATACCTCATTAGCATAATAAGGACTGCTGGTGGAACTACAGCAAATTCTCATTCTAGAGAGAAGTTCATAACATTTAAGGAAGAAATCAATCATTTTCATAGAATGTAAGTAGATGCTGTCACTGAGCTGTAATTTTTAAATGCTGGACACCAAAAGGCAAAGAAGTGCTGGGTATTTGGCACATGGGCCTCACACATGGGCATTGCTACAGCTCTAAATACAGTTGTTCAGGAAGAGGCAGGAAACCTGCTGAAGGAAGCCACTCACCACCAGGCATGACGTGGCCCACATCCTGCACAGTAAGGGCAGAATTTTTGTCCTCAGTGTTGACCCTGATGACACCATGACTCAGGCCAGTCATAGAGAGTACAGCCCGGGCTGGGAGAGGAGCGCCAGGAACCCCAGGCCTGCAGAGAGTACAGAGTGCCATTACTAACTTATATGTCGGCAAACCTTTCTAACATACATTTGGAATATTTACAAATTCCAGTGCTACTTTGATGCATGGATGTTCACTAACCATTTATACATCACTCAAATACCTAGAAATCAGCCACTTCGTAGATTAAAATGACCAAAATCAAATATATTTTTGTTATTTTAATATTCTGTTTGCCACTCTGTAGAACAAACTGAGCTTAAGCTTAAAACATCTCTAGATGTGACCCTCTGAACACAACCTCAAAGGTCTCAAGTGAAATTAATGGAGTGTGTGATTTTTCAGTGCACACCTGCGTATGGCCACAGTCATGGCCTCAGGGGAGGTAGCACATGGACAGATGACCTCTGGTTTCAGACCATGAGCCTGGAACACGTTCAAAAAAGCATCACATGACGATACGGACCCTGACACAGAGAGACAGAAAGAGGCAGAGAGAGAAAGAGAGAGGACAGGGAGGAGGGGGAAGAGGGAATAATTGTATTACAAACATCTCAGGCCTCTGAAACTGTCCTTGAACTGTTTTTCCCATGAGTCTTAGTGGTAGACTAATTAGCATGTCTCACAGGGATTGGCTCCATCCGCGACGATCAGCATGCGCAAGGAGGCCAGGGTTATGTCTCTCTGCTCTCTGTGTGCCATCATGGCCCAGTGCAGGTCACGACATTTCACCAAGGCGACACGAGCTACAGAAACACAGCAGGGACAGTTTTTAAGAGAAAGCTGTTGGTGTGTTGTGGAATGCAGGTGTGCATGTGTTGTCCGCACCTTTGTGTATGTGAACCCGCTGGACCCAGGACAGGGGGCAGGCCTTCATTACCGCATACGGAACACTGATGGTATGAACTCGGTTCATCACACTCTAAAACACATGCACACACACATTTGGATTTTCTGAGTATAAAAATAAGCTTTTGCTTATGTTTAAATTTAGATTTACTAATGTGTTTATTAATTTGTTTCATTAACATGCTCTAGATGTTTTATTTAACATTAAACACCTCTATGGACCCACAACACACACTCTCTGATACTCACAGTGAGAACTCCATGCCACAGACCCATATCCTTCTTAAAGTCTAGGACATTCACCAGTGTTTCACCTGCACACGCACACACACACACGCACACACAGAGCTTTAGTTTAGTGTGGCCTTGTGCAGCTGGTAAAACCACATATCTGCTCTGTTCAACACTTGAGTACAAACTGAACAAGTACATTAATCCCAATGAAAGGATGTTTCCATGGAAACAGAACTCACCCTCACAGTAGTTACAGGCCTGTGTGAGGGCCTGACAGTGCGTTAGCAAGGCAACCTTTGACACGGCAACACCCATCACTGTCCCTTCCTTACTCGCCTTATACTGAGAAACAAGGAGAAAGTGAGCAAGAGTTAGGGACGAAGAGAGAGAGAGAGAGAGAAAGAGAAAGAGAGAGAGAGCATAAGAGTATGAGAAAGAAGGCACATGCAGTTCCCCTCTCCTGTGAACATAAACGCACAATCTTACCTCTATATATGCAGTGTCCGTGTTAGCTGTTGGAATATGTGGCTGCCAATCCTTTGACGGTTTTGTGAGGTATTTGGAATCAGTGATTACCCATTTTAGTCTTGGCCAGCCTTTAAAAAACAAAAGTAGAGCCTTCAAGACCAAGTAAAGTTTAGTGTCAAGTTTTTTTTTTATATCACCTAATTATTTTACTATAACAGCACACTCCTGCAGTCTACAAAGCATGGTGGGGAAGTGGGGCAAAGAAAGAGAAAAAAACACATTAACTTCAGTATCAATTCATAAAAATGAAAGTCTTAATTATTAAATTAATGTATTAAATTGTGCACAGTCAGTAAAATTTGACTGGAGTTGGTTACTCACATTCAGAAGACAAAAGTTAGGTCCTTTAAGGGATCACCGCTTAAAGGACTTGACTTGAACCATGGTACTATACTCTAGTTGCAATAAAACCTCAAAAGAATATCTAATAACCTTCAATTTCAAACAGTTTATCAGAAGACTTTTGCTATTTATTTTAGAAAGAATGAATTCATAGAACCTAAAAGCAGCAATGCACGATATCTGCATAACAGCAGATGATTGCTTTTTATAATGATCAACATTTAACCAACATTTCAAATTGTTATTGATTACAATCATCGTACTTTGGAAGAGGAGACAGTTTGTGAAGCTGGTCTACAGCAATAAACTGTATTTTATTAATGTAACTGTATATGTACCCCATACAGAAATAATTGTTAGATTTCTCTGTAATGCAAACTATTTGTTCCTCACTGCCCTCCAGTGTAACTAGCCAAGAGCAGGTTTATACATATCAGTTATCTACTGTTGATTTGTGTTCATGTATGTCAGTTGTTAAAATGATAAAGCTACTATACTACAACCATTATTATTATTATAGCACAGATTCTACGTTAAAAAATGTTCATATAATCAGCACTGGGTGATAAGTGCATGAAAAATAGCAGATCTCAACTTCACCCCACTAATGCCCCCAATGGCCCTTATTATCTTTGAATTGACCAAGAAGAGCACTATGATGAAGGGTCTGACCTTTGAATTGCAGTATTTCTCCAGTAGGGGTTTTCGGTAAACCTTTTAGACAAATCTCGCTGGTCAGGGCTAGACTAACCCCACAACTGCCCAACAAGAAGCCAACCTGACTACTTCCAGCATCCTGTAGAAGAACACAAACATGCCCAGGAACAAATAAATGTTAGTTGTCACAGGACATAAAAACTGGTATGATAGCATTTTGTTTTCAGTGAATTATCAAGCAACTCAAAAACGTAGAGATTTGTAACATAGTGGCATTGAGTAACACACTATGAAAGGAAGCGCTTGAGAGTGTGGACTGTAGTGGTCTGTGGATGGTTCAGAAATGTTCTACAGCTACCTTGCGGGACAGTGGCACCTCTATGGGCACAGGAATGACTTCTGCAAGCAAACACCCATAAAACGCCACCCAGAACATCCCTGGGTCACTGTTGGGGTACACCAGCGCCACCTGGGTTGAAGAGCAACTCACTGTCAGCGACTGAAAATGTTCACTCAAATAGTTCAACACTTTAGAGACAGTGTCTACAATAAGCCCAATCCTAAAACAAAAAGAATCTCCAGTAGTGCTGCATCTGAAAATGTAGTCCAAGACTATGTTTAATAATGTCTAGGAACACAGTCTTTAATATTTTATGTGATTATCTTTGGCCTGTCTTGAGTCTACAACTGGTGAATTTATTTCCAAAAAAGCCTAATCAGCCTATTTGGCAAAAAGACCAGAATTTCTAAGCAAACTTTTGACTGGCATTTTTTTTGTTGTTGTTATGTTAGTTTTCTTTTTTCATTTTGTAGATAACACCCAGGTTAACTGTGGAGTGTTTTTCACGGGTCTGAAATACACCTTGGGGCATACTTGGGTGGGAATATACTTGGGGGACTGACCAAGTACAGCCTGTGTGTGTGCTTTTTGCTTACCCGGTCTCCTGGTTTGAGGATCTGTTCGTTCTTGGTCCCCAGTTTGTTGAGGAGTGTGTAGGCCAGCTTAACACTACGACTCCACAGTTTCCCTGGCAACCACACAGCAATTAATCACTTACTAACTGACAAAGCATGTCTGCCAAAGTGAAAAACACGTCAATCACAGGGAACAAGCACCCTAGGAAGCTCACGAAGCCATCTGAGCCGCTGCCCTCAATCTCTAAGATTACTTTAAAAAATGACCCTGTTACGTCTGCTTATATGTAAGACTAGGCCTCATTTACTAATAGTGTTAAGCAACATTATAAGTATTTCTGTCTTGTATATTTTACTATTTTATTGATATGTTAACAAATTACCGTATGTGAGGGTGTAGAGTGGTTTTCCTGTAATGTCAAGGGCTGTGAGGGCAGGGCTTTTGCCCTGAGTGGCTCCCCATCGAGCTAAAGCAGCCTGAAGGGCAGGAGGCCAATTGCTGACCACACCCAGTGGCTCCCCTTTTACTGGAATTATCTGACGGCCCTCTGGCTTTGGAGTGTTAGGATCTGGCCGAGGTACTGGGAGTAAAGCAGGGAGACAAAGAAGATTAGGTATGCTTTTTTTGAACATGTCTTTCTACAAGTGTGTGTGTATTTGTGTGTGTGAGAAAAAACTGAAAGTAGAAGAGTAAGCTTGTCCAATAGTGTTGTATGGGTTAAACTGGGCACCTTCTACAATCTCCTCCTGGTCATCCAAAAAGAACTCGCTGAGTGGGGGCCGTTTGGGTCTCTTCAGTGTGTTGAGCAGCTGTTGGATCTTAGTGGACACACGGCTGGACACTGGAACACCTAGACCAGGACCGGGGCCAGGCAGGTGAGGGGGTGATACAGACAAGCGCACACACACATATATACAGTAGACACACACACAGACCTGACTCAACAGGGTATTAGCAAGGCATGACTGGAAAAAACATATTCTTCTCTTTTACAGTGGGTTTTTTCAGTCGTGGCAAGAGGAGCCCATAGATAAACCATACATTTACCCAAATCCAAACTGTCTGAAGAGCTGGAAACCAGTACTAAGAGCTGGTGACCAGGACTAAGAAGTAACCAACTGTAAGCAGAGATGAAGGGAGCTAGAGCAACTACAGTAACTGCCTATGAGGAGACTAACACAATAACAGGAGGTGGAGGGTTTCACCATACACTAGGGCTGTAACGGTACATGTATTCGTACCGAACCGTCACGGTACATGGGTCACACTTCGGTACATGATGTCGTACGGAGAATACACGGTATGATGGAGAAGACGTGACTGAAGTAATGTGGATCCCTACGGCATCACAGAGGGACCAAAAAACGGCAGTAAATCATAAACCTGGGTCGTAGTGTGGTGCAATAGGGCCATGTACTGGTGTAATACTTCTGCTGCCTTACAAATCCATGAAAATATAAGCAAGAGTGTGTGTTTACTGGTTAATACACTGCTGTTTATTTGAAATAAACAAAAACAAACCAAACCTCATTCTTTAGAATGTTTTGTTACTTAACTTCGCTGTATTGTGAACCGTACCAAACCGTGATGTCAGAACTATAGTGTGAACTGAACCGTTACCTTTCTGTACCGTTACACCCCTACCATACACGCATCATCCACACACACTCACAATCACACTCAAACACACACACACACACACACACACACACACAGATCAGACCAGGGGATACAGCCTAACTGCAAGGCATTGCTTAGGCTAATTGTTACCTTTCCCCACTCTTCTCACTAACAGAGAAAAGCAATGAAAAGCAACACAACACAAGTGGAGAAAAGGTGGAAAGGATAAAAAAACAAACAAAAGAAAGTGGATTTCATTAATAAAGCAACAAATCAAAAATAAACAAGCATTTAGTTAAGATTAAATCTAATTATCCCTCCCCCTTCTCTTCCCACTCTCCCAGTTTCTCTTTCCATTTTCTCTCCCTCCCGTCTCCTTCTTTCTGACTCACTATCCCTCTCTCCTTCTCTCTCCCTTTGTCTCTCCTTACTCTCTGTCAACCCCCCTCCCCAACCTGTCTCTATCTCTCTCTCCCTTTTCTTCTGTCCCTCCCCCTTTCTCTATCGCACTCTTTCTTTTATTCTTTCAGTACCGTCAGCAGTCTCCATCATGCTGGATCTGCTCTGTCCACGGCTCATTCCTCTCACCACAGCGTTGGAGGGCAGGTCCACACGGGACCCTCTCGCCCGGGCCTGAGCCTGCGGAGCGCCATCATTACCCAGAGCACCTGGCGGGGGTTCTAACACACAAACAACAAACTCACATTAACTTTTGTTAGCTCAAGAAGAACACTCAAGAGAGGTGTGAGGTCAAATATGACCTGAGCCATGCAGTACCACATTTCAGTTTCTGGCACCCATAATTACAAGACTTCTGTGATTTAAGATAATTACTGTCATTTCATAGTAGTAACTGAATAATGAGTTTCAGGACTCAAGCAACAAATGTATAAAATAAATGTATATATACGGTTTAAAGGCAGCTGAAGCACACATCAAAGCACCACACTGTTGTAATAACTGTTAGCCACAAAGGTAAACCAGCAACTTAGCCCTCACAATATACACAGGAGTCAGAGGGGTATCTAAAGGTAAAATGCACCATTCGATCACAGACAGACTTGAAGAAAGTGTGCATTAAAGCCCAATGAATGATTAGCTGAATGAATAAAGAAAAAATGAATAATTCCTAATTTTACACAGAAATAATTTCAACTGCCCTCATTTCACATTCACAGACTGTTTTAAACAGAGCTGCAATAGCAATCCTGTTTGAAAACATAGCCCAATCATTCATGTGACTCTATAGGGGTGTGTATGGGAATTTGCAAGGTATATTAAAGTCAGTATTCATGTACCGTGTCCTTGTAGGGTATAAACACAATACAAATCTGACAAACAAACACAACCTACAACACACACTTAGGTATGCAAACTCATAAGTTTACCTCGTCCTGTTCTTGTCACTGAGAGTTAAACACAGATCAATGGTACAAGGAGAACAAAGTACAAGCAAACAGACATCTGATTAAAAAACATAACACAATAAAATTCACAGATATGGAAAGAAGCTTGTGGTATGCATAAAAACAGATTTTGTAGTAATCCAACAGAAATAATTTATATACTACATGACTATTTTTGTTCGTATGTGAGTGGAGCAGTGGTTGTTTACCCAAATGTCTCTCCAATATAGTCAAGTTTGTTTACACTCACTAGTTAAGTCCAGTCAAACAAATTAAATTAAACTGACAACTTTTCAAATACATTGCAGGTGGTCACAAACAAACAAAAAGTTTGGTGACAGTGACATTAGAAGCTGCTTCTTTAGCAGTCTATAAAATACTTGTCTCTGTGACCTGCTTGTGTGATGGCGAATATTAGTGTGTGTATGTGGTTATGGTAGTTTGTCCATACTCACCAATGCGAGCGTGTGCAAAGGCCTCAGCGAGGGCAGAAGGCTGTGAGTGTGAGTGGGGTGGTGGGGGGTGTTGTGGGGGGAACTGCTGCTGGCTCTGGGGCTGAGGGGCCTGCGGTGGGCGAGACTCCCCGTGGGACAGTGTGGAGGACGCTGAAGATGAGGAGGTGGACGAGCCTTGGATGGAGCTGTTCATCCATGAGTCAGGAGACTGCTGCTGTTCGCCACTTCCACCACTCACCCCACCTTCGTCATCCGAGGAAGAGGAGGAGTCTAAGAAGAACAGTGAGAAGGAGGTTAGAGGGGAGGAGAGAGAAAGAAATTATCAAAAAAACTGACATGCTTCTGTTTCAATTTTCTAACCAACGATGAGAATCGCCAGAGGATGTAATGATCCCTAATTGAGTGTCTGAACATGGTTAATCACACAGTAATTTCACGCTACAATGACTTAACATAACTAAGGGCACTTAGCTGCTGATGACATGCAATCTAAAAAAGATAAAGTTATTTCTAGATCTTCAGCATACCCCACTTTGAAATGTGGTCATACTGATCTGGCCAAGTACAACAAGAAGCTGTGATCATGGATTGTGTGCTTGCTTGTGTGTGTGTGTGTGTGTGTGTGTGTGTGTGTGTGTTTCTACCTGGTGGGGTACAGTTGTCGATAGGTGACTGAACATACGTTGAACGTCGTTTGGTTGGCATAGGCAGTGCCATCTTCTCCTCTTTATGCTTGGCTAAGGCAGCTTGTACAGCCTCAGTATGAATATCTGAGGGGAGAAAATCCAGCAAAATGCCACAAAGCCTTTGAAGTATTCTTTTTTTATCATTTTGTAATAACGCTTTAGAATGGAATTTTGACTTCATTAAGTTCTTTCTAGGTAATATCTCAGAATTATGAGGGGTTTTACTCATTACAACACTTCCACTCTCTACAGCAAATGAAAAACTGTACTTTCTCCATGATGTGTTACTGGTTTAAAAGGTCCTCTCCCTAACCCAGAGCTATGCTATACCTGATCTGTAGCGCTCATCCCTGGTCCCACCGCTGCGGTGCTGTCGGCGTGTGCGGCGATGGCGAGAGGAGGAGGAGCTTGAGGAAGCATTGCTAGGTGCAGCAGCAGAGCTAGGGCTGGCATCCTGTCCATCATACTGCGGAGGTGGAGCCAAATCTGTAGAAAATAGAAATAAGTGTCAGGCAAAACTAACAAGCAAACACTGGGGAGTAAAATATATGAATGACAGGGATCAAGCAAAGTCATGCCAAGTCATTTTCAGGGACAGAGAGAGCCCTATTTTCTAGATCCCAAACAACACAGATTAGATAGACTTAATAAATTGAGAGGATTAAATTGCATGTGCTAAATGTTCTCGATAACCACGACACGTACTGATCTCAAAGAAGTGTAAACAATTGCTCTGTAATATGATTAACAAAAGGTTGAGCTGATGTTACTTTGTGTGAATGTAAATAATTTGCTCAGTGAAAAATGTACTGTTTTCCAATAGTATAGTTGATAAAACATTATATGCCTCACCACTGACTGTGTGTGACAAGCTTCTGTTTAATCAAAACTGAAATTTGTGTGTGCAGCTTGCACTGTGCTAGTTGGTCAGGTGCCGGCTTCTGTTACTTGGTCTTGGTCGATCAACTACATTTAACATAAGGGGGAAACTCTGTGAACCTGATTTCTTGAAGAACCTTGCCTACTGAAAATTAGTGCTGGTCAAATAAAGCAACTGTGTCAATGCAGCACATATTGTGACCACCAGAGGGATGTGCAGAGTGAATATTTGGCATGGATCCCCCAGATGAATTCAAGAGGAGCATAATATGCTAAAGGGATGTTTCATAACCATATCATCATATGAGTCAAGGGACAGTGGAGGAAAACACAAGCACAAGGCAGAAACCAAAATAGACCACAGAGAAAATAAGGAACAAGAAGAGAGGATGGAAAGGGAAGAGAGAAAGTATCCTCATGGTCATACTCTGTGCTTGGATGATGTAAGGAGCAAGCAGCTTGGCCCTCTTCTTCTCATATCCCTTTTGTGTGATGTCACCTATAAAAATAAAACAACACAGTTACTACATGCTGCTGGTGCTGATAATATGCCAAATGCACCCACATATCAAATCCTTTCAGTTTATTAAAGTCACAAACAAGAGCAGCTGTGGTACTGCAAAAAAATTATCTTTAAAAGCCACCAGCATAACAAGACTGATTTCTCTAATGTACAATATGAACAAACAGTGTGATTTCTCAGAGCTTTCACCAATCAGCTGTGGTGCTTTTTCAGCAATTACAGAAAGGTGTTACGCCTCGCGAGCTCATGGCTGGATTCTGAATGTATGTATTCACTTTGAACATGATGCACAGCTAGGAACACTCAAAGGAGCACACACTTTCATACAGTATCCATCTTTGGGAGCCTTTGAGGGTGCAAAGACTGTTCTGTCTGAAAATTCATTAGAAATTCTGTGAAATATTCAAAAACTGCAGTCTGAGTGCAGCTCAGCAGCCTCTGTTCCTTTAGACATTTACACACTTACACTCACTTTCATCATCCAGAAAATAATCATTATCACCAAAAATAAACATCAGCAGTAAAAGGAAAGTGAGGACTGCTATAATTTCCACTCTGTTTCCCACGTATATGCTTGTAGCAGTCTTCTGCAACAGGAAACCTGATTGGCTGACCAAAGCCATATTAAAGCAAGTCATTAATTGGTAATTAACACATGGTCTAATATATAAAATATATTATTACTTCTGTAACAAAACCTAGTACCTCCAAGGTTTAGGGTTTGGAGTTCCGGTTAGCTTTAGGTACTGGATTGAGGTCACAGTTAGGGTTAGAGTGAGAAGTATTTGAACGTAGATAGTTAAACATGAATTAAACACAAAGCAAAAACCTACACACCCTCTACAGTGGACCATCAATATAAACTTTAGACTGTAGATATTAATCAACATAGTACATTACAATTCCTTATAATATAGTATAATTTATACATTTTACATAATTATAATATTTATAATAGTTCACTTTCTTTGTTTCTAACAGTGACAGCCAGAAGCTCTGATCACTAGCCCTTGTTTTGCCGTGTTCATGCTCTGAATGTCCTGCACAGGCCCAGCTGTAGCACAGTAACAGCTTGTTGCAGGTGTCACCTACTGTTTTTCCTTGTCCTCCCTCTCTCACTCACTCACTTACTTTCTCTCACTCATTCACTTTCTCTCTCTCACTCTAAGAAAACAGAAAACAGTTAAAATGGTTATCCAAACATATTCAGGCATTCAATAATACACCCTGGCCGCCTGCCCAAATAAAGCTTATGTGTGGGAAAGACTGCTATTGTTTCTGTTTTCATGTCTAACCCTGGAGGCAAAGACTGGGACAGACACAGAAACAACACTGACAGACTGCACATTAACTTGCACTGCTGGTTTCTGTTCACAAAGAGTGGACCAATTTCTTGCCAAATGTCAAGTTTATACATATACTTATTCACATGGACCTCTGTCATACATAGTGCACAGTACTAGACAAAAAAACCCCCACAGTCATAGATTCCAAATAATAGAGGCACAGAGCATGTAGTTTTAAAGTTGGGATGCACTTATCTGGAAATTATGGATTAACACCAATATTTGATATTTTCTGTGTTCAGTCCTGCCATAAACATTTAAGAGCAGAATGACTACATCTACCTGGATTGCAACACAGAGAAATACAGGGTTTATTTCTGTACAGATAGGGACACACAGGACCTGCTGCAGTGGGATATACTGTTTTTTTTAGTCGTCTTGAGGCCTAACAGTGTGGTATTGGTGTCCAGAATGCCAGGGAGAGAACAGTTTCTGGCCAGAGTAGCTGGAAACTTGAGTCACGGATTGAGCTTGACTGTGACAGCAGATGGCATGAATATAACTGTTTAAAGGCAGGTCCATTCTGTAGTCCTTTGTATATTTGTCACTCTTCTACTGTGCAATTTGATAGGGTAGGTACTGTGACACTGCTATATCGAATCCACTAATAAAGCC
This sequence comes from Brachyalestes nurse, assembly GCA_037974405.1. Classification (NCBI taxonomy): domain Eukaryota; kingdom Metazoa; phylum Chordata; class Actinopteri; order Characiformes; family Alestidae; genus Brachyalestes; species Brachyalestes nurse. Next base: position 17,114,242 of record JBBPCY010000109.1, read on the forward strand.
ACTAGTTTGTGCAGTATAGCTGTGGAACTTTCTGATGGATTTCTGCACTGTGCCTTTCTTACTGCAGTAATGGTAATTGAGACATGACTACCTCTGGGTCTGCTGACATGCTGGTCCAGGTTGTTTTTTAGGGACCATTCTATAAGATTTTCCACCTCACTCCTGTATGTAGCCTCATCACTGTCACTGATCAGTTACATAACAATGGCACCATCTGAACATTTAACATGACAAAGTGGTTTCTGGCATAGCTGTCTATACAATAATGCTTGAACGATAAGTGCAGCTTCGGACTGAGACAATATCCAGTTGCAGGTGGAATTTCGTTGGCTTGGAAAACATGTTAAATGCTTAGCTGTAACCTTTAAATAGCATCCCAGCACAGCCATGTCTGTTTAAATGTTCTAGGACAGGAAGTAAAGAGATAAGCAACTGACCTATTAGAGTAGTAACAATCTGAAGTGGGTTAAGGGAGTCTAATGTAGTTTATATACGTCAGACTCAGGCTTTTCAGATACTTTACAAGAACAGAACACTTGCGGTGGTCATTTAAACATCTCAGGCTGTGGCAGAATTGTAGATTTCTTTCAATTCCGCCATGTTTTACTGAGAATCTTGAAGTGGTTCTGTATTCGTTACTCCAAAGGGTGATAAAAAGGCACTAAGGTCACCTGGTGAGGATCTATCAATATAGGAAAAGCCACTTATGATGCCTTTAAACAGACTTGCAAGCCTTTACACATGCACCTTGAGTCTCTACACGGCTGTTGTTCCAATGTCACAGTGCACAGTGTAATGTTCTCCAAAGCTGCAACACACTGCCAGTCATGAAGTGTCAGACAGGATGTTCACCACAGTCACAGGAACAAAAACAAGATCAATGCGAGACGGCAGGCACTTGCGACACAAACACGGTCAGTGTCACGCATGGTCTAATTCACAGCGAACCTAAGACACCTGGGAAAAAACTGCAAGATATAATTATACGTTTACACTACAAAACCAAAAAATGATTCCAATGCAGTTTTTTTCGCTCACTCTTAATCGTTAACATGATCAAGGGCTCTCGCTAGCCTGCATAATCTCACCAGATTATACACACACACACACACACAAACACACACACACACACACACAAAACAGAAAGAGGCAAAAACACACAGATGAACTTTTTATATGCACACGTTTTTCAAATACAGTGGCATGGCAACATTTCACCAACCGCAAATTGGTGCTTACTCAGACTTATACGAAATATCACGTATCAATAGCACCCTTTCTGCCTTTTGCCTGTGATCATCTACAACTTAGCTAAAGTAACGTTACACTAACTGAGTGAAGGTTTCCCATTTCAGCAAATCAGTGATGAACAAAAGAGTCATTTCAGTCCAAACACCTCCCCTTTGATGAGAATCTTCATTCTAGATAAGAGTGAGTGAAAAGTTCACATATAAAAATACTGGAAATTTATTCATATGCCCATTGTTTTGAGGAAGTCATGCATTATTTTCTCTATTTTTCACCCCTTATGTAGTGTCCAATTCCAATACTAGTTAGATTCAAAGTTCCAAATCAAACATATACCACCAGCACTGGAAGGGTGAATAGTCCTCATCAATACAGAAGTCATGTCATTGTAGTTGGCATCATACTCATTAGGAACCCTGGATTTAGTATTAATATCTTAACATAGCATTACATACTTTGAGCAATTCAAAAGAATGAGACCCAACAACCACAACAAAACCTGCAAAAAGCCAAGCAGAGTGACGTTGTAGGCAGTGACGTTGTACATGATGGGACTGTCCACAGAAGAAAGTGTGCATTCATCTGAAAAAGCGATGCCTATATAAAGACTTCTTCCTTTCTCTCAGAAGAAAATGCAGCACAGAGTAAATTCCCATAAGTAATGCATGGAAGCAAACCCAGCTGCACCACCTCACATTTTTAGTTTGGAATAAAACCTCACATACAGATAAATATGGAGATATTTAATGACACACATCTGCATATGCATAAGCGGAGTAGTTTTTGTATTTGCTGTTTCAGTCACAGCCACAATATGTAGAAACTTACATAAAAGAAATCCTCAAATCATGCAGTAGATCAGCCTTGCTTAACCTTGAACATGTGTAGGAACTGTGAAATCACCAAATCCAGTAGAACCATTTTAATGTATTAAGAAGGTCCAAGACATTATCACAGAAAGGAAATAATATAAATGTGTTATTATATAGGCTAATGTAACTTTCATACCAGATACAACACATTCATGCATGTACATACCTGAGTTTACATATAAATTTAAAACTGTGTTCTTGTTACTGGCTTCTAAAGAGGTGACCTTTTAACGTTCATAAAAGTGTACTGAAATTTCAATTTCTGTTTGCATCCCAACAAAGTAACATTAGAGGGGGATGGGGAGGAGCTTACCCACATAAATTTCTTCTATGATGCTTATAAATTCTAATAAGGCAGTTCTGGGGATTATTTTGTCCTCAAAAACAGAACATCAGGATCACGATTATACCTGGACCCCAATGGGGTAGCCAGAGACCTGGCGGATAGGGAGTTCCCCCTTTGATCAGAAGGCCGTGGGTTTGAATCCCAGGACTGCTAGTGGCGCCACTGAGGTACCCTTGAGCAAGGTATCGTTCTCACACACTGCTCTCCCAGACGCCCCCTGTTGGTGGCAGCCCACTATTTCACTTGGTGAATGTGTTAAATGCAGAGAAAGAATTTCACACTGTTCACACTGCGTGCTGTGCTGTGGTGTGTTCACATGTGACGATAAGGGGACACTTTACTTTATTTTGTTGATCAAATTTCAATCAGTTCTATTTTCACTACTCTCTTTTCTAATCTCTTTCAGCTCTTTTCACTTTTAAAATCTTTCCATTCTTTTCCTCCAACTCTGCAATTTCTCTTTTATTGCGATCTCTCCTCTGCCCACTCCCTTCACTTTTTCCCTGCCCTGCCTTTTATTTTTCCATCCCCTCTCTTATCTCTCCGTCTGCACTCTTTCTACTAACCACACACACACACACACACACACACAGCACATGGGGATTTCCTTGGCCCTGTTCACAGACTGATATGATTTCAGAAGGATGGGGGAGGAAGAAAAAGGAGAGAAGATAACAGAAAGAGGAAGAAGAAAAAAGCAGAAAAACATGGAGAGGAGAAAACAGGGAGTGGAGAGGAGGAGAGCTTAACAGAAGGATCGCAGAAAAGGAGAAAAGAAAGAGCGTGGAGAGGAAGAGAGCGCGAGATGGAGCAGAGAGGAGAGGAGAAGAACAGTGAGAGCAGAGAGATGATAGATAACTTTATTATTACTTGCATGAATGGATTGCCCTTAAAAACATGTGCATGTAAGCTTCTTTACATGAGCTGTATAAAAATTGGTTTGGAATAGTATGAACTGCTTTTAGGACAGTACTCTTTAAACATATTTGCAAAATAAGCAGAGCTGGGAAAAGGTTAACGTTGAACCTTATGTAAATGTACATTATTCTCAATCAAATATGACTGCAAATTGGTGTTTGGTAAAGCTGAACAATTACTCTAATTAGACCTACCTGCTTCTGAATTTAACGCTCTACCTGCAGAATGCCTCATATCAATTCAAACTGATCGATTCCATGCCATTTAATCAGCCACATCAGCTAATCAATGTGACCTCTGACAGAAGGTAAGCCATGAATAATTACTGTTATCTATCAGGGTACAGCAGAATTTCAGTAAAAAAAGGATTTAGAGGCTTGATTCCTTTCTGCTCATATCTACATGGCCAGTAAGCTCTGGAACTCTTAAAACCAGCACCACCAAACCGAGCCCATATCAGCACACACACTCCCAGAAATACCATACATGCAACCTCAAGGGTTTTCTATTCTAATAACAGAATGGTAGGCGAGTGCTGGACACTCTACTATTTTTGTAACATTAAAGTAACTAAAAGTAATTACTGACTCACAGATTTTACACATATGCTATGCTAATCTGTCTTCATGGCTGTAACTAAAGCATTTTACTTCTAACATATAACAGACACATAGAGAGAACTGGCCAGAATAAAGATACAGGGGGTCCTCAAGTTACAACAAAGATCCGTCCTATGACAGTGATATAACCCGAATTTTGGTGTAAGTTGAAACACACCCTAGCCTAAGTTAATAGCCTATCCTTTGTAAAATCTATAAATACAACTAAGAAAAAATGACAAAAAATGAGTTTAAAAAGGCCCAAAAGTCACCAACCAAAGCAACACAAATGGAACAATTGCACTTAGGTAAGCATACTCCCTCTTCATACGGCGCATTACTGCGTATTGTGCGTATTCCTCCGCCACACGCCACTAAACTAGTTCGCCCACGTAAGTGTTGTAAACTCGAAACGTCATATGTAGAGAGCCTCGTAACTCGAGGACCCCCTGTAATAAAAGCTGTCTATATTTTCTCCATATCAATTAAAATCATGCATTTCTGAAACTTTCTATCCACAAATGTGTCAGAAATACAAAACAGACAAGTAAAAAAGCTTCTTTTAATCATGTTTATTTAGATACATGTAATGTAATTAACCCCAACTACATTTGCATTTGTCATTTTCAGCTGAATTGTGTTAAAGCGTAGGTGTTTGAACCAATATTTCACTTGAACAAACATGTGTGCTGTGATTTGCCCTCACCAACATGGAGGATTTGCCTTAAATTATCTTAAATCTAAATGTTAAATATGAAAAATATATATTGCACTCTAAAACTTCACAGTAAAATAGGGCTCAGTGAGACCTTTCCAACAACCCTTCGTTTGCTATAATAGCCCCGGGAGATACGAAGTTATACCGTTCACCTCAGACAAAAGTAATGGGACACCCGGGCAAGGTGAACGATATAACGCAGGAACACCGGGAGCTATTATGGCAAATGTGCTCGTTATTTGGTAAAAATAAAATTCCATGGCTATTTTCTCCAAAACATTTTCTCAAAATTTTGATGTTATCTGTATTCCATTGTTACATTCCACCATAACAAAATAATCCTTAATTGTCCACTTGTCCTAATCCTAAATTCTCACGCCTAAACACTGGGCTACCACCTTGAATTTTTAAGAGTGTAGCTCAACTGCTTAAACGTTTGACTGCCTGCATCCTGCCTATGCTGGATGTCCTTGGCTTTTAATAGCAGCCAAAAATGTTCTATGTTCTTATTTCTCTTTTCTTTTTTTGTAGTTGATGTACTGTTGGTAACGTCGCTGTCTTAAAAGCAAAAGAGTGGAGTCCTTGATCATGACTCCCAAAACTACATTCACTTACATGTGTGATGCACAAAAATTGTATGTCACTTTGGATAAAACTGTCTGGCAAATAATGTACAATTTGGCGTCTGCATGAGTTTCTGCTGGGAACTCTGGTTTCCTCCCACAGTCCAAAGACATGCACTTCAGGTGGATTTGAGATGCCAAATTACCCGATAATGTGACTGTGGTTGAGAGTGTCTGTGTGTCTACCTGTTCAGGGTATATCTTACCATGTGAATATCACTACTTACATACCTCTGATTTTGTGCAATAACACACTCCCAACCACTCTTTGTGTTACTAGTAATTCACTTAACTGCACGTTACTTATCTATAGCATTCATACACAGCATTTTATGTACAGCATAGTGTACTTTATATTGGGTATTTTCTAGTTTTTACTGGATTTATTTAGACTATATTTTATATTGCTCTTGTCTCAGTATTTAGTACCAAGCATCTGTCTATTTTATATTGTTTTTGTCCAATCATTTTTTGAGCTATTTCTGGAGAGTTTTATTTTTTACTTTTATTTATTTTATACTTTATATTGTTCTTGTCTTCTTGTGTCTCTGTGTCTGTGCAGTCATAACATAAATAGTTTCCTCCTGGATTAATAATGTTTTCTGATTCTGATTCTGAGCTCTCGCCTCATGAGTGCTGGGAAAGGCTCCAGTACCCCTCCGCAAATCTCCTAACCCCCAATTCCCACAACCCTGGTTAGGATAACCAAAAAGTAAACACAAATATCTAGATCCTAAAAAAGTTGCCTTGAAATGAGAAATTAAGTTGCTGAGATTTAGTTTTAACATCAGGAGGGAACAGGAACAGGAGAGAAGTTAATAATTTGGTCATAATAAGCAACTAAAATGGGCTAAAGCTGCAATGGACTGTGCAGTTTATGCAATTAGGGTGTGCTTTGCTGTTTTTTATAACAATGCTGTCTCTACTTACATGGCAATGCAGAGTTCCTGAAGTTTTACCTTTACACGCCAACCCACACCAGATAAATGGGTGGAACCGCTGGAAATATGCAGATGTTTTGGCCTGAGTGGGGACAGCACTGTGTGTGGTATGTGGGTATGCTGACAGAACTGTGTGATGTGCTGCCATTTCTTTCTGCATGTTGGTTTCTCTTCTTTATTTCTAGATACCGCCTGTTAAGTAGAGGCTGTGTCACCTCATCAGTCAGCCACATGCACAAACATGCATGACCCACAAGAACAACACACACTCATACATTCACTTGCATGTGCATAACAACACCAACAGACATCATGAGACCTTAGCTGGTTTGACTTGGCTGTTGTGGATTTCAGCTCCTTTATTGCAAAGATTGTATAATCAGGAATTCCTCAATTGTTAGCCAGATAATATTTTGAGGATATTTTTCTATAATTGTCTTTATGTTTCTTCTGAAATGTGGATTTGGCCAAAAGGTGCCATAAATGAAGGTACCAAAATTCCTCTTTTGAAGGATAAAATGGAAGAACCATCTTTCGTTCCCTAGAGAATCATTTGTAAATGAGATGTAATTCATTTGTAATGAACTCTTTAATGAATTTAAAGAATTTTCCCAGAGTCGTACATCCAAGCCAAGAACCACTGAAAAGTCTGTATTTCTAAGAGTGTTCCTTGTCTGACAGTTTGGCTGACTGCTTCATGCCTGTTCTGGATGTCCTTACCTTTTAGTGGCAGCATTTTTTTATTTCCATGTCCTCTTCTCTTTTCTCTCTTTTTGTCTTCTTTTCCCTGACACTTCTACAATCGATCATTTTATAATTGGGAATTCCACAATGAAGTGCTAGTTGAAGGCTCTTCTGGGTTCTCTCTCTTTCTCTCTCTCTCTCTCTCATCAGTGGAAGGCTCCTCCATCTCTCTCTCTCCTGAGATGCTTTAGGGTTATTCTGCAGCTCCATAAATCTTTGGGCCCCGCAGGCCCGGCAGAGCGGAGCAGTAGATCACCTCTGGGCCTGTCACACCAACGCGGCTTAATGAGGCCATCCCAGCCTGCAGGAGAGAAGAGAGGGCGGCACGCAAGGCCTGTTAGTCAGAGGAGTGTCAATCACTCACTCACTCACTCACTCACACACTCACTCACTCACAGACTCACACACACACTCACACAGGACAAAGCCATTATCAGCTGAGGTATAGACTGAGTCCTCTAAAGGGAGGATAAGACCCGAGTAATATCATTCCATTAAACTGAAAGTGCATTAGACATACACTGTGGTTTCACTTGAACATGCACCCATTCTATCTCTCTCTCTCTCCCTCTCTCTTTCACAGACACACAAGCATACACACACACAAGCAGAGAGAGAGCACGAGAGAGAGAGAGAGACAGATGGACGGATGGACGCGCATACTCTCACAGAGACACGGAGCAGAAAGAGTATTGCGCATGTGTGACATTTTAAACATTTGTTCCCCAATTATCTACAGTTATCTCAGTTTATTTAGTATTAGTAAGCTGTGCCCTGTCTAAACATGTGGGTAGAGAGAGTATTTCAGCATTTCTTTTGTGTACCAGTCGTTGTTTTGGCTTGCTGCTAATCACAAATGTGAGCCTGTTTACTACTGGTTACTAGCAGGCAGGGTATTTGATAATATTAATAACAGTACAGAACTGCAGTTGTACAGTTGCAGTGAACAATGTCAGTCTGAACTAAATGTATCATTCTGATGATGCTAATTATGGTGGTTGGTGTCCGAGAGAGATTCAAAATATAATACTGCATTTTTGCAGCACTGCCAATTTCTAATAGTCGCACAGTAGGCCAAATGTAATAATGTTTACTAGGGCTGTAACGATATACGATACAAAACCGAGTTCGCGACACTCAGTGCCACGAACCCATGTTGCTGTGTGAGGAGGGTGAATCGCGACACACCCCTTCCCATATAACTCCTTCCCGTATACAGTTCCCGCCCAGAAACATACGTTTTTCGCCATAATAGGAGGATTTTCACATCAGTTTCTTTTCTTTAACCAATAGCTGAGGGTCTTAGGGTTTCAAAGAGCCCTCCCA
>JBBPCY010000109.1:17132017-17155604 GCA_037974405.1 Brachyalestes nurse
ATATCTCTGCGCGCGTAATAGCGAGCGGGCGCAGAAAACCATACGATATATATATATATATATATATATATATATATATATATGCGCATGCACACACACTGGCAGGTTTCCTCTGAGCAGTTTTGCCCAATTTTTAACAGAGGAAGTACTGCTTAGCACTTAGAGAGGACTGCGGTGATGTTGATCATATTTTGCTTTAAATGGTCACTATCAATTAAAACAGTCATTTATAGAACTGAATTCAAATTGCCAGATACACATTTAAAATGAATACCCACTAAATTCGCAGCACTTCATCAAAAAACACAACAGTAAAAGATATTTTCTCATCAACTCCAATCAATGCAAGAGGGTTCAGAACCACCTACCTAAACACACACACAAACTCAGAAGAAAAAGACCCTTCTAAAGAAATCAAGGACACACATAACTGGATTATGTATCTGAATGTGGAGGTGAGTGATGGCAGCATTCTAAAGGCTGGAGGCTTCCGTTTGAGGGCCGTAAATATCGTGACTGTAGGCGGAGACTCAGGACAGTGCCAAGACTGCATCCTGAGCTCAGCAACACAATACACTGACGCTGACATATGGCCAGTGTGGCTAGCAGTGTACACTCATCTATACTGTCCACCAGGGAACAACAGACACCAACACACACGGGGGTGGTAGAGGGATATGAGGGCACCCTGGAGGAATAGTTTCGACATGTTGTGTAATCCAACAACAGGCCAAGCCAGGTTCCCCAATACAACTCACATTACTGTCATGTAAGTGTTGGAAGATCACTGCACGTCATTTATATTTCATGTGCCAAATTATTATCTAATCAGCCACTGGGGGTGCGTCATCTTGGGCTGAGCATGGTGTTCAGCTTTTACCCAACTGTTCTCATCGCAGGCGCTACACTGATCGGTGGTGTGGTACAGTGGAAAACAGGCATGCTTCTGATTCCCAATTCTAGCACAAAATTCACGCAAACAAACACACACACACACGCGCATACGCACCCCCGGACGCGCCTCAATCAGACAACTGAGGAGAATTACATAACACGAACACATGAACACACAGGCAGACACACTCAGATCAAATGTGGTTAATCATACATGGTAAAATTAGCACACTCTTCCTTTGGCACAGCACCGTCTTACAGCCCTTCAACATGCCCATTCTTTACACGTTTGCTTTCACATTTGCTCTTTAAATTATGACAACCTTTAATTTTTGTTTTCAAAAGCATTTAACTAGCAAATAACAGTCTGAACTGCAAAACATAAAGAATACTTTGAGTGCACAAACTCAACATGCTTTAAGGGACCATCTTATTCATTCACACACCTGCTATTCTAAGGGTCTCAAACACCAACGCATGTGTGTATATTTACCTATTCAGCATTAAGCAATTCAGTTCCACCCATTCACGAAAAAAATATAGGGAGTGTTTCAGCCCAAACTTCTTTTCTGAACGAGGTACAATACAGGGTGACCAATGAGAACGGAAATCATTTGCATATATCAGTCTAAAACGCAGAGTAACAAATACAGGCTGCCTTTTAGAAAGATATGTACAAATTATCTCCGTTCTGATTTAATCAGAATCAGAATCAGAAAACTTAATTGATCCCGGAGCAAATTGCTTATGTTATGACTGAAAACACACACGAACTCAGGGCACAAAATAAAACAATAATCAAATGGGGATATGGGCCCTTTAATGGGCAGCACAGTCTCACATGGGGCAACAGCTCTTCTAGCTCAGTGGTTACTCTGTGTGTAAGTGTGTGTTTATTTGAGTGAGTGTGTGTCATGTCCACCTGGGAAAAACACCAGCCCCCATGCTGATGCTTGGTTTACTGACGAAGAGGAGAAAATCATCCTCCTCTTCATTTGTCAGTGAGCCCTCACTGTTTAGGGACATGCATAATTCAACCTGCTCCTATAAACATATATCATTATAAAGGTGAATTAACAAATCAACAAATTGTGTTTAACATGTCACAAGCAATTTTCCTATATCATTTGCTGTGACACTGTTATGGCCTCATAATAAATAAATAAATAAATAAATAAATAAGTAAATCTCATCCAATCATCATATAGGCCCATAACGTCCGTTCACATACATGTCATAAAAAATGAATTTTATCACAGAGAGGAATAACATGACAAAACGAGAATTCACGCAAATAAGCAAATAGCCTCGATAATAAAAAGAGGTCAGTGTGTTTCGGCCCTAACTGCAGCTTTAGCGTTAGCACTGTAGCATCTCTGTTTTAAGAGGGACCCAACACAACACAACACAGAACCATTCCGTGAAACCTCACACACACATATACACTCTCTCTCTCTCTCACACACACACACAAGCTGACTGTCTGTCCTCCGTTCTCCTCTGGCCCCCGGGTGAGTGTGGAGAGCTTACCCTCGGACAGCTCCAGGTCTAGCTCGGCGAGCTGCTCCCGGACCTCCGCGGGCAGAGCGGACACCTCCACGCCTCGCTCCGCCATGCCTGCGCGGAGAGGCGGCTACAGAGAGACGCAGAGCGGTTCCCCCCGGACACGACAGCAGCTCCGCGCCTCCAGCGAGCAAAAAACAACGGCAGTTACTCGGCGCGACGAGCTCCATCCAAGCCTCTCACCTCCGCCATCCAGAGAGACAGAGATCCAGACTGATGGAGAGAGAGTCACGTGACCCGAGGATCCCTGCTGAGGATCATCAGGAGCGTTTCTGCTCCCTCTGCTGTCACAGACTTCAGCAAACTTCTCACGGATTTCCTTCACGGAAACCTCAGTTAACCCGTTATCAATCAATTTAGGTAACGTTTATAACCCCGCCCCCCTTATGTCCTTATAACGTTTATAACCCCTGTATGTGTCCTTATTACCTTTATAACCCCCTTATTAACGGAAACGTCAATTACCCCATTACCAATCACTTTAGATATCATTTATTACCCTCCTTATATGTCATTATAACACTGTTTCCTTATAACGTTTATAACTCCCCTCATGTGTCCTTTTAGCCTTTAAGCCCCCCATGTGTACTTATAACCTCTACAAACCCCGCCCCCCGTCGTTTCCCTACTACCTCTATAAAACCCTTATAAACGGAAACCTCAATTAACCCATAACGAGGTAACATTTATAAACCCCCGATGTGTCCTTATAGCGTTTATAAATCCCCTTATGTGTCCTTACAAAGTATCTTTATGAACCCCTCTATAAACCTTTGTGCATCCATTTATGACTACTTCACATCACTGTACATCTATGAACCTCATTTTAACACCAGTAAGAACCTTTATGAATCTATGTCAAAGCTTTGGAAACACTATAAACCTTTAATTCTCCCTTATAAGTGTACTATTTATAAATCATTTTTTAACCCATTTATAAAGCCTTTCAGGAAATTTGTGAATGTTTTTAGGAACTTCTTTTTTATTGTTTACAAATTCATTTTTGGCTAATTTATGAACAATTCATTCAATAATTATGAAACATTTTTGCCCTTTAGAAGACTGTTTATGCAACCAAGATCAGTGCTAGTGCTATTTATAAATATGTGCCCATGGTATAGGCTAAGAATGGAAGCAAATTAAATAGGAAAATGCAATTTGGAAATAAGATCCAGATTCAAATTTAAATCTCTCGCTTGCAGACAAGTCATTGGCTCAAAATAAAAATTCAAATTCATTGTCATTTTCATAAAGGCATTGTCATGTCCAATACTAATATTGCCATAACTGGTGGTCATAAGACTGCACATGAAAGACAGAATGTGTGTGGCTTTGCTTACTTGTAGGCAATTCTGAGGGCTTTTTGTAAGGGTGTGTTATACTAGCGTGAAATGACTGGTGGTGTATAAATATTTGGAGAAGTTTGGGGCAGACTGTGCTAAGCCCACACTCTGGGTAAAATTAGGCTTTTGTGTAGGAATATACAAGTGGGCCTTAAATACTGAAACACAGATTTGACAGTTGTGGCAAGGGCCAGGGGTCTCTGAAAACACAGTTCTTTTGACAGTATGTGACCTGCCAGACAAGCATGAGTGCCTGGCAGTGACAAACTTTGTTCAACCGTGTGTTGTGTTCAGCTGTTGAATATAATGTTCCCAGAGTAGCGGTGCTGCTATGTGACAGGAAGAGATGTCAGAAGTGATTGTTACAGTTGAGTACATCTTGACATGAATACAAGTGTTATACAAACCTAGAAACACATGCACTGCATAGACAAAAGTATTTGGACAGCTATTTTAGCCACACCCACTAACAGTTGCATAAACTCAAGCAAACACCTATGCAATCTATGGCAGTAGAACATGTCTTACTGAAGAGCTCAGTGAAAAGCCTGTGCTTGGTATTCTTATAGACACCAGAACACAGCCACTGTGTTAAGCAGTGGAAACTTGTTCCCGTTACCTGCCCGAAAACATTGTTGACCGTGAAATTATGAAGAAATGGAACAATGTTAAGGGACTGGGACTTCATGGTTGGTCCCTTAGTTTTAATATTACAGCATGCAGAAATATTCGAGAACAGTGGTCACTAACCCTCTTTCTGGAGATCTACTGTCCTCCAACCCAAACCCAACAACCTCATCCTGTTAATCAGGGACTTCTGAATGGAATAATTAGATTGATCAGGTGGAGCTGAATAATTATAGGTGCACTTGAACTGGGTTGGAATAGAAGTTTACAGTAAGGTACATCTCCACTAGGGCTGGTTCACCATTCAAAAATGTTGTTCTTCCATCTTGCAGAAAAGGCCATTTCCTGTTTAGCTTGCCGCCATGCACAGAGTCAGCTTCATAAAGAAATGTTTTGTTGAGAGGACAAACTTCACTGCACAGAGCCCCTACGGCTGTGATGAAGGTCAAGCTACAAACACTGACCTCACTGATGCACTTGTGACTGAATGAAAGTGCATCCATGCAGCCATGTTCTAAAGGGTAGTGTAAAATGTGGGGGCTTTTACAGCCGCAAATATGGGTGACCAATCACAATGCCGATAGATTTGCAATGAGATGGTCCTCCACAAATACTGGCAAATGAATATAAACATGAGCAAAACATCCAGCTAAACATTATCATGATATATTTCTCTCAAATCTGTGTGCGCCACAATTGTTGGCACTCCATTTAATACCCTTTCCTTCAGCTTGTCCCACAGACAAGTATGGTCAAGGCTAATAGTTAATTCTGTGGTTAGTAAACCATTTTTGTGTCGACTCTTAGATGTGCTTTGGATCACTGTTCTGCTGGAAAATATAATTACAAAAAAATTGGATAGTACTTGATAATGCAAAGACCTCCAGGCCCACCTTGAAGAAAACAGTCCAACATCACCAGAATTCTGAAAGAGGATAAAGTACTTTTCTGCATGGTTTAGAGTCTACACATCTCCTGTCGCTTTGAAAATCTTTATTGTTGGCTTGATAAGGCAACTTTCACTCACCAGATTTGTGCAGCTCAACATCTGTGTTGCACTTTATTGCTGTATCCATTCATAACAATGGATGAATAAGTGAAAGCCTATCACTTCCAGTGAAGTTATAGCTGACCATTTAAGTGTTCCTACAAACATAAAATCGGAATAGGAATGTACCCTTCTAGAATTTTTGAGTGCTATCAATTATGGCAAATACAGATTTGAGAAATATTTCAAGCAGACTTTCATGCAAAACACAAAAGAACCATGCTGAGATGTGTCGATTTAAGGCCAATCTCATCACACGTATAGCTTTTTGTGTTTCACAGTTCAGGCACAAAGTGTTGGCTCAACGCTGATCAAATGATTATTCTAGTTGTAAATGTGGATTCACAGCTCAAGTCTTCTTTCTATTCCACCATCTCACATTTCACCTGAAACATTTTTCCTTCTTTTCATTGAAAAATGTCTAGTGATTATCCATCTTAGGTTTCCCAAGAATCAAATACGAGTCCTAGAATGTCAATGACATCCATCTAACCACACATTTAAATTTCATTAATGTTTAATTATTACAATATATCTTCAGGACCATCTCATTTAGTTAATATAGTACAGACAGCAATGCTTCGACATTTATGCGCATTTCATATTTAGTGATATTTACAGCTCTAGTTAAAGGGTTTGTCTGACGAGTTGCACACTTTCGGATCAGTTAGTGATACACACTGAGAAAAGCTTCTCTTTCACAATGCACTGCTGTAGGTGAGAAAGCACATCACCAGGCAAGAATGAGTAGGCCTCACAGAGACTGATATGACTGCTGAGGAGAATAAAATCCAAAAACAGTAAACAAATCACAACAAAAACAAAAATAAACAGGGAAATGGAGATAAACTTGAAGAAAACAAAGCATTCGGGTTGAAAATATGCCACGGCAGTGAACAAAACAGTGAAACAATAATTAATCGTTGTTCGAATGTTACCATTAAATTAGGATTTAGAGGGGGTGATCAACACTATGTGTAAATGTGGGTTTTTCAGTCACTAAACAAGCCATATATTAAATTCACTGACAAAAACTGTATGGACTTGGAAACCCTTTCCATTTTGAACAGACCAAATCCTGGTGTAATAAGCATGCTGATTATGATGGCTCACCCTCAAAAAGAACTGTGCTTCTAAAAGATAAAAGCAGCAACCATTTAGGACTGACACCTCACATTCATACACATGTACTATACATACCAATGATACACATGCACAAAACCCAACAATGAAATGCAAACAGTGGGGTCATGTTGGTGCGTGCTTATGTTCCCACTTTTGAGACCTGACATCCTGAAACTTGGGGGACAACTTTGGGGACAACCTCTAATGTAAAGGATTTTTTGTCTCCTTAGCTGAAGGAAAAAACGGGATTCAACTTAACAGATTATTTCCTTAAAGATAAAAACAATCACACACTTGTTTGTGGTTATGCTACCCGTACATCTCATACATAGACCGCAAAACGCAGGCTGATAATGACATTTAAATATAAAAATATATTGCTCTTCATCTCCAGACAAGCCTATCCTGTGGCTTTCAGTTACTCCAATAAGAGGCAAAGAGTTTCCACAATGACTACTACAGCCACAGAGCAGGTGAGACCTGAGAGAAACAATTTTAGGTTTACCAAGACACTGAGAGAAAAAGAAAGAAGTGAAAGCATTAGAAAGAGAGCAAGAGAATGCTAAATGTTTCTGCATAATGTGGTATTCCTCTATCTTATGTGGTTTGAGTCATGCAGTCAAATATTTAGAGAAAAAAAAGGTTGAGATTAAAAATGTAAAATAAGCAACACCTGCAAACAACAAAGTATCGAGTGAGCACAACAGTGTATGAGCGTGCTGAAGTACTCTAAATGTGTGTACATGAGTGCGAGAGAACATAGTGAGTCTTTACAGGTTTTCTACTGCAGTGCGTCCTAGTCTGCATCGTCTGCCAGCGACATCCTGTGACAGGTCACACTCTCAGGCCACTTAGTCCAAGGGAAAATAAACGTTGTAATCTCTAGCTACAGTAGCCCATAGTAACAGGAGAAACCGTGATATGCGAGGGGCTGGGTGCGGTCAGGTCATAGTGATAATTGTTCCCATATGCCACATATGAAGGACATTTACAAACACACTGTAATTAACAGTTCCGAGGGACGAGATCTGACACTTGACTTCTTTAACAGGCCCACCTCCTCAAGACAGATGCTCGGTCCTCAAAGACTGAAAGACATGGTCATCATCTGGAGGTGGGCTGCGATTGGGATGGCACATCTCCGGCTGGACTGCTCCACTGGCCAGAGCCCATTCCAGCTAAAACAGCAACGGCCTCCGCTGCTCTCACACTCAATCCATTAACAGATACTGGAGCTGGGACCGAGACGGGCAACACCAATGCAGACACTGTGCTCTCGTCCACACCTGCAGCTAGAGAGAGATGAATCAACTGACTGATGGTTAGCTTTATGATGATGTGGTCCATATACTTCCTATCTAAAGCTTTGATCGTTTTTTTATTACAAACTATATTTAAATATTTTAAATCACATACTGGAAATAGTGTGTAGTTAAGTAATTGCTTACTAACTAAAGTATTTCATAACCAGCCCTAAATGAAAAAGGTGGGTCTAAAAGGTAAAAGATTTGAGCACTGATAACAGAACAAGGAAATACTATTAAAGAATCACTTTTGTCAGTTGTTCTTCAAATTTGCTAACAAAAATCATAAGATCTAAACAGCTGATTTTTTATGTTAAACTACACCACACAAAA
Source organism: Brachyalestes nurse (assembly GCA_037974405.1). NCBI lineage: Eukaryota > Metazoa > Chordata > Actinopteri > Characiformes > Alestidae > Brachyalestes > Brachyalestes nurse. The sequence continues at coordinate 17,140,255 of JBBPCY010000109.1, forward strand.
AAGGTTTTAATCAAACATTTTGACAGCCAAAATAAATACAAGCATAGGGTGCTGAATAAGTAGAAAGGGAATGCTATGTGACTGTATAGGCAGGCTGATAGATAAATCAATAGATTACCTAGGTAGGCTTTTTTCTGCATGGCAGTAACAGGGCAGTCCTTGTGAGCCAGCAACAGTTCCTTCAAACGTGTCACCTCACCCCTCAACAGAGACACTTCATTCTGTTGAACGCAAACACACACATATAATATAGCATTTAGTAAGACACACATACATGTTCAGTAGCACAAATGTTACTAAAGACCTTAAATTTTTATGTGGGGTTGGTTGTCTCTGTGTGTCTCACCGTGAGTGTGACGTTAGTTGTGGCGAGCTCCTCTGCGCGCTTCTCTAAAGCATTGACCCACACCTTGCGTTTCTGTCGGCAGCGGTAGGCAGCAGCTCTGTTCCTCTCCAAAAAGCGCCTTCGGCGCTCATCAGGTTCGGTCTCTGGTCCTCGACGCCTACGTCCACCTCTAGGTGGTGCTGGAGACACCTAAGGAGAGAATTATGAGTCACAAGCATGAAGCAAAGAGTCATCCATGTGGTGGACAATACAAAAACACCTTTAGCTTAAAAACAATACAACCACTAGTCTGTAAATACTAGTGTTACTTCACAATAATGCATTTTTTGTGAATAATACACAAGTGCCACCAACCATTCAATGTATTCAGCAATATTGCACCTTCATCAGTGTGTCAGGACAAACATTTATAAGTAATGTGTGTATGTTTATGTCCCTGAAAATGAACTGCTGACCTGTGGTTGAGCTGGTGAAGGTGTCTCATTGGGTTCAGTTTTCTGGTTTGGCATTAATCCACTAATACTCTGTGGTGACAGTGCTGCCTTGAGCCTCTAGATGGAGACAAAACATATGCATAACTGGGCGAACACTACACTTACTTAGAAATTGTGTTATTTTACTGATTGTGATAAAAAGGGCACAATATTACGCCAAATAATATTAATTTAAAATAAATATAACAAAATGTATGAGCACTTCTGCAAGCCTGGGCAAAGGCACATGCAGAAAAGGGGGCTTTGGGCACTCAAGCACTGGCCTTAGTTCCTTTTTTGGCAAAGGTAGTGCCCTGTTCTAAAAAAAAAAAACCTTTGATTTTGTGTTGTTTCATTTCCCATGGTTGATTTTCTTTAATCACCATTGAACAACACCTCCTGCCCCCTACCTTAATCTGAACACCCAACACTCTAAGAATCTCTGCAGGGCCCTGCCTGTGTGTGTGTGTATGTATGTATGTATGTATGTATGTATGTATGTATGTATGTATGTATGTATGTATGTATGTGTGTGTGTGTGTGTGCGCTAAAAATGCGTTGTTCTCACCAGCTTGGCATCACTATGTGAACTGTATCCAGACGGAGAGGAGGAACCACTGCTGCTTCCACCGACAGGTGGGCCTGGAATGCCAGGGATGTTGGGCACCGTATTTGACGACCTAGCCAACTACACACATCCACAGACACGTACACAAAGCTTAAACAAACTCCACGCACACAGGTCAAAACATGACGTGGTATTTTCCAGATTTCTTACAGATATGACTGATGTCTGTCCAGGGCTGGGAAGCAAAGGAACAGTCTGACCGTTTGGAAGCTGCATCATCATAGGGAAGGAACCAGAAGGAGAGCTGAAAAGAGAAAGAGAGACTGAATTTACAGGCTTTATATACATTAATCAGACAATTTTTAATATAAGTAAGAGACAAATTAAGTAAATACAAAAGACAGTTTTGAATACGGGTGTAAGAAAATATCGATACATTAGAGTCCTGCAATGTAAGTAGAGTACTGATACTGTATTGATTCTCTGTCATTAGCCATTTCTCTTCTCCTATAACAATGTAAAATGTAGTGTAAGCATTAGAAAACTTAGTTAACTAGTAAAGTCACCACCAACTGATAAATGCAAATCCCACTGTAGTGCAATATTTGCTTCGCTTACAGTACTGCAGTGCATTGAATTGTAACCCGTCTTATGATTTGTATCGTATCCGCAGACTCTTCCCAATATACAGCCATAGTTTTAAAATGATTTTATTTAATGAAGGAAATTTTTATCCAACTTTTGCTTCTCAATCAACCAGCCAAAGGTAACTGATAATTGAGATCAGTTACAGTAGACACACACTGGCTTTATTACTACCAGCCCTGAATCTAAAATAAGATTCTGTGAAGGGTTAAAAGGCCATTTTAAGGCTTTGGGGAAAAGCAAATGACAGTGAGAGTCATTATCTCCAAATGGAGAAAATGCAAACCATGAAAGTAACCAAAGAACCCAGACATTTATTAAGGAACTGCTGACATCATTCAACTAAGGATAAGGTCTGCATTAATCAGTGCAAAACACTTCTAAGCATCAGGAGCATAAAGAATTGCATCACATTTGCTTAAGATACCTTGATGACACATTTTAGAATAACGTTCTGTGGATTAATAAGTCAAAACTGGAACGTTCGGGACACATAGGTATATATAGTACATATGGTATAAAACTAACAGCATTCCACAATAATACACTGTCAAACATAGTGATGGTCGTCTGATGGTGAGGTTGATTTGCTGCTCATGGACCAGGGCCCACCAGAGCTTTCCTTCTGGCAAATGAATGGACGTCTATGGAGCTAGACGGCTAAATTCTGCACTCACCCGCGGAAGTGTTCTGAGAGTGGGAGTTCTCCTTATATTAAAATTTCTCTGATATTACTGAATCAGGAATAGCCTAGTGAGGACGGAAAAGTATGTTCCTACATAAATTTTTTTCTAAATCAAATAAAACAAGCCTTCAATCTGTCAGTAATAAGCTGGTCACGGCGCACACACTTCCGTGTTCACTAAGTGCAGCACGCGCATGGAAATGACTTTCAGCTGTACCAAGTTAAGACTGATGTGTGTGTGTGTGTGTGTATATAAGGAAGATGAAACGGATGCTTCGGCACGAATCGTTGTTTATCTTCTCTGAAGACAGTGGACTAACCTGCCTTATTTTGAGTTTTTGATTATCCATGTGTTTACCGTGAAATATCCGAGTTTGTTTCAACCAATTCCTAAGTTTCATGTAACACAAGTCTGCTAACACTGACAAAGGCTAAAATATAGTTAAGATACAATATTAATTGTTTTTTTTTTTTTAAACTCTGGCCCTTTGGCAAATGTAGTTGACAACCCCTGTAATAGAGGGAACCATAAATTCTGCTCTCTACCTAACAAGATTTCCATTTTTAGGAAGCATTTGGTTCAAGCTGTTGATGACAAACATGGCACAACCAGTAGGCATTACTTACCTACATGTATATCAGTGTTGCAAAATTGTTTTTGCTTTGAAAAAACATTAAGTGATACTGACTGTATTTCCTCGTCCCCTCCCTTTCTTATTTTACATTTTGTTTGAGGATCTAAAACATGCAAAATGAAAGGAAATGACAGCAGCATGCTTGCTTTAAAATGTTCCTATAACTTATCTTACTCTCACACCTTAGTTATTCCAATCTGTTTTAGAAAAAAATAATACACAGGGGCTACTGACAAAGCAAATTTACCACTTGTGGGACTAATAAAGGTTTATCTTATCTTCTCTTACCTCTCTGTAATACAGCCATTATAAGACGTCAAAAAACAATTGAAATTCACATCACGATAGGCAGTACTTCTATGAAGTTCTGTCTAAAGTATAATTCTAATAAGGCTCCTCTGTTAAGGCCCAAAACTAAAATGACCCATATAAAGCAGGCTACCTAAAAACTGTTAAATCACTGTAACATTTGAAAATGTTTGTTTTCTGTTTTTTTCTGGTCTTTTTTTTTTTACCAGGCATTGGCTTGTATTCCTTTAGTAGTTCCTGTATTGACCTGGTCAGATGCTTAACTAAGAATAAATTAAAGAGTTATAGCCTCCCAAGAACACTATGTATAGTGAGCTGTACCTTAGTCTGTTAGAGGGTGGAGTCCTTGTGATGACAGAAGTAGGCGAGGGTTGAGTGGGGTTCATAGAATCATATCCCAGGTGAAGTGGGAGGGACCCTGGTCGCACTATTGTGGGTGTTGGTGCAGAGCTTGCAGTGGTCCTTGGAGGCATTTCCTGTTCAAACCCAAAGCAGTTTAATTACATTTTCAATCAAAAGACAGGGCTGGGAAAGAAAACTTTCATCAGAACACCACATAATGTCTACCTTAAATCAACTGTTAAAAAACGATCTCTGAATGCTGGTGATTTGAATATTATCTTAAGGTCTCTTCCTGCTAAAATGTGGGAATGTTTCAACAAGCACCGTCTATGCAAAAAGCAGGAACAAAAGCATTACAGCACAGCATGCCAGGTTTTCTGCTCAGATTATCAAACAGATAATGAAAATGTGCGACTTCATTAGAAAAGTGACAGTGTGACTGCTGTGCTTTTTTGGGAGAGTGTTAAAGCAGCTGCCAGCCCCATATGTGGAAATGTATCCACAAATCTATACACCATTTGAAGCCGAGTACCAGGTCCTTCATCCAGTGACCAGTGGCATAACTTTCTGATTTCCTAACGCAAAATAGCAAATTTCATCTAACTCTGGTACCATTTTTTCCCCACAGGCCCATTACAATTCCAAGTTTATTACATGTTAAGTCATACTAAGCAATTACGTGGACTACAATGCAAAGTGGCTGAATTCTATGAGAATAGAACTGCTGACAGGTTCTGGCCATTTAAAAGTTTTAAAACTGTGCCACTGTGAGGCTACATTGTACAATTTCAGCAAACCTATGCACAATATAATACAACTTAAGCACTGAACAATAACATCATAGTTCATAACTGTGAGTAGGGAAGGGTCATATGGCAAAAATCTGATTTCACAATACATCATATGTAACAATATTTTTTGACACCTAGGAAGTTGGACAAAAACAAAAAAAGCCTGAGTAGTGTCATACTACAAAAACAAATCTACAAATAATTACTTTTCTTCAACATTTCACACACTGTACTGCACTAAATAGAATTAACATGGAATAATTATACAAGTACACTGTGATGCAGTTTATCATTATAATGACAAAAATCATCATATTGCCCTGTCTAACTGCTCAGTCCTATTACAGTCAGGCCAAAAAGCAGGAATTATGATGCAGACTCAGTGGCACTGACACTAGCTTTTTTTTTTAACTTAAAAGGTTATTTCACACCTTAGGAAACAGTTTCTTAATGACTGCATTAACCCATATTTAAATACTATTCAGCCTAACCTTGCTCTTCCTCAAGGCAAGAGGCTCCTTTCCCATAGTCACCGAGTCTTTGCTGTCTGTCATGCTAGAAGTAGATGAAGGGCTGTCAGGAGGAGACGAGTCAATTTCAAGGGGTCCTTCTCTCTCCATTTCAGAGGGAATTTGCAGAGCAGCAAGCTAAAAGAGAAGCGTATTCCACTGGTCAAATTTCAGCACCTCAAACTGAACAAATTACCATATTACACTATACATTACCATATAGTATACTTAGTATTAACAAATACCGTATACAGGTTATAGGAGTGAATTTATATTCTTTAAATATCTTACAGTGGTCTTGGCTCTCCTTTCCTCTTCCTCTTGGGTTTTACGGAGCTCTTGTTCAAAGGAGCCATCTAGCTCACTGAACAACCCCACCTCCTCACAGTTCTTCAGAAAACGGGTGGGAGTTGGTGTCTGATCTATAACACACATGCATGCATAAACACGCGCACCCTCAGGACCAGAAAAGCTTATTCTGCTCTACGCTGTGTGTCAGTGCTTCAAATTTTAACAAACAATATCTACAATACGAAAAAAAAAACAAAAAGCAATGTAATCTCAACCAAACCTGCAATAATGACAGTGTCAGTTCGAGTCTGTCCAAACTTAAGAGTCATCTCATGCTTGTGTTTATGTACAGCCAGATGATCTTCATTGGTAAAACGCTACGAGTAAGAAAGTCAGACAAAAAAAGCAATCAAACATCACCATGTTTTTCTGATGGCTCATTCAGCAGCAAATAATAAAAGATCTACTCGTTTCGATCTGTCATTGAAATATTAGGAAAAAAATCTATTGTAAACTTTTAATTGCCCTACAGTATAAACTCAAAAAAACATGTCGTTTCTAAAAAGATGGACAGGAAAGACTTGAGTAGCACTCACCTGTCCACATCCTGGAGCTGAGCACACAAAAGGTCGATCGTCCCCCATTTTACATCAAATAGTTCCTGTGTCTCTTCTACAGCATCCAGAAAAGTAACAGTTACAGTTCACAGTAAACAAGCAAATACTTCAGGAAAATGAACAGAGGAATTACTTTCAAATAGCTAACTGTACACGTGATGAGAAACCTCTTTAGGACTGATGAATGTTGCTTTACATTTAATGCATTACGGAAGCTTACTTGACTGATTAAACATCATGCTTTATAATCACGCTGCAGACATGCTATTGTGATAAATCGCATTGACACACACTAAACTATGTGGAGATTTTACAGAGATTTGACATCATGTAACTTACGTACGCACGAAGCATTTCCGCTCCAGCCTGTACAGTGAGATGCTAACTGTGTCGTACTAACACCAGCGGAAGGAAATGGATAAACTAATCAACATTCTGACCTGTAATATCTCTCAAAACTGGTCCTCTGGCCCACATAAAATCACTTCTCTTCAAAATACAAAGAATGTATGCTCGCAGGTTGAAGTATCGTGGGTGAATGAGCTGAGCTGAGACATAACGACAGTTGCTAGCTAACGTTAGCTCAGTTCTATTTCTCTCAGACTCACAACAAACGGAGGCTAACAAGAAAACAGAAGCTCTGACACACGAAATACGACTGCAGACAGCCAGTCAAATCACAAAGGAGCCAGAAAATGAGGAAGGAACAGGTCTGGAATGATGCGAAGTGTTTTATGAGCAGTTATCCACAACATAAACAAGCTAACTCGCTGCTGGACAGAGCTAACGCGCTAATGCTAATTCAGGTCCCCGGTTTCTGCTGACGCTTGGGATTTTTTGAGAAAACGCCGACACGGAGGGAAAGGCTCGGTAACAAGGGATAGTGTTAAAAAGCGGAATGGTACTGCAGCAAGTGGTGGTGTTTGCAAACTCACCCCTCCGCTCCTCCCTCTCTACACCTCTCTCTACCACCACCGCCTTCACTGCTCCTTCAGCCTCTTCAGTTGAAACCTCGCGATATGTTGTGCTGACACAACCACCAGATTACACGTGTTACGTAACAGATTTACAGTCAAATCCTGACTCTCAGATTACTGTACATTCAAAACATTAATGTCTAAAGCACAACCTACAAGGGGAAAAAAGCAAGACATTCATTTTTTTAAAATAAAAGATTGTCAGGTTCCAAGGTACTACACTATATGGATATAGTATTAGGACGCCTGACCATTCCATCAACAGGGACTATAACGAAATTTAATATGGAGATGGTCCCCCTAGTGCAGCTATAACAGGTTCCACACTTCCTGGAAGGCTTTCCACAAGACTTTGGAGAGTTTCTGTGGGAATTTGTGCCCAGAGCATACTATAAGGTCAAGGAACTGCTGTTGAAGGCCTGGCTTGTAATCTCCATTCCACTTCATCCCAACGATGTTGGATGGGGTTGAGGTCACGGCTCTGGGCGGGCCAGGCTGGTTCTTCCACACTAAACTCATCCATCTCTTCATGGGCCTTGCTTTGTGCAATGGGACACACTCATGTCGGAATAGAAAAGGGCCTTCCGCAAACTGTGTCCACAAAGTTGGAATCACGGTTTTGTCTTATGGTTAAGTATTAAGATTGCCCTTCACTAGAAGTAAGAGGCTACAAATTCAGGTGTGTCCCACAACTTGTCCATATAGTGTGTCACAGTGTATACAAATACACCCCTCTAAAATTAAGGGTTATTTTTGTTCCATCTACTGCCTAATGCCTTCCCAGAGGAGTAGAAACTGTTAACAGGCTCTACTCCTGTGGGAAGGCGTTAGGGACTAAATGTTGGAACATTCCACTGGGGATTTGATTGCATTCTGGATCACAAACATCACTCCCAACTCTTCCCACAGGTACTGGACATTGGGACGGTTAATGCACTGGAGTATATGGATACTTTTTTTTTATCATGGCCTTGTTCAAAAACATCCAGTCACTTTACACCATGGATTAATCACCTTTAGTTTAAGATGAAATGTCTTTGGTGAATCACCATTAAATTTTTTGGTTTAGGATGAACCTTAATCTGGGAAATTGTCCCTTAGCATAAGTCTCATGAATAAATCTCAATCAATATATGTTGATATTCCAGGAGATTAATATGTATACTGACAAGCTTGGGAAGAGACCTCGATTTCAGAATGCGTGCGCACAAGCTGAAAACAGGAGAAAAGCATGTGATATTCCAACCCAGTTCTTTGGTAGAGAAATGCTTCAAACACTTGGTTGTTCTCATCGTCCTGCATAGTGAAATCAACTGGCAACTCATTTACATAGATTATGTCCCATTCTGTTGTGTCACTGCACATTAGGTGGCTGCCAAACCAACTTCTAGCAGCTCACATACTCCAAATATACTGGTATTAGCTAAAGAACTGTTTTCTACCTTCAAGAGAAATGCAGACAAACAGATGCACATTATCATTTATTTTCTTTTTTTCACCATTTTCCTTAAACAGTTCTTACAACTTCTACAACTTTGTGTCCAAAACATTTTACTCACTCGTGTACTATTCACTCCTCCCAGACAAAACATAAGCCTTGAGGGAAAGAAAACCCAAAACATGGGGAGAAAAGGGAGGGAAAAAAAAAAAAAACTACAAAAGGGGAGGGGTAAAAGAAAAACAGATTAAAAAAAATTCAAATAGCAAGCTCACTACTAGAAATTCCTTAGGTAAGTATTTCTACAAAGCTCACAGCATACATAAGAGTTGAAAAAAATTAGTGCATTTAATATTACAATACCACAAGCTGCTTGTAAATCAAACCAAATTAATTAAAAAAAAAAGATGAACAGACTCCTTGATTATTCTTAATTAGTGGCACATACTTTAAAAGGTTTGTGACCAACACTATCCCATCCCTTCCCCTCAAAAGAAAAAAGGGGAGGGGAAAAAGCCTCTTACTCATGCATCCATTTACACAGGACCTAATGCCACTATTTAAAGCAAAATAGAACAGAAAATATTAAAGGGAAAAAAAATAAATAAACATACTAAATCAAAGATCTTTTCCCCCTCAACTGCTTAATTCATATTACAAAGCTCAATGAAAAAATTCTTGTTAGGACACATGAAATCACCTTCAAAAGGTTTACATATCAAGTCTTTTTTTTAGTAACATTCAAAAATCACACAGATACACACTTCAGGATTCTGCCTACTCATCATTCTATTAAATATGTGAGATAAGCATCAATCACTTGAACAAAATGCTCTGCCCAGGGGCCGAGGGTTAGGGCGTGAGGAGTTACTGTGGTAAAACAGCACTTCCTGAGATTGTCTCTCTGCTGATTCAACTTTGGTCTGGATTTGTGCACAACCCATTTATACATGTATGAGAACAATAGGGGGGAAAAAAAGATAATTACACATCTGTTTAAAAGGCAGGGAAGAAGAGCAACATTTGATACTGCTGAAACATTTGAAAACATTCAAATACACTGTTGTAACTCAAAGTAAATAAACCATGAACAGTTACCACTGGAGTTGAAAAGGCTATGATAGGAATCCTTGGACGAAATGATCAGACACATGCACTCATACTCACATACAAACACCAATGATTTCCTCTTGAAGTCCTGAGCTATCCTTATCCATTACCTAAACCTCAAGACTGGCCGACACAGAAGGATACACCATAATCACACAGGTGCGCTACAATGTTACACACACAGGTAATCATTTACCAGAAAAGTACAGGCATACTGTAATTTACACATATTACATTGTTAAAAAAAGAAAGAAAAAAACAGACTGGCATACTGGGCACATACATGATATGAAAGCAGACAAATTCACTATCTATCTTCATTCTTACTATTTTACAGCAGAGAACAATATATATATAGTCATAGCCCAAAATCACCACAGCAAACACCTGATCTCTGTAAGACACTGAGACAAAAATCACGGCTCAAACGCAAGACAAGCGTAGGGAAGACGTTCCATCACTTTGTCTTAACTGTAAAACCTACTGAATTCTTTCATCACGTCTTTCTTGTCAGCATCGCACTTTTCCATGGTCCAGTCCAGTCTCTGCAAACACCCAACAGCACATGACAAAGCAGACACCACAAAAGTACAAAGCAAGCTGAGCCACTTCACAAGTACTCACATCTTTCTTTTCAGGTGGTTTAGAGTTCTTCCCTGAATCCTAAAGTCTTCCAGTTCAACCTCCCCTGAGTAAATCATTCTTCAGTTCTGTCAATTACACTCATTTCATTTGTTGCTTTTCTCTTACACAATATAACTTGTACATTTTTTGATAGACGGACGCGCACACACGCCCACATTATGGACTAGGGAAGCAGCAGTGTCGGCCCATCTGGCTTCTTCTTGTTGCATATGGAGAAGCTGTGCTGGCTTGTCAGTGGTGCTTCATAAAGTACCCTCATAAGTATGAGTAAGAGCCATACAGCAATGTACTCTGGTGCCCAGGACGGTAAACACTTGAACAGCAAATGAGCTCAAGCGCGCACGCGCGCACACACACACAGACAGAGCAATGATCTGCTGCAGTCACAGACACAATACTATGTGCCATGGCAAATTCTTAAGTCCTGAGGGTCCAATCCCATCTTTGTTTTTCACTTCATCCCAGTCGCAGCTCATGTTTTGATGGCCAGAGTGGTCGTTTTGTCAACGCAGTGCAACTCTCCGTGCAGTTATGTGTTTTATATATGTATTTATATACTCTTTTTACATATAATATATATTAAGATGCGTAAATCTTTGAGAATGTGTGCGATTCAGAAGGCGTCCCATGTGACGTTACTTTGGCGATCTTGGAGGAATATTTTGCTCTTTCTCGATGCGTCTGTTATACCCTGCCTGAGGGGAGGGGCGTCGGCCCTGAGGGGGCCGTCTCTGCTGCTCTCTGAGTTTATATCCCATTCCCCTGCTCCCACCACCACGTGAATAGTTGGTTTGCTCACGAGGAGGCCTACTCTCGCCTCCTTTCTCCACCTTCTCTCCAGGGCTGCTTTGAGGAGGGATGGGGCCTTCTGATTTGTTTACACGAAGCTCACGAAGTGGTTGGCTGGCGGTTGGTGAAGGAGTGGGGCTTGGAGATGGCGCTGGAACTGGCGCAGGGGGTGGGTCTTTCGGCGGCTTCTGACACACTTCGGCGTAACTGAGCTTCCGAGGCTCCTGAAAGTACAATATCAAGGCTGTTAATCCACAACTGATGCACTCCTTTTTCTAAACACAATTATTGTCTAACCCTCAGATCTCATAATCTTACTGCACATAGGGACAGGAGTGGAAGTGACTAATGAGAGAAAGGGGAAGAAATACGGAGGAGGGGGGGGGTGTATAGAGTGAAGAGGAAAAAGTAAAAGAACTCCCAAAAGTGCCCTCCCACTACCTGGTCTCCCTCAATGCGCTTTAGTCTCTCTTCATAGGGCCAGGCAAAAATAAGCATGAAATCTATAATGCGTCCCTTCCACACAAAAAAATGAACTTACCTGTACAGGTGTGCTAGGGGAGGCAGAGTGACTGGACTGAGCGGGTTTGGGGGCAGGTGCAGGCTGAGCAGGAACAGGAGCAGGAGCAGGTGCAACAGTGACTGCAGCAGGGTTGTGGACTGTGTGTTTCGAGGTATTAGATTCGCTGTCTGGTCTCTTCACTTGATGTGCAACACTAAAGAGAATCAAACTGTATACGTTAGCTCTGATTCACCATTATGGGTGACAAATCCAACAGATCAAATTCTTAAGAAGCCATAAATCACAAGTGAGCCTAACTTGTGGGAGAAAGTCAGATTGTAATAAACTGGAAGACCATTTCACTCTATAGCACTAGCATCAACCTCCATTTCAACTGGTCCCTTCCCCAACAAATCTGATCTACCTAATTAGGTCAGTATCATGCTTGTTGCATTCTCAATTAGAGGTGTTGAGGAAGAGAACACAAAACATACTGGGTCCTCAGGACCCACAACTTTTACAAATGAGTAGACTGAGACAATGAGTCTTCAGGCCCTGTAGCGTAGTCATGTAAGCATATTTACCTGGAGGCGGACGTGTCCTGTGGTACAGCTGTGGGTTTGGGTGTTGTTGCAGCAGGGGCAGGAGTAGGTCCTTCCCCCTGAGGAGGTCGTGAATCCTTATTCACATCTTGTTTGCTGGCATCCAACTGCAATGCATTCATACACAAAATCAGCCTCACACAGTAATACGCTTGAAGTTATTAGTTGATATTAAGTGACAATACATCCAGTTAATGCCACATGGGAATATATACCTTGTCCTTGCTAATGCCTTTTACTACATCAGCCATGCGATTCTCTAGAACAGATTCAGTTGATGTGACCATGCCTCCCGGCAACCGTCCAGCCACTCCCCCAGGCAGCGGTGGGAAGTTAGAGGCTGCCAGGTCAAATTTAGGGGGCGGGCTTTTGACCTCAGTTAGTGGTAGAGGCCTCTGTAAAGGGAAGGGAACAGATGATCCTTCAGCACAAAGAGTCTAAAAAAAAAACCCAGTATTTCCTAGCTTTCCTACCAAAATTGAAGATGCTGACTTACCATTCGTTCATCTTCCCTCCTGCGCCTCATGCCACGGTAACTTCCTCTCCTAAAACACCAGGAAAAGATGTTAATATACACCCACGCCAACAGTTAAATGGTTACTAAAGCTTTCACTCAAAATAACTGAACAAATCCATTTTCTGCACCATGTCTGACCCTCAGATCTCATAATCTTATTGCTCACTGGGAAAGGAGTGAGAATGACAGAAAAAGAGAAAAGGAGAGAAAGGATGAGGAAGACTGAAGAGCAGAAAAGAATAAGAGAATCAGACTCAACACCTGTTCTCCCTCTGTGCGCTCAATTTTCTCATCACTGGGTCCAAATTCTTGAATAGTTTTGTTTTTATTTACAGAAACGATCTAAAGTTATGTACTTTATTACATGTGTAACATCTGAGGTCTTCGTTGGATTCACTGAAATTGTTGTGACCTTTTGAATACTAATTAAAACACTGATTAGCAAATATTGGTAAATATTGGAAAACACAAAGTCTAAAAAAAAGTATACCACTTGGTAGTTTAAGGACAGACCTGGCTCGACTGTTGCTGCCTGGGTCTGAGTGGTTGTTCTCATTGGGGGAAGATGGAGGATCACACAAGCTGAGTGACTGGGAATCTGAGCTCGACACTGCTGTCGGAGTTCTGGGGGTCTGGGGTGTGCTGGTGCCTGAAAGACCCTCTGATTGAGGGGTGCCATCAGCACGGGACTGTGGTTTTACATGGTTCCTATAAACAAGAGACAGTACAACTTCAGTAGCCTTGCATACAAAATCAAATCACACATTCTTTAACTAAAAAACCGTAAGTCTCAAAACAGGTACTGTTCATTTATACCATGTTGAGATCTCCTGGGCTTGTGTGTTTAATGTCTTTCAAATGTCTTTCACTACTCAAGCTGACCTAAACTACTCCCAACTCTTTAGCCAGGCCATTGGGTCATTGGTATTGTGAATGTATGTTTAATGGCAGGTAAACAGAACAGAGATGCTACAACATTATGCAAGGATGACCGTTCCTTTGTCACATTTTATGCCAGGCCATAAAATGTAAGGGAAGTGACACATTCATGGCAGCTGTAAGGGTGGGCGGTACTCTGGTGTCATAATCATTACCAGCGTCAGTTATAGTCTGAATACTCATCCTATATAGAGATGTAACCACTGGAACACATGATGAATAACTCTTCAGTACTCAAACAGCATGCCTGTTGGTTCTTCCTTATTAAAGATTCCATGCGTTTGGGTCAACAGTGGAGGCTTCAGGCAACACAGGAATTTTTGTTTCGTGATTGTGTGCCATGTACAATCAGAGGTCTTGAACTGTTAAACTTTCTGGTGTTTGTACAGGTATCAACCTGTAAATCATTTTAAAAAGTCAAAATAACTTATCGTTATTTCTGATCGTAAAAACAGGAAAATAACTGGTGTGGTCCAATCACGTGTGTATGAGCATGGTGCTGCATTAGAAAAGAGGCATAAATGGAAAAATACCCTCAGGGTTGTAAGTGTGAACATATTTTTACTCAAAAGAATAGGACATGCGACTCCTCTCAAAACTTTATCGTCACTGATTAAAAAGTGAAAAACTGTGATAATTTTAGATCTTATCACCTACACCTATTTGACTGTAAAACAGAATTTTTAAAAAAGTTCAAAAGGGCATCACTCTGTACAGCTTTTGAATACAGACGCATGAGATGTGACAACGTGGCTCGGGATCTTTCCAACCAATGTTTAAACAATATTTGCTGCGGCATTAAGCCTGCAAACATGTCACATCTGAAAGGCAGCAAGTGACCATGGTAAGATGATTATGAAGATGGAAATAGGGTGGAATATACAGCAAAATGTCTACCTGAAGTTATTGATTACATTCTTTCTTGAATAAAGTGGAAGTCTGGAGAGCAGAAATGGTAAGGTCAGCAACATCACCTCTGCATTATAAATTAGCTGAGAAAGCACTTAAGATTTAGCACAAAGCGTCATTTACCTAAAACTGTTCTGGACATTTAAAAAATTTGCATAAAAATTCCTTGAAATAAAATAACGCATCTCATTTCTGAACTGGGGTACCTCCTGCCATTCTCCTGTACTTCTCTGTCTATTTTGTTTTACTTTTTTACTGGCTGACTGTTTCTAAATGAGTATCTGCCAATTACATTTACACATTTAATACTGTTTTAACCAAGAGACATATAATGGCCTTCAGTGGTACTACGCAAATGTCTAGCTACTGTCCTGCAAAGAGCACCAATGTAGGGAGAGTGAGTTCAGTTGTTCAGATGTTTATGGGGGCATACCTGTTGCGAGGAAAGTGGCGTGTAAGGCTGAGTGGAGACGAGCCAGTCTTGAAGCTTCCTGCAGCGCTGAAGCCATTAACAAACGTACTATTTGGGAATGGAGCCTGCATGGAGGAGAAATAAACACACGTCATACACACAGAACGAGCAAAGTTAAACAGCCTCATCCTGAATTACAGGACTCTCCAATCCCACACCTTGCTCCTCACTGAGACAGAGATTGCAGATGGGGGGGGGGGGGGGGGAAAAAACCTTTTCCCCCCACTGAAAATAAGTGA
>JBBPCY010000109.1:17168034-17178094 GCA_037974405.1 Brachyalestes nurse
AGAGACTGAGTGTGTTGGGAGGAGGATGCTGAGGAGAGACTCTGAGTGTGTTGGGAGAAGGATGTTGAGGAGAGACTGAGTGTGTTGGGAGGAAGATTAAACTCAATATTGGTGTATATGGAGAAGGTGATTAAACAACTTGTCTCTAGGGCATTCAGATTTTCTTATGACTAGATTTTTAAATATATTTGTTCCTGTTCTACTATTTCTGTCTTGTATAAGCTTAGATATTATGTGCATGCATCTACATATACAATTAGTAAGGAGGATCTAAAACATCAAAGTAGCGCGGCATAATATTAGGTTGTTTGATGTTGTACTCAGAGTTATTTTAAAGCATTCTGCGTTGTAAATGATTTGATAAAACTGATATGAATGAACGCCAAAAGAGGCTCACTGAAGTAAAGTGAATTGAATCAAATCGCTGAATAGACGGTGGATTCATTAAAACGAACAGTTTAAAAGAATCGACTCGGTGAACTGACTCGGACTTGTCATCAGCATGTGAGCGACCCTCCCCCTTCAGTTCTCCTCCCCGGCAACAGTGTGCAACACGCCGCATAGCAACCAGCGGGCGCTCTCCGCATAGCAACGGACGCGCAGCAACGACTGCAGCCAGGCAACCGCCAATCATGACACAGCAAATAACGCACGCAGCCTCCGAACAGCCATCAGTAAAGTTAGTTTAAAAGGTCCATGTTTCTTTTACCGTAAAAACAAGTGACAGTAATCCTCCCTGCTATTGTATTGCTTTTTATTACATAAAAGCAAAAACTGAACTCTTCAGAAGTTTGTATCCACAAGCAATTAGACTTCTTAACCTCAACACGAAAACAACACACACACACACTCACACGCAGACTCTGCCTCCCTCCAACTTTTGCAGGCTTTTGCACACTTGCAGTTCTTGCCCAAGTTTATAAAAATATTCTTACATCTTAAATTATATTTCTATTTTGTTAGACTGATATTGTCAGTTCTGTGATACTGCCAGTGGGTATTGCCAGAAAAGCAGTTCACTGTATGTCGTACTGAGGACTGCATGTGACAAATAAAACTCATTAACACTAAACCACTTTCATAAATCATTTTGCACTGCTGGTTCAGCACGCTAAACCTTTGCTCACTGCACTGTTACAGTGTTATTTGTTACATGTCTGTTCTTGTCATTGTGTTGAACCATTGTTATCTTCTTTTTCTATTGTCTTATTTTTACTTGTTGCACTGAACATTCTAATCACACAAGAATTTCCATTTTGGATAAATTAAGTTATTTCTTCATTTTTTCAGACAAGAATCAGTACATGGACCTTTGAAGAGTTTAGACAACTTTGCCTGTGAAAAAGGTTCCCAGATAGAAAAACTTAGTATCTGATACAATAAAAGCGTGGCTAAATTATGTTTAAGAAACATTGCTGTGTTTATTTTACTAATAACCAGGGTGCTGCTGATTTCTAAAGAGGGCCAGAGAATCCTCAGTTTAGACAGCTGGACATAAAAAGCAGGTCAAATCTTATGCCTGTGTTTCAAAAATAGAAACAGTGAAGACAATGTAATAGCAAAATACATACAATTACTCATTTCTGTCAATGAATTTGTTTTTCAATGTATCTGATCAGTGTGCATCAAAAGTCTAAGAGCAATAGTACTCCTGACTCGATGTTATTGTAGATAAGCTGTTTATCAGATCTTACTTTTAACAGCAAGAACAGAGAACATTTCAGGAGAGAGGAAATGCTTCTGGATGTTTCTACTTTCACTTCTACACAGTGAAACTGCCCCGTGTCTAGAAAGCTGATGTTAGCGATACAGCCTGGGAGCAGGTCTCAAGATATTACATAGTACTGCTGATTAAGGACAGTATTTCCCCAGTGTATATACTGCCTAGCTTTACCTTGCTGAAAAGCAAAACTGCTCTAGAAACAGCAGTCTCACTCTTAAAGACGTACTGCCACATTTTCACATTTAACCACCTTTGTCATACTCACAGATAATGAATGAAAACACATGCTCTAACTTGTGGTGCTCCTTATTTAAGTTACATACTTTTAGATTTGTTTTTAAAATGTAAAATTGTACTTACATGTATACTTATATCTACTTGTACTCATGTCTATTGTTATTTGTTTCAGAAAATTCAAAATTTTGAATTTAAAATGTACTTGTTTAAGTTTGCACAGGAGTGGTTCAGGATACATTTCACTGTGTGTTGTACTTGTATGACTATGCATGTGACAAAGAATCTTGAACAGGAGAAGGATCCAACCACATTTCTTGAGTGGCTCTTTTATTCACATACATTTTTAGAAATCAGTATGTAACAGCTGATCTTAGAGTATCAGTTTCTGTATCAGACCATGTTTCAGAATCAAACCATTCATTGTATGCAGCTGCTGATAGTTTTAGCTGGTAGGTCTTTTAAAGCAGGCCATAGAGGTGTAATAAGTAATGCCTAGTGGTGCTTGAGGGAAACAACTGGAATATTACCTCTTACAATTGAAACAAACATCATTTGCATTCACAGAAATGTGTGAAACTAGACAACAGTTTAATAGCCATAATGTTGAACTTCAGCTGCAAAAATCATGGTGAATAGCAAAGGACAACCCAAATAGTGGTCTGCAAAGTTGTCAACATATCTGAGTCCCCTTGGATTATATTACAGAGTAGCAGAATGTGTTTACATGTGCATTAGACAGTGTGTTTAGGCCTTGGTGGTGCTGGACTGTGACGTCTGTTGGCTGTGTAGCTGCTGTAGCTTCATGTTCATGACTTCAACCACAGCTGTGAGAAAGAGAAATGAAAAAATGTCAATACATGTGAGAAAGACTCAGAGGGTCCTACTGTTTACATTACTCTGCTTGCAGAGTAATTGCTGTGCTAATATGGCACAATGCACTTTAACAATCCATTTGCACACTGCACACACTGCTGCTACATGTATTTAAATACATATATATAAAAACCTAAAATTTTATTAGCATTACATATTTTATCTCCAACCAGTGGTGCTCCTTGTTAAAGTTATTTACTTTTAGATTTGTGTTCTAGAAAATGTTAAATTGTACTTACATTTAACTCTGCAAACATTATAGACAATAAGTACATTTAAATTAAAAATCTGGACATTTCTGAAACACAAATAAGGATAAAGAAATAAGTACAATAAGTAAAATAGATATAAGTTATTATGTACTTATTGTCTATAATGTTTGCAGAGTCAAAAAGGAGCGGTTCAGGATACATTTCACTGTGTTGTCCTTGTATGACTATGCATGTGACAAAGAATCCTGAATCTTGTTTTTGGAGGAAACACAGTGGCAAGGCAGTAAAAAGCAAATTAGCTGAATCAAGAGAATCACCTTGCTTCATTGCATGTTTTTCTTGAAGAGCAGGCTGAATCTTCTCAATCTGTTTTGTGAGGAAGTCGATTTTGCGTTTAAAGAATTCTTTACTGTCCTCCACATTCTGGAAAAAAGGCAGCTCGCTTGAGTTGTCTCCATTCAAATTTCACATCTTAAGACAATATGTCTGTAGAAAAATGCTCTCACTCACCTTTTCTACAAAGTAACCTGTTCCCACATCTACCAATACATGTTCTACATCATTCAAAGTTCCAGGAACATACATCTAAGTAGGTTAGTTTAAAGAAAACAGTAATTGTCAAAAGAAAATATATCTCTCTGTCTGTCTGTCTGTCTCTCTCACACACACACACACAAACACACACAAACAGTGTTTTTAAGAGCTGACAACATGACATGGAATTACCAATCTACCAATCTCAGCTGGTAAAAGGATACAGAGCTGGTAAGAGGGACAAGTAATTGTTTTCCTGAGAAAAGCAAGGAGAAATAAAAGAATATATTTCAAATAGCAACACAGATGTTGGATGACTGTGGTTCTGTTTCCTGATCCTGTGTGGTATTTCACAATGCACTCAAGTTAGATAACACAAGCCCAAAGCGGAGCAATGTCCAATAGGATTGGCCTAAAGCCTTTCCCTTTGGACAGACCTGTCCTTGGGCTGTAGTTATCTAGCTACACAGAGAAATCATGCTCTGCAAATTTTCTCTCTATCCCTGCTCCAACACACCTGATGCAACAAATCATCTAATTAACAAGTGTTCCTAGAGTTGAAGCAGGTCTGTTGGTGCTAAAAAAAAAATCTAAATAATGCAGGGCAGGACCACTCCAGGACCAGGGTCAGAAAACTGTGACATAAAGAATAAGAATTATGCAACCACCTAGATTATACAGCCTTACCTTCATTGCTTTTTTTGAGAACATTTAGGCTGTCCTTCGCTTCTACATATTTCGTTTGGACCACTTTTAACTGCGCTATAGATGATGACAGAAACTCTGTTTCCTAAAGAGCAGAAGGAAGAAAATGTTAAAAGTCACGAACGATGCATGGTCAAATGAATCTTCTTTAATATAGTAAATAAATATGATATAAGCATATCACATTCATTGAAAGGTAGAAGCACTGATAAGCCAACTGACAATTCACTTTCACAAACTGGCTTAGTTTAAAAAACGAACAATGTATTTTGCTTTGGTGTATGGACTAAAACATTTATACTGGTATTGGAGGAATCGATATTTCAGTATCGAGCCGCACACCACTACACTATATGGACAACAGTATTGGGACACATTGAATAATTGAATTCAGAAGGCCCCTCACTTATAGTGAAGAACAATCTTAATGCTTCACCATATCAGTACATTTTGGACAACGCCATGCTTCCAACTTTGTGGACACAGTTTGGAGAAGGACCTTTTCCATTCCAGCCATGTCCATGGTTTGATGAGTTTGGTGTGGAAGAACTTGACTGGCACCCACAGAGTCCTGACCTCAACCCCATCCAACACCTTTGGGATGAACTGGAACGGAGATTGTAAGTCTTGTGGAAGGCTTCCGACACGAGGAAGCCGTTACAGCTGCAAAGCGGGACCAGCTCCATATTGAAGTATATGTATCTGAATGCAATGCCATTAAATTCCCTGTCGTAATGGTCAGGCGACCCAACATTTTTATCCCTGTAGTGTAACTAGGAGGGTTCTTCTCCCTCACGCCCACTCTGGACAAGCGGCCAGCCGGGAGCTAACAGAAACATGACAGAGCTTCATGAAGCCCTCACAGAGCCACCTAGGACTGAACAAATGAACAAAATCTGCAAATAATATCAATATTCATAGACTCGGCGAAGCCAGTAGTTTACCTGCTCAAGCTGAGTCTTCAGACCTTCCAGCTGTGGAAGAGACAGCTCGGTGAGATTCACAGCCATGCTGGAAAAAGAGAATAAAGAGAGCTTCCGGCTTAAACGGAAACGAAGGGCAAAAGTCGTTTTAGCTTTTAAACAATACGAAAATACGATTGAAAAAAATAAAATTATACCAAGGGGGTTCCCCAAGATATAAATACAGGGCTTTCGCGAAAGAATGAAAAATTCTCTATTAGAAAATCAATGTTAATATGCAAGAAATAACTTTTATTTTGAAACTTGTATTTTAAGAACAATTGCACTCATATTAATAGTGTTTCTTTCGTTAAAATTAATTTATTGAAGAAAGAGTTTAAACTACTGGAAACTAAACAAACATAATCTATAATTAACTTGTGGCCTAGTGGTTAGGGCGTTGCCATCAGAAGGTTGTGGGATCGAAAGTATTAATTTACGGTACCATCCCAACACACTGCTCCCCAGGCACTGCATCACTGATCCATTGCTTCATTTGGTGAACGGGTTAAATGCAGATAAATAATGTCATTGTTCACACTGTAGTGTGTTCACGTGTGACTAAAAATGACTACTTTAACTATATTCCTGTGTGTCCTTCTAATGTTTCTACTTGTTTGGATGTTTTTTGTCTTTTTTAAACTAATACTTAATTTACTATGCCAGATAATGGTTAAACCCCTCATAAATTGTGTGAATTGGATTAGAGAAATCACACAAAGACATCCTCATCATAGCTCTGTTCCAAAAACAGCTAATTCTTTTAAAGCACTCCACAAATTTGTTACACAGTACTAATGCTGGGAGTGTCTCAGTGGATGTAAAATACACAGCTAAATTAAAAGGATAGCTTCTAATGTTACAATTCATGTCCAGCCGTGTAAGGTAGATTTTCCTAAGTCTTCAAAAGTCCATGTGTTTATTTTCCACTTCCAAAAAGGTAGGCCTTGTCTCCCAAACGGTAGGGTTGTATGACTACCTAACTTGTATCTGGAACTGAACAGAACACAAGATGTGAAAATGAACAAGACAGCAAGAAATCACTAAAACAGCATACTCAATGTCATGTGTCCAAACCTGTAATGGGATATTTCCATAATGGCATTAATAAATTCCAGTAAGAAAAAAAACATACCATAAGAAACAAACAAAACACCACAAAGCATTTAGATGTTTGCATGAATTTAATTAACAAGTTAAACAGCAAAATAGTCTCAAATGTATGTCTAAACGTTAACAAATGTACAAATCCAAAATACAAATTAAAATATGTAGGCAAAATTTAAATAAAATACATCTAAAAGTATGATAAAGATTAAGGAAATTACACCAGAATGACCAGAATACATGAATAGAAAAAATATATCACATTAAATGATTCATGTAACAGAGTTAACATTGCTGTGTTGGTGGGTACACATTACCAGTACAACTGGTTCATTATATATAAAAGGTTTTAAAAAATACATCACTCAGATCACTGAATTGTACAATTTGACTGTACTATTGTACCAATGTTAATATAGCAATTGTGCTAGCGCAGGTGCACAGGTAGGCCATATGCAATTGGTGCAGCTCCAATCATGTGTTTGAGGTGTGTTGAATCACGTGATTGGACGAGGTGCTGGAGTAGGGAAGAGCCTGAACCACTGGAGAGCCAAGATTTTAACAGGGCAGAGGTGAATCGATCAATGTCACGATCTGTCACATCCCACAAGTTGCCAAGCACTAATGGGCTTTAAAGAAAAGAAAAAAAAGCAGAATGAGCTCACAAGTAAGCCAGACCACTACACCTAGTTTCATTTGCTCAGCAGGACAAGTTAATAAGCTAATAACACAACATGCGATTCTGAAATTTTAATATGCCACCTGGTTCTTTGGGTATTAGTTGGGATACACCTTACTATAAAACAATCTGAAATAGAATAATTTAAAATTATAGGGAGTTAAAAAATGCAATGGGGATAATGAATAAATTCAAGACTGACAGCTAATGACTGTGTATATATATATATAAATTACCATCCAGCAATGAGGTAGTTGAGGATGATGCCAGTTCCTTCAAGGCAGGCCTGCACACTGAGTGCAGCACTACTGCAGCCAAAGAGCAGAGCCACAGCTCGCACCGGGCCCTTCAGAACCCTCTGAGCATCAAGGAAACGTGCCCCTGCTCCATGTCCTACATAACTTCAATTCGAAGAAGAAAAAAAAAAATGAGCCAGTTTGTAGGCTTAAAAGGTAATTATGTTTTCCTAGGTAATAGATACTGTTAATTGGGAAAGCACACTCACATATACAAGTCTTTGGTGGTTATAGCCTCTTGCAGTTTATCAGGGTCAGGAGAGGCACCACTCACTCCCTCCCATGCCTGCTCACTGAACAGCCAGAGATAAAAAATTTTTACAGATTAAACACAGTGACCGAGATAGAGCCACTTGTCAAATGCCATGGGGAGGGGCTCATCTGTATTATTTTCAGCACTTACCTAGTAAACCAATCTCGGAAACGCTTTTCAGTCTCAGGCAGGTTTCTGTCCGGGTTTAGAACAAAATAAACTTGCTGGGGGTCTACCCCACGTGACAACACACAGTCTGTATCCACCTGTGCAATGAGAGAAAACATACAAGGTCTCAAGCTAACAGTCAGGAAATCATCCAAAATCAATATGCTATTAAATAGGAGAGGCGTATGGGTCTGTGTACCTCTCGGAGATAACTGTGGCCCAGAACAGCATGTAGAGAAGGCATACGAGTGACAGAGCGAGGCTTCAGACAAGGTATGTTCTCCCATGGCAACTTTTGAAGGTACTGCTCAGAAGTACACATATACAGTCCTTAGAAATTTTATATAAGCCTTATGGAACAATAGTACATGGCCTCAATTTTAGCATTATTTATCCCTAATGGCATGTCTCTGCCAACATCAGATATCAGCTGAAGCTCTTTAGCATGACAAAATTGTGTCTCTCATTTACACCTCCGAAAATGCTTAATTGTTTAACTAGACAAGCAGATGTTACAATGGGAGAAGCTGTATAAAACACAACCTTGTCCAAGATTAAGACCGTGTGTCCCTGAGGCTCCTCCCTTCCTTTCAGTTCAGACACACCCTTCTGTAGCAGCTTCAGGAAATCTTCTCCCAAACATGCGCCATCAGCTAAAGCGTGCAGGTCTGTGAGGGAGAGCAGAGGAGCTGCAGAAAGAACCACCTGAAGGCAAAGCAGGAAGAAAGGGAAATGAAACTAAGGATGATGCACTGTATCACTACTACAGTTGCCCTTGATGATCAGAGAAAATATTCACACGAGTACAACAGGTCAAGGCACTTTTACTCGGGCTTTTGTGTAAATGGCTTTTAAACTGAAAGTGGAAATAGTCAGCATTTACTTAATACACACCAGTTAAACATTTTTCTCTACACAAGTTATTATTTTCATCAATGCCAAGTGGAGACCTATGCCATCATGACACACCAATGTAATGTCACCAATAATGATAACATCCCCAGACTGACACAGACCTTTAGCATGTTTACACTGATCTTTGTTCCCGCTACTGAAGGTTGGAGATATTTCAGCTGAGTGGACAACTCAGGGTCAGAGGTCAATGGGAGAAGTAAAGATCGCCACACTCCTAAAGTCTCCTCCATTTCCTCAAGCAGTTTCTGTGAACAAGAATGAGTGAAACACCTGCTATTTACACAGGCCACAAATAACTGCAAGCCAGCAGCTTTTCACTACACACCCAAAAAAAAAGTATAAAGTCAACAACAAAAACATCAGGCAACTATATTTTTCATTTAAACTTCCTAAGTGCTACTGTTACCTTTCAGCATGCTTCTAAAGCCACTTTGTCTACTCCTCACCTCCACTCGAGCATCCAGAGCCTTCCGGCCCTCCCACCACTGCACTTTATCTGCCACTCCACTCACTTCCTTTTGTCCCTGTAACACTCCCTCCATCTCCTCCAGCAGCACAGGCATTGAGCGCTGCAGACAGAAAAATAGAACTGAGCAATATATTTTATAACTTATATTCAATAAACTGATGATCCACGTTATTAGATATACCCACCTAACTCATTATCCAGTTTATTAGGGCCACTTAAACACCTGCACATTGTAGTTTACAGGTGATACACTACTCTGTTACTCCATTTGTTAGCTCAATTACATCTTTTACAACGGTCAGAACCCTCACTGGACCTGCAGGTGGTGGATTGATCGCAGCACAGCAGTAAAGCGGACATGGTAGAGACAGGCTAGTGTATATGTATTCTGCACGGTCACACAGTGCTGCTGGAGTTTTTTTAAAAACACTGTCCACTCACTGTTAACTTTATAATGAAAAGTGGACTGAAAAGGTCTGATGTGCAATAAAGTCAATGATTAAAGTTAATTTGTTACTGCACAGTTTATGTCAGTCACACTCTGGGCCCTCATCCGTGGTCAGGTTTTAAACTATAGCACCACTTCCATGTGTGATCCAGCACACATTTCACTACTATGTCAGTATCACTAGTGTGCTGAGAATGATCCACCACCCAAATATCAGCTCACTGTTTGTCCTGTGGGAATCTAGACCATTGCTGAACAGGGTAAAAGGGGTTAAAATGAGGCAAAGAAATAGACAGGAGTATGTAACTAGAAACTACAAAAGGACATCCACATGCCCTGTATTATATGCATTTGCTCATGTTCAGTTTAACACTAAATAGTATTGTATATTAGGGCTGCACGATTAACCTTTATCGCATCGATATTGAGGTTTTAACTCCCGCAATAACCTAACCTCAGGAGTCTGAGGTTTTTTCCCC
>JBBPCY010000109.1:17179534-17197362 GCA_037974405.1 Brachyalestes nurse
GGGGACTTGTAATCGAATTATTCGAATTACTCGAATAATCGTTTCAGCCCTAATTTCAACTGAAATTTCTCAAACAGTAGGTCTTCTGAATCACACTTCCCTCTGAACTGCAGTGAATTTACAGGATAATGCTGTGTACAATTTGAAAAGCGCTTTACCATGGCAAAAAACAAATCTCCCCCCCCATTACTAGACATTCAAATCAATACACACAGAGGTTCACTTTACGAAAATGAAAATAACTGACCTGGGCACTGTAAAATAGCATCAGTATGTTGAGCAGTAAAATGAAATATTAGCAATAAACACAAAAACGTTAACGCTACATATTTGACGTACCTAAGCCGATTAGCCAGGTGGCGGGTGATGTGATGGCGAGTTGACACACCCAGTGATTGGGCATGGAGCATGGCTGTGGTGACTGGATCAGACTGACCAAGTAACTGGGCAAGCAGTGAGCACAGGTGTGGGTACAGGGAAGGGCTTGGAAAGTGATGGAGGAGGAGCCAAGAGGAGCTTAGGAGTGACTGGATTGCATCCACAGAGAGTTCAGCTGTATTTAAATAATAAAAAAAAAAGAAAGCAGCAAATGCACATGGGTACACAGACACAAACATGATATCAGCTAGTGCATTACAGCACACTTCTTGCACTCTTGTATGACAAGATTTCAAAATTCTAAATGTGCACACTGAAGTCAAAACTATTGCTTACATGCGCAGACTCATTAGTCAATGCAAGTCAGCAGTTCTGAATAAATTGCACTATTAACAGAACTGTGCTGGGAGTGAGAATAAGCCAGGAGAAAAAGTAGGCTCCATTTAGATAGAATGGAGTAGGTTTACAGGTTTGATTCATACCGTGGGCATCAACAAGATATAAATTTTAACAGGTTAATAAATTGGTCTCCTTTGGGTATTGTGGTGTTTGTATGCAACTTTCTTTTTATTATATTCTTTGCAAAAGAAAGTGTGGATCT
This sequence comes from Brachyalestes nurse, assembly GCA_037974405.1. Lineage (NCBI taxonomy): Eukaryota > Metazoa > Chordata > Actinopteri > Characiformes > Alestidae > Brachyalestes > Brachyalestes nurse. The sequence continues at coordinate 17,180,514 of JBBPCY010000109.1, forward strand.
TACCAGGTGCAACATGTGTATGTGGTAGTGACGCATGTGCTCCTGTGTCAGTCAGTCCAATGCTCCTCAGTTCAGTCACACAATCTCTACTTAACTCAGCTCCCAGGTCTCTCCTCAGGACCTCAAAGTCAGTATCTGGACCATCGGCAGGACCTTCTGCACACAATACAAAAACACATTCCAGATAACTCTTACATTTGGAGATACATTAGACTGAGGTCTTATCCTCAGTCTCACACACCCCCTTACCTGTGTTTGGTGTCTCAAGGTCAGATTCTTGAAGGTTTTCTAGACTGATGTCCAGAACATCATCTTCATCCTCTTTGATCATCCTCATTTTTTCTGGCTGCTCCACATTTGAACTTTGATCTTTCCTTGACCGCCCCCGTCTTGGCTGTGTTTGCGAGGACACACTCGTTTCCTCTTCTGAGGACGGGCCACTGGCACAGACAGCAGTGCTTCTCTTACCTGTTCTTTTCTTTCTGGGCTCATTTTGCCCCTCTGCTGGGTTCACTAAGACTTTGGAGGCTGGTTTGGGTCTGGATTTGGCTACAGAGGGGGTTTTAACTGTAGCTGAGACAGAGGTTTTTTTCCCTGACTTCACATCTAATACAGCCAGGGGATCTGTCTCAGAATCACTCTCATCACTAAATTCAACCTACAGAGGGAAAAAAAAGGTAGAAGGGCATTTAAAGCAATATTTGTGGAAAAAAACGTTCAAAATAATTTGCACAGTTATCCTAGGTAAAGTAAGCATTGTGCAACTAGCATGCCTAAAATCACATTTGCCTCATAGTAATCTCAAAATGGGTGGACTCAGATCTCAGCAAGAAAGTGGATGAGGCATCTCATAAAAAAAAAAAAAAAAACTTCAAACCTTAAAGCGTGAGCGTTTTGTCCGTTTGGGTGCAGCTGGAACAGTTACAGGTTTCTCTGGCTGAGGAGAACAATCTTCAAAAACCTGAAATGAGCCCTTTGGTGCAGCCTTTGACTTTGTGATTCCAGAACGGCACGTCTTTGTCTTCTTAGCAGAAGTCAGAGGGGTGGAGCTTACTGTTATTTCAGGAACCTCACTGTTGAAGTCAAACGCACGCATATCACCAGTTATACCAGCCGACGTTGTCATCGGACAAGACTTGGGGCCGGGGGTCCTGGTTGCACGGGGCGTTTTGAAGACCATGCTGGGTTTTGTGATGCTGATTTTTGACACAGGGTCCTTGGCTTTCTTTGACGAAGCTGCAGACATCTCCTTAATTTTGTTAGACCCTTGTTCTAGCGGAGCTTCACTTTTGCTTGCAGTCACTACTGCTGGAAAAGGTTTATCACAGCTAGTCTTCAATATACTCTGCTGTTTAAGCTGCATTTTAATTTTGGGCACAAATAAAGTGAGCGGTGGAGTCCAGCCCCATGCTGTGGAGAACAGGTCCTCAGGACTACACTGCTTTTTCCCAGCCAGGGTCAAGCAACAGGACACAGCTTTGGCACCCAGCAGAGCAGCCCTCAGAGGCCCCAGCTCAGGACACAGTGCCCCCTTACACTCCACGGCCTGTAACCCCACCTCTATCTCTTCCCACAGGGCAGCGGCCTTCCCCTTTTCTCCAGCCCTATAACGGAGCTGAGACAGCACAATGGCCAAATGCACACGGCCAGACTCTGCCTGCAGCACAGAGGGGGCAGGATACTGGTTGGGGTGCAGTTTAGAGGATATTAGTGCCGGCAGGCGGGTGTGTAGTTTAGAAGTGACACTGCTGCAGCGGAGCTTTGCAAAGCGGCGTAATCGACAGGAGTTTTGAGACTCTTTCTGGAGATCAGCCTGCACCAGAGCCCAGTGGATGCTAACCCGAGCCAAGCTGGGCTCATTACAGCACGAGCAAGAGCAGCTCTCTCCATGAGTCAGGCAGGACAGCACACGCTGCTGTTTAGGCTTCAGAGGGGGCGATGCATCCCGTCCTAATGACGCCAGCTCTTCCACTGGTTCCCGGCCAAGAGAACGAGAGCTCAGTATTCCACTAATATCCTCCTCTTCCTCAGGGACCTGAGGGGCAGACATTGGCACGGCCGGCCGACCTTTACGAGGTTTAATTTTCAGCTCAGCCTTTTGCTGTTGATGATCAAAATCTACACAAAAAGGTCAGAATGGGCATAAAAAAAAATGAGATCTAGAATATGCTCTTTCAAGTTATATTGATGACAACATAAAAAACAAGGCATTTAATTAATTAAATGTTTGTGCATATTATAATAGAACTACACTGAACCCACGCTTTTGCTCCTGCTTTCTCTTGAAAAGCAATTAAAGACTATTAATTGCGAAATAATCACTTTACTTTCTGTGCACCATATAATATAAAACGCAACATGTAGTCCAGTCTGAGGGAAGTACAAATTACCTGTGCAAACATCCAGCAAGTATCTGACCTGCTCCAGATCGAAAGCACTGGCCTCACTGGCTCCCTTCATCAACTCCAGCTCAGCTTTCAGCACTAGAAGTTCAGCACAGCTGCACAGAGATACACAGTCATAAATCTCAAAGTGCGTTCTGCAGTCCTCATTCATTATGCATCATTTGTCTCTTACGAACATAACTTACTGGCTCAGGGTGTGGAGTTTGGTAGCAAGTTGAAGGGCCTCCAGACACTGAGCTTTGGCCTCATGAGCCGCTCCACCACTGCTCCTGATGCACAACATCCTCTCAGAGCAGAGTAATACTTCACTCAGCAAAAGCCACTTAAATGTCACATTGTCTCCTACAGAGACAAGGGAGACAGAGAGCAAGTGTAATGTACATGTAGCCATGACAAGCCACTACAATTATTACCTTTAATTATGTCGTTGTCCTGAGAAGTTACTGGTTTTAAATGTTACCTTGGTCTACAAAGCGAGTGTCCACATTGGGAGTAGGTGCGCCATAAAAACCATTTCCCAGCAACATCATCACCAGACTGCACAACAGCTTCAAACCTTCATACTGTGCTGTGTCTGGAGTCTTCAGGCCTATAATAAAACATGTACCAAATATGACATTACAGCTGAAAAAAAAAAAAACACAGCTGAAAAAAAAGGTCAGTAAATCAGTAAGTGTTTGAACATGCCAATTTGTGCATGTGTTCAAAGTTACCATGATGGATGATGGCCTGGCGCAGGTGTGTGTTGAGTGTTTCTGTGTCCAGACTGAGGTATGCACTGGCTATTTGTAAGGCTCGAGCTTTCAGCATGTACCAGCTCTTGGAGTGATGCAATGCTGTCTTCTGCAACACCTCACACAGACTGATAACACCACGCTCCACCTGAGGGAAGTGAAAATAAGACCCAAGATTTTGTTTTTCATTTAAAAGAGGAATCGGGTATAAAGAAGTAGGTGTACATTTTATAGAGGTCTTTGAATATTACCTCGCCTAATGCATAGCATAGCTGAGCTCTCAGCAGAGTAATTGTGACAGAGATGACAGTCACACTCTCCAAATCATTCTCTGCAGTCAAACTCTGCTCTGCCTTCTCCAGCTGCACCTGAAAGAAAGAGGAAGAAATAAGGAAAAAGAAAAAAACCCCCACAAAACAGCTGTCATATTCAGGGCAATAACAAAAGCAATGTTCTAATATGACAAGTGTAACTGCAGAGAGGTTTCTTTAGAGTTTTCTCAAAGCGGAGAAATATCTTCTGATTATCTAATCTTTACATGTATAACAATCTCAACAATAATTAAAAATAATTTTACACACATACAGAAGATGAACCAGGGATATGCGGAATATTGTTTTAAATATTGTTGAGATTGTTAAACATGTGAGCAGACACACACCTTGGTCTAATATTACGGTTCATTTGTATACACAGTGGTTACCTGTGCAAGCTGAGGAGAGCCTAATTCCAGCAGAAGTTTGGTTGAGTGGCAAAAGGCACCTGCACTATTTTGGCAATCACCAAGGAGTTGGAACAGTGCTGCAGACAGCTGATAACTCTCCAAAGCCTGCAGTGGCTAGAAAAGACATCTTAAAGAATGAATTAGCTGAACTTTATACATTTTCTTGGTATTAGAATGTCACACAGTTCCATCTCTTTAAATAGAGAAATCATAGCCTTTTTGAGAGCAGTACCAGTATGTTTACCTTGCCCATGAGTGAGAAGAGAGCAGCCATGAGAGAGATGGAATAGGCACTATTTTTGGGGTCCCTCACTGCAGGCAGCGACTCCTTCCTCAGCAGAGCACCCCACAGTGATAAACACCTGTCCAAAGGCTCACTGCGTTCTAACAGTTTAATACACAACAGGACAAGATGTAGTATGCAGTTAAGAGAGTGTTTATAATTAGTTGTTATGGAATGCCAATTCAGAATGGTCAAATTTACAACAGACATTTCATTTAAAGCTCCTCTGTGATTTGTAAACAAATGTTTCTCACTATTGTGTGCAGCGAGATTGAAGCGGAGTCCATTGTACACCAGCTGACTGTCCTGTTGCTTCTGTTTGTCTTCATACTCCAAATCGTTTGTGGGAACTGGATCCAAATTCCCTGAAGTCTTACTGCCAACCTGGGCATCTTGAACTCGCTTCTCTGTATCCAATGCCTGACAAAAACACACATTTAAGAGACGTCGAACAAACACTTTCATTGTTGTGGGCTGTGTCCTCTGTTAAAGGAAAACATTCTTTTTTATTTTTAAATGTAGGTGTGGTCTGTAAATGTACAATAAATTGATTTTTAACTGGGCCAAAAAAAAAAAAAGGAAGCATATGTGCATCAAATCTGCACATTTGTGTTTGCACCAAAAACACATCAATCCTCACTTTGCATATGGCAACAATTAAATTAGATTTTACCCCTCAAATCTTATTTCTCTAACAAAAATTAATTACTTCCAGGTTTATTATTAAATTAGCAGTTTATTACTGAAAACTAGCAGTGAGGGGGAAAAAAAAAAAAAAAAACAAAAACCCTGAACTATACACAATTTTCCAGAAGTTACTTCAGGGGTTTGTATTTGTCATTCCCTCTTTTAGAATTTTGTGATTAGTTATTGATTACCGACCTCCTGGAGGTTGGCCTCAAGTGTACAAATGTAGAGCCACAAAGAAGCATGTGCTTGTTCATCCTTCAGCCTATCAGCATTCTCTGCTGTCTCTTGCTCCTCCTCCAACAATCGCAGAGCCTCATGGGTAAAATCAACTGCAGAGCTGAATAAATGTAAGAGCTGAATATTATAAAAAAAAAACAGTACATGTCCTTAAACCAAATTAATTATACATGATATTTAAAATCGATTACTACATGTATTGGATGCATCACATGCATTAATGTGCACATACCAGTCCGTCTGCTCACTAAAATCTTGGTAACACACCACCTGTGCCATCTCACACAGGTATGAAGCACGCCTAAGAGTGTGTGTAGAGTCTTCGTGGCAGATATCAAGGAGGTCACACAGGGTGTTATAACGCTCTTGTGCTGTATCTCCAGTTTGGTCCTTATACACACGCAGTTCCTCTTCCAGCAGACACAGCAACACCTCCTCATCAACTGAGGCTGCTCCCAAACCATCCCTCAAAGTCCTGAACAAGGAGAACAGGTGGTTAGATAAAATTTTACATAAAACATTTTTATTTGATCTACTGGAAAGGCCAGACCCCATGCTCCCCATATGAAAGAGCAGTGTGAAAAAGACTAATTACTTAATAACAAAACACTGTTTCATGAAAAACAAAACTGAAGCAAAATGTAGAATATGGGTCCCTTAGAACCCCAGGGCATTTAATATTTAAATAACACTCAGCATTAATTGATCACCATGTCAAAAATATTGATTCGTTAAAGACTCATTTGCATAATGCAGCCGTCTGTAATATCAGTGTTGTATCCAGTATTGCGAGAGCTACTGACAGATATTAAGCAGCCTTAGTTTTACACATTTCAGACATTAGCCTAAAATAAAAAAAGAATGCAGGTTTGTTACCTAAGGCGTGTGTCTTCTTCTCCCGCACGGGCCGCATCAAACTTGGTCTTGACCCAAAGGGAGACAGGTTCCGCAATGTGATTCAGAACCCGGGAACCTAGAACCTGAATCCAGCGCACCACCCAGTCCAGAGCTCTCTCCAACTGAGCCGCACGTCGACTACACTGCACTACCAGCACGAAACAGCGGTTCACCTAAACAAACACGCACACATAACTGACACCCCAGCACGACTGATCAAGAAATCATGTCAAAAAGCAAATCCTGCGAGAGCAGTTGTAGGGTCAGAACTTACTCTGTCCACAGGCAGAGAGGCAGGGCAGTCTTTACTTAACTCCTGACAGATGATCTCAGCCAGGCCAAATGCTTCTTCATAACACTTTCTGTTAAATAACTCATACACCACATTGTTCACTGCACACACTAGATGGAGAGGAAGAGATTTTCGTTACTTAAACAGACAAAAATAAAATTCAAAATGATTTTTTGCTCATCTAGTTCTTATTTACCCGCTTTCAGCAAGAAGTTGTTATTAGCCAATTTGCGTAGTTCTGTCATCATTCGCCCTGCTGTAGCCTGGCAGTACAATAAAACTCTCTCCAGAGATTCAATAACTGTTTCCTAAATAAACAAATGTACAAACACATACAGAAATCAAACTGAGAAACTGAATACTTAACTGTTACATTTCAGTTCATGAACTGATCAATACTGACCAGTGTGTGAGGTAGGAGAGTTTTACCTGTGAGGAATGTAAACGGTCATAGGCGTGGATGAAACCTTGGTATAGACTAAAGCACAGTGAATACTGCAGCTGTTGTGAGTATGAGCTCTGAAACAGAAACAAATCAGTCACATCATGAGGTTGACTTACCAGGTAATGATTATTATATTATAGATTAGCACAGGTTAATTGCAATGCCTAGCATTTGGTTAACATTTACAATAATGTATGAGGTTGCCTCTAGTATAATTTGAAACAAGACAGTGTGGGTTGGCAGGACAGTTTTCAAGTTCATAAGACATTCCCCTAGAATAGAGTGGCAGTAGCCCAAAAATTATGGTCTCATTAACAATTAAATGCCAACAAATTAACTTGAACAACTAAATATCATTGTGGAAATACAATTTGACAGTGACTTTTAGAAACTGGGTTGGTTTACTATATTTGACACATTCACAATACATTACAATACTCTTGACAGATAAAATATGCCAGCAGTGCCATATAAAAAAAACTGCTATCAAAATCTCTGGATACCATGATTTTCCTGAATTACTAACAAAAACCCTCAACATAATTTGATGTGGAAAATACTAGTATTATGCTTGAGAACAAAATTTGAGATTGAAGGAAGTAATTTTGTACACCAACATTACATGAATTTGTTCAACACTCCACTTGTGGTATGGGGCAGCACAACACTTTGTACCTTATCTATAATGTAATGTATAATGACTCCCAAAAGCACACTATGCAAGGAAAAGTGCATAGTTTCAGACGGTCAAAAGGCTTACCTTCTGCTGTTTGAGCAGAAGCTCCTGATATTCCTCCAAGAAGGAAAAACAGGCCAACAGTGTAGTACTGTCCATTCCTTTGGCCTGTCCTGCCTCTGTTGCCCAAACAACCAGCTGACATGCATCCAGAAGCGCATGGCTTTCTGCATCTCCCACAGAAGCCGGCATGCCTCTAAGGATGCGTGCACAGTCTGTGAAAGCCCTGCTACAGTCACCTCCGGAGCAACGGGCATGATGCAATTTGACTCCCTGAGCCACAAGGCTTAGAGAGGAGCACAAATGATCACAAAGGTGCCGGATGGCATCCACAGCCCCGTCCACCAGCTGTGTAGCCTCAGTCCAGAACTTGTTCTTACATAGGAGCTTGCATACTTTAAATACCACCTCACATCTTACAGCCAGTGAAGGCAGAATCAGAACACAGTCACCAGTAGCTTTGTCACTGAACAAAGGGTTGAGAAAACGCTTCTGGAACTCAGAGAGCAAAAATGTTGCATCCTCCTTAGACATGGCCTTCCCACTTGCTCGCTCAAACTCTCCCACCGCCTCTTCTACAAACAGAGGTACTCTGGATATGTTGGATGACCCCTCTAGCAGCCGGAAGAGCAGAGCCTGCAGCTGCCAGCTGAGTCGGTCCCTGGGAGGAAGCCTGGACATCTGAGAGCCTGCGGTCAGGATACTGTTCCACAGGACAGCAAAGCAATTCCGCACCAGAACACCAAAGTCTTCCGTCTGTTATAAAAAAAAAAATAAAAAAAAGACAGCACAATTTTCAGTTTGGTGTCCAAAGCTTGCTTCTTTATTTGAGCTGGACCTACAATGCTAATGTTGCTGACTGTTAAAACACTGCAAACTGAACACAAAAAAAAACCATTCAATTTCTGCATCAAATCATAAAATTAAGAAATGTTAAGTTTGCTCGTGTGGCTTCTTATGTTGCATGACATTGTTTCTATAAACATGCTAAAAATAAGAGTCACTTTATGCCTCAAGAAGACTTGTATTTGTTTTAACTACATTCTGTACTTGCAATTTGTATAGAGCTAAGTGGTGAAGTATAAGCTTCCAGTACTCGTGAGGTAAATTAGCTTTGTGCAATACATAGAAACAAACTTCAGTCACTACACATCAGTTTCATCAATTTGACAAACATTGCATTAAGTAATTTTTTTTTTTGCAATTACCCTACCCACAACACATAGACATGGCAAAAATGTGGATCATTCAGGAACTCCCAGAGAACCACTGACAATAAGGTTAATGTTTAGCATATTCAAATAGCCATACTTTAATTCTACCTTACAAGCCTTTTTGGAACACACCCATGGACTGCAAACAATCAATCAAATGAGAAAATGAAAGATGAGAAATATACATAGACTGAAAGGAATGGTTTGCCCATAAAATATTACCCCTATAACACAAAGTATTTACATACCTCTGTGGAAGAGCACAGCAGTCTGTGATACATGATCTCCCCGAGTCGACTAGCAGGACCATGAGCTCCTTGAGTGATTACCTTCTGTAGGATATGGAAGATAATTTTCTCAATATAAAGTGGGGATGCTGGTACTCCAGGGTCCTTGATCAACTCATACCCATGGACGGCCAGCTCCACTAAGTCCACAAGGCGCTCATAGTGCTCTGGCAGAATAACTCCACTGCCAAGCTTCTGGTTGCATGCTCGAATGATCCGATCACATATTGTCCGTCCCCATGGGCCAAGATCATTCTTTAAATGTTTCTGAAGGAAACCACACACAAGGCCAACTTAAGGCAAGATGCATTGTAATTCAAAAGTGTAGCTTGAGTTTCATAAATTAAACGTATTCTTTAACTAAATAAGCATATTTCATACCTCCAACTCATCATGAACAACAACGGTGTCCTCCGCAGATGATATCTGTTGGACATACTCATCTGTTTTTAGACATTTCATTCTTCCTTCACTGCCTTTCCTGCAAAAGGTAATAATTTCAGTGAGCTTTCTAATAGGTGTATACAACATATAGCATATTATAAACATCATAGGGCAAAGGACACTGATATCACTGTCATACATTTAGTATATGTAAGATTTAAAAAAAAAGAAAATGACCAAATTTGTCAGATATGCACACAAGAAATCTTACTACCTATTAAAAGAGTTTACTATACTTGGTCACTCAAATGTCAATAAATGAAATAGCTTTTTGAGCAACAAACCAAATATGCCCAGACATGAAACATGCAAATGGAGTGTGCTTGAAAAATGTGAATAAACGAATAAGAATCCTCAGATGATTAAGATTTAGACTTGATGGGCTATTCAAATGTCATTTGCCCTTAGTACATTCAACTGTTTGTTTAGCTAACACCAGTTAGCATGAGCTAGATGTCACTTATTATTCCCACAAGTGAGAAATTTGCATTGGTGCAAAGTGGACAGAACAAGAGAAGCAGCATAACCAATAGAATAAAAGCTATACAACACAACAGTATAATACAAAAAGTACACTATACCAATACTACAAAATATAAGCGAATATACAAGTACACGAGTGTCCTCCGTTGCATGGTAGCAGCAGACATCGACAAAAACAGGAAAATGCAGCAAATGCACGTTGCACCAGAAATATTGCAAACAAACCGTAAATAACGTTAGCTACGAGAAAGAATAGTCTTCGTTAGTCCTGTACAGAATTAGAATTAGGTTTGGGGTTACAGAAGATAACCCACTTACACTACAGTTAGATTAATTGTGAAGTTATTTACTGACACGCAGCACAGGCCCACAGAAACACATATTAGAAGCTAAAGATACATATTCTCCAAACGATATGACAGCCGTTGAAATGGCGACCTACCACACTCCGAAGGTTTAACACCCGTTGTGTGAAAGTCTCGTTTTAGCTGTTGTTTACAATTGTGAAATCTCCAGCACTGTTGTTGAAAATTTAAAACACAACCTGAGCGACCGAGGGGACGCGCACTTATTCAAAATACCGCACAGCCTATCGGGAAATGATACAAAAGGCATGCTGGGTATTGTAGTACCATAAGCATACATTAATCGGAGCATTTTCTAAATCACAGTCGATCCCTAGGCATTTTAAAACCAAAATTTTATCTGATTTAAGTCATGGACAAACCAGGTAGATTTACAAACTATGTGTTTGTGTTTGCACATATGATTAAAACATGCTTCCACTGGGCTTCAAATAGTGTGATTAAATAAGCTGCCTGATATCAGGCACAAGGAGAAATTATAACAATTTTAAATCACAGTCAATCCCTAGACCAGTTCCAAATAAAAGAACACGCAAACATAATAATATGTTTTAAAAAAGGAATGTGGTGATGCTTACCATGGGTGTGTCTAATGATGCAGCCAAACACACAGAGATGTTACAAAATCATACACACACATTTTTCTTCATATTTTGCATCTAAGTAGCATTTAATCATGGTATTTACACACACACACACACAGACAATTCTTTTATTTATTTATTGTCATCATTGTATTTATCATTTAGTTGCATTAACCAGAGATCATATGATTTGGGTTCGAGTCAGACAGAGTCACAAATTGTCTGACTCACATCGACAAAATAAAAAAAAGTCTTGTGATTCCACTTGAACCTTGACTTGAACTTTATGACTTGAAAAGACTGGAGAAGATTCAGAATAGTAGAAAGGTGGATAGGTGTTTTTAAGGTAAATGGATTTGTTTCCTGGTTTTAGTGAGATAAATTTTGGTTAATTTATTTTGCCAGTAAATCCAACATATGATTAGTTACAGTCATATATTATATATAATGACTTATTTCAAGACATCAATAACACACAACTGTCCCTTGTTTTGTATTTTTTTGCAGGCCTGCTCACCTGCTAATCAGCAAGCTAAGCTAGTCAGTTATGTCTGAGACCAGTAATTTAATAAATTACCATGTCATTTTCAGCTTTAAAGCTCCAAAGTTTAGTAGTATTTTGTCAAACGTCTTTTTTTATTTATTTCATTTCTAGCTGCTCTAATGTTACTCTTAATTTATGCCATATTATTTGACTTCATGGTTATACAAACTATTTCATTGGAAAGGTTAATACTAAAAGGATTGCTAATACTAACAATAGCTTCAATGTTCACTTCTGTTTATGCCATAAGTTTTAGTGCTCACTGCATTTTATGTTTCTCCTAGACTTCGAAGAGACCATAAGTAATGATATCTTTACTGGTTAAACGGGTTAAAAAAAAGTCTGAAAAATTCAGAGGATAATTGGTCTTATTTTCTCATTTAAAACTATGTAACAGTTAAATCTGATAAGTAAGAGTCCTGTCTTTAAGCAGGTTAAATTATAATAAACATTCAAAATGCACACTTATACACACTTCATTATTATGCTGTACAAGAATTGCACAGGACCATTCAAAATTTAGAATAACAGTTTTTATTATTAGAAAATCTAAATTATTACATGTATAAAATAATTCATGGTGTGATACAACAGCTCCACAGATTTCAGTTGGTGAGAAGCTGAAAAAAATATTTAAAGAGTAGAAATTATTCTAACGGAGTCTTTGAAAGCTGTATAACAAGCAAACTTGAGTTAGACCAGTGGTTCCCAAACTTTCTCTGCAGGGCCCCATTTTCTAGACAGCAACATTAATGAGCCCCCCCAACCCCCCATTCAGAGTATACAGGTTCAGATTATAACTTTATTTGAAATACAACTCCCTTTTCTAATTGAGCTAAACAAATGCAATAAAAAATGGTGCAATTCACCACTGTGGGAGAAATAAAGAGCATACTGAAGTTATAATCAAGAATAAACAACTGTCTCCACGAAAATGGCTGGGAACATTAACCAGTTCCCAGTCAGAAAAAACTTAAAAGAGGATCATCTCAAGTCTCACACTTGAACTTGCAGCTGATGAAGAGTCAGCCTCTGCTGGAGGCTTGGTTGGGTGCACAAAGTTGTCCATGTTTTTGCTAGCAGTGCTCGAGTGGAGCGTAGGTTATCCCATTGGTGCGCCCCTCTGCAATATCTCTGCACCCTCCAGTCTGGGAACCACTGAGTTAGACCAAAATGCCTTGTGTTTGAAAAATGGTGATCAAATCTCAAGGAAGATATTATATCAAAGAGTCATAAGAGATAATAAATAATCATTAATTTCCTGTAAATATTATTTCTCATTTCACAACGTCTTGTTGTTTAACATCTTCATCAATCCATGAGCCAAAATCAGTATTGCTGTTATTTCTTACATTACAATTACATTACGGTGTCTAACTTATAGCCTTTTCATTTAATTATGACGTCTAAATTGCATTTGTACTAATGTAATCCGGATTAGTAATTATTATTTATTTAAGATGGGAACAGCAGGGAATGGGATAGTTTGCCCTGCAGGTAAGTTTAATGCGATACCAATAAAAACTCACCCCTTGATTAACTGAGGCAAGGACAAACCATAGAGATTAAACTGCGTTTTTGTGTTGCACATCTGATTAAAACATGTGTTTGCTGGGTGATAAATAGTATAATTCAATAAAATGTTTTTCCTTTAAGATCTCAGGTACAAGTGGATATTATAATAATTAGAACAACGTCTATGCTTCATTTTTGCCCTCTCTGGCTGACACTTTATAGAATAAATATTTATCAGTTCTACAACTTAACTTGACTACCATGGAAATCCCTGCAAAAAAGTAATAAATATCAACCACATCATAAAAAATACTTCCTGTGTTATAGCAGGGACGCAGAAATCATAATGTGTGTGTGTGTGTGTGTGTGTGTGTGTGTGTGTGTGTGTGTGCATGTGACAAGGTGCGCTCGCTGTTTGTGATGACTGTCAGGCATGGACAACGGATTATGGTCTTGTCCCGCAGCCCAACCCTAATTTTAATCCTAATTTTAAATTATTACTTAATGAAAATAATAGCAGTGATTTATATTACATATAATTCCAATTTATAAACAGCTGTTTATGTACAGACATGAAAAAATTGCATTAATATTTCCAACAGTCTGAATTAGCACTTAAAATGAAAAGGTCAGCAGGATCAACCAGGAAAAGCAATGATGTAGAACAGTTGAAAAAGGTTTTTCTGTAGATTGTTTGTTTCTTGTTATATAAACATTTGATATGCAAGCTTTATACCAAAAAAATCTAGGCTTAAGGCTGTTTATCGTTTCTCACATTACAAAACATGTCAAATAGATCACTAACATTAAGCATTGTGCATTGTATATTCAACTTGTTTCGGTTATCAAACTTATTTCAAAATGCAGCCATAAATATGAAATATATAATATAATTATGTATTTATGAAAATATAGAGTATTTATGATACTATAATATTTGGTTAATGGTAAAAATATATTTCTAATTTGTTCCTAAATTATAAAACACGACAGCATATAAAACAAGTAAAACATTTTGTTTTATAAACGTTTCAAACTATGCAAACCTTTATAAACGTATAAACTTTCTTACAAATGCTTTGGCTGCACTGACAAACAGATGCTTTAATTATCTTGCGAATGCAAAGGATTAAGCACCGTCGTTGTGGCTCCCTTGAACAGAGGATTCTGGGTCTGCTGAAAGACAATAAAAGTCAAGGATTTAATACTGTATTCTCCTAAATATTCACTTTAGAAAACCTAAGCTGATTCTAACATTCAGTTCTGAATGCCAGTGCCAACAACAACATCCTTAGCTTGACATTAATGGACACACACACACACACACACTTTACACAGTGACAATCCAGTGTAGAAATCATTGTACCATTTACATCCTATTTAGAGCAAAGCCAGGAGTGATATATATATATATATATAACATTTTATAAGCTTGTTAGCATTTTTAAGCTTTTTAATAGTCTAAGAAATCTATAATATGTTAAATTACATTAAAACTTTTGTACAAAATTATTTAAATTGCGCTATGTTGCCAGCGTAAAAATATGTATGATCCAGCTATGGATAAACATTAAGAATCTTGAATGATGCTGTATGTATGAGGCTGTGTTGGGTGTGATGTGTGTGTTCCTGAGAGACAGACCTCGTTCCAGTCTGTTTGCTTCTGCGCATTGACGAAGCTGCGGTACTCCCGGAGATCATACAGCTCCAGAAGCACTTTGTAGACGATGATGATGACGATGCCGATTAGAATGATGGCAGATACTGAGGTGCCAATGATCACCCTGGTCTTATCAACACTACCTGTGAACCAGAGACACAAAGAGTTACAGAACAGGTCAAACTGGTGTGTGGTGTGAAATATTTCTTAGACAGTGTCACTGTATTCTATGGGATAATTACAGGAAAGAAAGGGCACATCCCAAAAAACTTTTTTAGCAAAGCCCTTTGGTTGAAGTGCTGCTTTTGCCAGACACAGACAGATGTGATTAATCGTTACATACCATTTCTGTTGGATAAATGGTAAGCAATATCCTCAAACATTTTGGAGGAACATTTGAATCATTAAATAATTAAAATCATTGAATCATTATGCCTTGAGGGATGGCAAACATTCTGGTTTAAAGCAGAAAATCATGCATTACTTACTTGGTAGAAAGGCATACCGGATCAGAACTTTGCCATCATCCTTCAGTTTCACATCATAAACAACCTGTTCATGTTGACACTGCAGTTCACGATTTTCAGGTCCCTGTTCCTGCCATTCAACTGAACACAGTTCACCTGAACTGATCTCAGTGCAGTTTTTAGAAGACTCACTGGTAACTTTACAGCTCACACATTGTCTAACATAGAACAGACAATGAAAGTCAACATTTGGTTATAAAAAACAGCATATGATATAGAGTGGAATCAAAGGATTAAATGGAACATACGAAGATGTACTCACTTATACGTATTGCATGGATCAGAAATCTGGAAGCAATCCTCTCCCATGAAATTTTTCTTACATATACACTGGTTACACGTACACCTTCCATGGCCACTACACAACAACCCATTTTTACTCAGACACATATTTGTGTCTTTAGAGCATTCACATGCATCACCTGTGTAATTTCCGTTGCACTCACAGATGCTACAATTACATTTACCTTGATCTGTAACAAATACCAAAACACACACACACAGAGTGACAGGTGTTCAGTGTCATGCAATCATACACACTGTCTCTGGTCATTTGGCAGCTTTAAAACACATTTATAAAAAAGGACTCAACTAGAAACAAAAGAAGAGATAGCCCTCTTGACTCAAAATGGATAAATGAAGCCAAAGGGCAGGTGCAAAATTCCACTAGTAAATTTGTAAGCGCTGCATCTATTTTTGCAAACACCTTTAATTAGGCTGTACATTTGTGTCCTGTGTTCTTTGAGAGAATAGATTAGATTTGGGGGCTGTCATGTCTCCTCTTTCCATCTGGAGACACGAGGCGCAAATGCAGATTTCCATCTTTCAATGACTCTTATTGACAACAAAGGAAACAGGCCAAGGGCCTAAACCAAAATAAACATCCAAAGTAAGGAGACAGGAGTAACCTTAACCGAGGTAGGATGATGGTGTACCAACAACTAAGGTCCACCACAAACAGAACAAAATACAACCCCCCCCCCCACACACACACACACAAACCAATTGAAACTAAACATCACCTTAACTGAGCACATAGGTCAGCTGCAACAAATCATAAACAAACTGAAAACCGGTGTACTCAAACATGTCAAAATAAGTTTTGAGTTTACCACAAAGAACAGAAAAAATGTGAGAGGGGCATAGTTTTAAATATATATATATATATATATATATATATATATACACACACACAGGGATTGACATAAGTGGTGCGCAAGCAAGATTTGGTCTGTGGTACAACAAATGCGCATCAGTTTTTAGTCTTCACTGCGCAAATGCGTACCTAATTTGAGTAACTTCATACTGGATCTCTAAGTACCACCACTCAGGGAAGGAAAACCTTAAAAAAATAATGACGTTTAAAATATGATTCCAGCCAGTCAGCAGAGCCTCTCTTCTGCCCCAATCAAAATTAATTGGCGTTTGCGCCCATGGTAAGGTGAAACATTTTGAATTATTTCAAATGTAGACGCGCGGCAGGCGCGCTCATAACGGAAGCGCGTTTTCTCAACTTTTCAGAATGCCGCAAGCGCACCGTGGGTCATGTGACAAGATTGAACCAATTAGCCTCCTCAAACTACCTGCAAGGCGAACGATCATGAGGAGAATACATGACTAGCATGCCGCAGAGAAAGCGGCAAGAGGCGAGGTGTGTAGCACTGACTGGGGACCATTGTTTAACTGAATAAACAGTTAGTAAACAAAAGTACATCTTATTGAACATAATTTATTTTCATCACCAATTATCACAGTAGAACAGCTTTCTCAAGCAGTTTGTGAT
>JBBPCY010000109.1:17202678-17213889 GCA_037974405.1 Brachyalestes nurse
AGTCATTATTTGGGTAGCACACACATTCTGAATGCCTTCAGCAGAATTCAAATGAGCCATTTTAATCTAGATTAATTTAGATGAATTCCAAGATTAATCTAGATTTTAAAAAATTATCTATGCCCACCACTAATGTATATATATATATACATTCAGTGTTTTGAAGTAATTAAAATCACAGCTTACCATTGCAGAGTTTGTTGTTATAGCGGCTACAGCCGCCGCTATCACACTCGCAGTATTGGCCGCGAAATAGTCCGGTGCACTTACATTGGCCGCACTCACAGCTACCGTGGCCATTGCACACCTCAGAATCATTGGATGCTCGGCAGTTGGTGGAGCTTATGTGATTCTGATGCTTACAATCACAGCGCTGACCCTGGAAACCTTCATTACAACTGAGACAGAAACACAATCTAGTGATGAGAGAAAGTGCAGTGATAAACACAGAACATGAAATAACAAACATGCTAAGTCAGAGTCTCAAAATTAGAAGCTAAATACATTTAAAGGACATAATATAAGCTCTGCGTGGGCTGTTTTAACATGAAGTCATGCAATTGTGGAGGTAAAAATGTAATATTGATGAGTATGTATGAGCAATTTTTTTCAAACATAAAAATGCTAAAATTATAATAAAACAATAAGTAATATTTATACCACTACTGTGTAAATAGTTCATCCAGTCGGTTTGGTCTATTCAGTGTGTTTGGAAAGTACAAATCAAAAATAAGATTTGATGCATTTAATGATTTCCATAAAAATAGTCATTAAAACAAACCACAGCAAGGTCAGAGATATACACATAAAGAAAGGTTTGATATTGCATGCCTTATTTTGAAGATAAATGCCAGATGTTATATCAAATATCACAGAGGGAGGTGGGTTGAATTCAGTTCTTGTTCCCTACATGCAGGGGGTGCTGAAGACTTGTAAGAGATGATGGCTCTACCTGCAGACTCCACAGACGAGTGTTCCATTTCCTGTACATTGCTTTGAATCCTTCTCTTCGTCCCCACAGTTGCAATCGCACAGCGTCTCCACCGTCACCTTCAGAACTTCGCTGATGCCTTGCATTCGAATCTCAAAACTCTCAGGCTTGGTCAGACACTCGGACACATTCAGACGAACTGTAAACGTCACCTGCAACAAACAAAGCAATAACCAAACACTAACATTACAGTGACTACACTGAGGCTAATACCAGTACCACTGTGCATGAGGCAAGCCACGACAGATTGACATGGCAAGACAAGGCAAACTGTCTCACACACTTTGACCATGTCAAGCTGTTTAGTAATCTGAAATAGCTTTGTTTATATGATAAGTTATTATGTATGGTAATGGGTATAAAGTATGTCACATTGCTAAATCCGTTTCAGTGTCTGACATGTATCTGTATTGTGTCCACTTTTGTGCCACAATATCACTTTAACTGCAGAAAACTGTAAGTAATCTCATAGGCCCACACCTGCGGTGTGAAGATTCTGCAAATGATTGACTATACTGGAAATACAATAGAGAGATGGACTGCCTTTGTAAGAAGAGGTTAACTTCAGTCTACTGGTCCTGGAACTGCTGTCTATGCTTTATGAGCTGCTGCTGCTGCTGCTGATGATGATGATGATGAAGGTGACAGGACTAACCTTTTCATTGACCTTGA
The DNA here is from genome assembly GCA_037974405.1 of Brachyalestes nurse. Taxonomy (NCBI): domain Eukaryota; kingdom Metazoa; phylum Chordata; class Actinopteri; order Characiformes; family Alestidae; genus Brachyalestes; species Brachyalestes nurse. Next base: position 17,204,342 of record JBBPCY010000109.1, read on the forward strand.
TCTTGGTACACTCCCCCCTGTGCTGCCACTCACTACGCTCTTCCCTACAGTAGGACATGTAGGACACATTCAGGCTGTCAGGAGTGTGGTCGTGCTCCAGTAGCAGAGTGGACGACAGGTTCTGCAGGCACATGCAAAATGTCCCCATGATCCTTGACTTTTACTTGATAATTAAATAAATGTAACTGTATAACATTATGCACATTATGGTAGGTGATACATGTAACTATACTTGTGACTGGGTGAAGTTATTTCTAATTTAGTCAAATGACAGGCAGTGGCAAGTGGCCCATTTTGATCACTGTCCCATCCTGAATGATCGCTAAAACAATAAAATTTTTGAAACGCATAAACCAAAAGAAAATGCACTCACAAAATAAATTACAAAGGATTTCCTTTACAGAAATCAATGAAAAATCCTGTGAGGTTTTAAGCATTATTCCGTCCTGAGACACCAACACAACCCATCCCAAATCCAAGCACATTTCATCCTGTGAGATACACATTTATTAAGTACTGCATTGGCAGAGATGTTGTCAGCACTTTTTTAAGCTAATGTGGGGAATACAGTTAAATATTGATTTAATTGTTTTACTCAGGGAGAGTTCAAAAGATTTTTAATGTAGATTTAAAAAAATACAGTCACTACAGCTGCTTAGCAAAGATGCTAGTCTGTTTTTGTATCCGCAGTAGTAAAATCTGAATTATACCCACAACTTCATCCAAAATGGTAGTTCTGGCACTGCTATTGGTGAAGGGCTCCTGTCACTTCCAGTAGATTTAACACCCGTGTGTGCGTGCAAGCGCGTGCGTATGTGTGTGTGTGTGTGTGTGTGTGTGTGTGTGTGTGTGTGTGTGCGCATTTGGCTGGTTTTAGTTAATGGAGAACTTCAATGTTCAGTGACCCATATTATCAACATAGCTACACAAAACCAGACACCATCATAGTTTCATTTCTTTTTCTAGAAAGGTGATGTGGATCATGTGGAGGAAGTGACTAAACTATGAGTTTGTGTAACCTCTCTAAACCCCATTTCTCATCGCTCTGGCATGGTGTATGCTTGACTAAATAATATTGGCATTTATATGTGCTTCAGCTCTGTGTTCTGTTCAGTTATGAGTTAGTTTCTTTTTCAAATGTGATTATTGTTGTTACATGTGTGTGAAAAATAGCATATGAAGTGTGTAAATGGTCCCAGCACTAAAAACCTATGGCCCAGACAATGGGCTGAGCAAACAATCTCTCTTTTACCTATCGTGGAATCGTGTGGGCTAACTGTCGGCTGACATATGTAAAATTAATTCGAAATGCAAAAATTCAAACAATCCTGAAACAATTTACTCACCTCATAAGCTTCAGAGATGAGCTGGACCACATTGCTGGAGTCATCCTCCAGCACAGCAACCACCGACTGAGGAATTAATGCACTTAGAGCCTATATTTGTGTGTGTGTGTGTGTGTGTGTGTGAGAGAGAGAGAGAGAGAGAGAGAGAGAGAGAGAGCTCTATCTATCATAAATCTCAGACAATACATTTTGAACAGCATCTTGAACAGATCTGACCTCATATGCTGGAACGCTTTTCTCTGTCACAGCAAATATCAGCTGGATGTTGTTAGCCTGAAGAACTCTTGAGAGATGGCCTACTGATGGATAATCCTGAAACACACACAATGCAATTCAGTGCAATACACCAATAATACAGAGACTAGCCTTTTACTACAGGCCAGATTATGAATAGTAAAGACTATATTAAACACATATTAACCCTTTCCTGTCTAACAATGTAGTATAAGAACATTTACTTCAATGGGCTAAGAATACATTTTTAATCAATTGAAAATAATACATTTCTTCAGAGTTTCCCTCAAATTGGTGAATATATCCTATTTTAACAGTTTAAAAAATGTTTAAAATTGTTATCCCAGCACAAACAGGCCTTCTTGGACACAGAAAACTGTTAAGCACCATAACCATACAAATGCCTTACACCTAGAACTCTTCACTGCACAGGGAAAGCCTTCATTTGAATCTAACCATCAAGGTCCTCTCAGTGAGCCATTTATCAAATTCGTAACTCTCATATCTACATAAGCTCATACCACTTGTGTAATATGTTTTAAATGGCAGACCTTTATAACATGACATGAATATAGCTGTGTTTAGTTGTGTAATACTTACAAAGGTCGTACCATCATAGGTACCATCACCCCTAAGGTGACACTGTCCATCATGTGGCTGAAAGATGCCAGCGAGTCGCCCATCCCCTGCCATGTGGAATGTGTCATCTGATGTGTAAACCAGGATCCGTGTCACATTTCCCCATTTAATCTCTTTCTGCATGCATATAGGAAGAAGGAGTGATTATTAAACTAGGCAAGTAGTCTAAATAAACTAACCGTATTAATTGTTAGAGCATTATTCTGTAAGTATAATAAGGAAACTAATATTGCTTTACATTTTTCGCATGTATGTTTATTCACTTTTCCATATTTAAAAAGTCCAGTCAAGTACCTCCCTCTCATGTCTTTTCAAAACAAGAGCAGTTCGTGGTCTCTGTTATGTGCCAGTGGTCTATTTTTATAAGTTGTGGTCTGGACTTCCTAGTTAATGTCACTCTTAAATGCCATAATCCAGTTACCATCTATGATATTACTATCTATGATAAACACTTATAAAGGCTTGCACTCAGCTTACCTACTTGTTTTAATAGAATTATTTATATAGGAGCTGGGAAAGGGATTTGATCTTATTCAAAATTAATATAATATAATTAACAAATTGGTATATAAGAATGATCTGTAATTAAATATTAGTATATAATAATTATTACATTATATATATTTATTATTATATAAAATTACTATCTGTTTTAGAATGCTTCTTACCTGGCACACAGCAGCCTGCATAATGGCATCCAAGCCAGCTTCAGGTGAGTCCAGGTTACCAGAGATTGTCTGTTTACTGACTTCTCTCTCAAACTCCTTGGCTTCAGCTGTCAGCGGTAGAACATTCTTAAAGGCGAAGGCCGGCTGGCAGGTGTCTGCGCGGGGGCAAGGGTTCCTACGCTTGAATTTAACTTCACTAATGTACGGTAACCTCTCCTTATCCACAAATGAGCCAAAACCTAAGACACACAGCAGGAATAAAGAGAGGTATGTACCTGTTCATAAGTAACACTGATTGTGAGGTACAGAATTACTGCTTCTGTTTAAGGGTATTCACATCTGTATTAAGACGCCTACATACTGTGAGATTTTAGCAATCTTCTACAGTCATCGCAAGCCTCTGTATAACCTCAGTCAGCACTACTTATAAAACCTTTAAACCAAGCGACTTTTCATACGTCAAAAATGTAGTAAGCCAAAAACCTCTTTCTGTTTAAATTCAAACAGTGATGCATGTTATTCATTGCACATCATAGATATCCGAATCTCCAGTAACCTCACCAATACGGACAGTCTGAGTAACGACCCGCAGCTTGTTTAAAATGTCTTGTCCCAAGTTTTTAATCTTCTCTAGATCATCCTTCATGGAGTAGCTCAGATCCATCAGATAGTACAAATCTATGGGGTAACCTTCAGCCCTCCTAAATTCCACCTTGAATTCATGTGGCACGCCTGTGTACAGGAAAGTGAGTAACAAAACAAAAAGGGCAGATTAAGGATTATAAATGCAGGAGGAAATGCAGCGTACAATAGGTGTAGTACACCATAAATGGCATCTAAGGCTCACCAACTCTGAGCTTGACTCTGATGCTCTGTGGTTTGAGTTGGACCACGTTTTCAAGGTTGCTGTTGAGATCGTTGTCCTTCTCGCTGATAGTGTCTGGCTGAGGATCAACCACATTACGGTTCTCACACTTCCTGGCCCTCAGTGACTCGAGAGAGTCGCACCTGCGCTCGTTAGGCTCTCCTGCCTTCAAGAAATCCTACATTAACCAGAAATCTCAATTAGGATGTGTGACAACAGATTCAAAAAAGTGTTAATCATGCATAAAATACACAAATCAGCTATTTCATTACAACAATGGACAGATGAAGAGAGTAACATTGATTATCTCATTACAATGACACCTGTCAAGGGAAGGGACATATTAAGTAGCAATTGAAAGTGATGCATTGGAGACAGGACAAATGGGCAAGAATAATTAGCTAGGGCCAAACTTTGATAACTAGATTGCACAAGCTTAGAGCATCTCCAAAATGACAAGTCTTGTGAGGTATGCATAGGTTAGTACCCACCAGAACTGGTCAAAGAAGGATAACCAGTGAACCAGAAACAGGGCCTTGGGAACCCATGGCTTGTTGATGCGCCTGGCAATTGAAGGCTAGCCCGTCTGGTCTGATTTTACAGTTATGGCCTCAGAGCAATGTAGCCACAGACTATAGTCAAAGTGGCTAGAAATGCATAGTTCTTCTAAAGGATCTTCAAAACAGAAAACTACAAGAATTGTCTTCTATTGCTGTTAGGGCTGAAGTCAGGATGGTAGGTGGCGCTAGAGGCTAATTTTGTTTTCAGTTTCTTGATTGGGTTTGTTTTTGTACTTTTATTTTGACACGGTGTATGGCCTCATTCCTGTGCCTCTGCTGTCCAGGAATGAGGACTTATTATCAGCAGGTGTTTTGTGTTTAGTTTAGTATAAAAAGCATTCTTTAGTTTACTTTGTTGTGGGTTCATGGTTGCGTTGAGTCTGATTGTGCTCAGTATTCTGTTGGAGTGTTTGGAAGAGTATTGGCCCTCAAGCCTGGTTTTTGGTCTATGTTTTTTTTTTTTAATAAAGACCAAGAACAAAGAATGGAAGTTTGTTTGTGTGCCTCCTGCTTCAGAGAAACACAATCAGACATGACAATTGCTACTGTGAAATCACACTTTCATGAAATGCTTAGGTTGAACCTTTTTGACTAAGGGCTGCAGAAGCTTTTTGATTAAGGGCTTCTGCTCTCTAAAAGCAAAAAAGTTCAACCTGGGTGATCAGCAGTATTCTAATCTAGTTACATCTCTAATATGGCAGCTATTACATCATGTCACCTCAGCCTTCCTGAGAGGAGAAGTGAAGCCCCAGTAATGAGCCATTTCTTCATTTTCACCATTGTGGTGCTTTGTTTAAGTCGGACATTTTTTTTAACCAAAACAAGTGTTATAATCTTAAAATAGAGAGAGAAGCAAAGGGGAAAGGAAGAAAATGACAGAGACAACTGTATTTTTTCTGAGAAAACAAGAAGCCATTAGAAATGAAAACAATAGCTACAATGAGAAAAACCACAATGTGATTCAGAAGCATAGCCAACAAGAGGGAACTGATCCTTCAGGCTCCCGTTTTTTAGGCTGCATCCAGCATTACTTCAATTTCACTTAGGCTTTCTTCATGCCAGGGACAAATAAGAGAGGCCTCCAAGATGCTCTTTACAGAAAATATTAACTCCGATATAAGTTGATGTAAAAAATGTGCACTATTTTGTCTGATTGTTAAGAAAAGCCGATGTAATATTAACAGCAACTATCATATTTAAATTAGGTATAAAAAATAAACAACATAGATGGAGACATAGGAAAGTCAAGGAGTGACAGTGTCTACCATTTATTTCACTGACTCTCTAGATTGCAGCCATTTTATGTGGGGTATTCCCCTTTTAGACAACGAGGACACAACACTTACATACAAGAACATCCAAATGCAAAACTAGACCACCATGATTAGCTAGACCACCATGATTAGCTCACCACAGGCTTTTGTTTTCCGTTCACACACTTCACTCTAGACTCACACATCTGCAGGGTCTACTATATTTGTAATAATCTTATGAGCAATGTAGCTCAATTAAGGAGGCCTGTTCTGTCATTTGTACCTCAATTTATCCACAGTCAACACTACTTCTATCACGTTCTCTTGCTTAGGAAGCCTTCCATATAGAGGTAGACAGATCTGCAAATAGCTTTGTCTCTCATTTGAAGAGTACTATTTTTATTTAACTATTTGAAGTGTGGTCTAAAAAGTAGAATCAATGTGTTTATAGGCAATGGCCCTTATTCAAGGTATGTAAAAGGGTAAATTGGAAAACTGCTCCACATCTGATTCACAGAACTGTTGTACAACTTCAAAACCAGCATACACTAGACAAACATAAACATGTAATTATGTTCCCTTCAGCATGGTATTGCTAATGGTATATTCCACCGGCTATTTGGGCCATATTTTTGGATTAGAAGAGCCATCTCTTACTGCAGAAATTAGGTTTTGTTAATTTGGGGGAGCTGCAAAAAAAGCACACTTTATTCTTAAATGAAACTAAAAGTCCATGCATTTGTTTGTGCATATGTTCAAATGAAAAATTGACATTTGTTGCACTCCAGCATAAAACACAATGCTTGCCCTTGTCCGTGAAACAGTCTTCCCAATCATGGACTCTGCACTGGTGCCCTGGATCACTGACTACCTGACCAGCAGGCCCCAGTACATAAGACTACAAAACTGTCTGTCAGAGTGAATGGGTGCTCCACAGTGGACGGTGGTGTCAAGTGTCATTTTTATACTGTTGTGTTTTGGGGCAGCAGTATCATATCCAGGGACACCAAAACACTTAACAAGATCATTAACAAGAAATGCCAGCTCAGTCCTGGTGGCAAAACTGGCTGCAGAGAGGCGGATACTGACAAAAGTGTCAATGATCATTAAGAACCTGTCCCACCCACCCCAGAAAACACTACAGGGAGAGTTAATTTCTGCCTGCAGCTGTCAGACTGTAAACTCTGGACTTTAATTCATCTATTCAATTATTTATCATCTTTTTGTACTATCAGCTGCATAGGACACTTCTTTTCTACAGTCTCTTCTGCTTTATTCTGCCCTTTTGGACAAAACTTCATGTAAAAAGCTGTACTACTGCACTGATACTTCATTGCTGTGAACAAAATCATCCATGTCTCTGTACGCATGGTAAGTGTTGCATAACAACACAGCTAACCGTTTCCTATTATTACTAGCATCATGTGGTGTATAATGGAAGAGAATAGGCCTTCTTACCCACCCAAAGAGAGCGCGAGTGCTCTGTTGGACTTCCTGTCACAGATGACTGTCTGCACCACGTCTTATGAACTTCTAGTGACAGGCCAACACTTAAACAGTTATACCACTCTGAATTCCCTACTAAAGGGGCTACTAAAGCTTAAAGTCCACAAGTCCAATTCACATTTATAGATTACATCATTACAGCACATGGACTCCTGTGTGTGCAATCTATATCATCAATATATTTTTATTGAGGCTATTGATACTAATAATGATTTTGATTATTTTTGACATTTTCACAATATTATGCTCAAACTTACATGCAACTCACTTTGTCCAGATGTGACTTTGATCAAACAGATAAGAGCCAGCCAATATTGATTTATAACAAACATGTTTCACAATGAGACTGGGTATTTTAAGTTGTTGATAGTTCTGGTATTTCCAATTTTTAATGGATAGAAGTCATTCCGTTCACATGTTGGCTCATGTGCAACTTAACAAAATGGAAAATTTGTGTCACTGTCAAGTGTCATCTCTGAAACATCTTTCTTTTTTCACTCTCCTTCATACCTTCTGTTTACACCAAGCACAGCCAGGACTCCTCAAACATTCTAAGCACGAGGCCTGTGGCTGGCAGACTGGTGAGAGAGGGAGAGAGAGAGAAAGAGAGAAAGAAAGAGAGAGAGAGAGAGAGAAAGAGAGAGAGAGGGAGGGACCAAAAGACAGGCAGAAACTGTTAAATATTCTGGAAATTTTATAAATAATTTATACAACTTTCTACTACTTTGTTAAAACAGACGGTATAAAGGAATAGAGCAACATGTTAACAGAATCACTGCATCTATAGGTAGTAGCCTAGTGAGTAAAACACTTGCTTGTGAACTCAGTGACCACAAAAGTTGCGGGAACTTCACTTTCTACCATTTCATCCTTGAGCAAGACACTTAACCCTCAGTTGCTCCAGGGGGACTGTCCCTGTAACTAATTATTTTAATTCGCGCGAGATCAGAGCATCAGCCAAATGCCCGTTTAACCACAACAAAACTGGTTTTGTGCTTTTGGAAATAGTGATGACTGATAGCAATGATTACTGATAACTATTTAAATCAACAAACAATGTTTTCTACATCTAGGACAAAATCGGATGTCCTTACCTGCTGCACACGTCTCTCCTGCAAACTGAAGAAGAACAAGCTTTGCTAGAACCAGCACCACGATCTGCTGGAGGTGAAGAGAGAAAATACATTATGTAACCTCAGCTGCATTTTTTAGCATTCCAAATAGCTTCATCTGGCCTGCTGTGGCTTCATGTTTCTGAAAGTTAAGTGCAAAAGAAACCAAGTTCTATGTGGCGAGCTGCAGTAAACACAGTTGCATTATAACACTTTAGCAAGGTTCTACGTCAGGTAAGCAGCTTAGAAGAACACTAAAACTGCATTCAAATGTGTAAAGTTTGAGTAACTATTTGTTGTTGTCTTTAATTAGTCTTCCGTGTAAGTTATTTTATGAACAGAGAGTAATAAATAATAATGTTAATAATAAAAAATCTGGCATAGGCTGTGCACTACCGAGATTTTCTTCTTAAAAAACATTCAACCCCTCCTCTCTCCCCTGCTCTCTTCCCTCCCTCTTCCTCCCACACACACACACACACACACACACACACAAACCCAGACTCAGTTGTTACCAGAAGGAAGTCAGTATCTGTCAGCAAACGAGAATACAGTGGTTGTTACAAACTCTAACCACATTTTTCTTCCTCTTTGATAAAGTCACGCCGTGATAGACAGGGAAGTAGACAGCAAGACATGTGTTCTTACTTAGTCAGACACACCATCTCTGCTCTCTCTCTCTCTTTTTTACTTACTTGCTCTCTGTGTGTCAGTCATAAGCAAATTTAGTTTAGGTGGTATTTTCCCCAAAACTTGTAGTGGATAAACTATTACTAATTTCTAAAGTAGCACAGTGTCATGACCAGATCCAGTACTTTTACTCTGCATTCTTTCTATTGAACTCTACCACAGGTTTAGGTTACTTTATAAACTTTATAAGTTTATATAGTAAATACTTTATAAGTGACATAGAGCTGAAAATCACACCTCCATGTTTCACGCAGTATAAAACCTGAATCAGTCCTTGTTGTGGGACAGAAAGTCTCTGAAGTACTTCAAGCAAGGTTTCCTCTCCACATTGCGCTGTGACCTAAATTTCCTGTTATCTATTATCTTATATATCTTAAACCAAAATAGTCCTATGGGGAACTCTACAACGAAGCTCAAAAAATCCTGTGTTTATTTTGAGAGTGTAGGTGAATTTATAAACATCCTTTTATTTTAGCAGTATTAATATCTAATGTTTGAACCTTTACACATATGTATATTTTATACATTGTATAAATGATCAATATTATAACTACATACAATCATGGCCAAAGATATTGGCACCCCTGGATTTTTTCCAGAAAATGCACCATTTCTCCCAGAAGGCTACTGCAATTACAAATGTTTTGGTATACACATGTTTATTTCCTTTATGTG
>JBBPCY010000109.1:17213989-17253845 GCA_037974405.1 Brachyalestes nurse
TAACTGAAACCAATCGCTTCCTATAACCATCAGCAAGCTTTTTACATCTCTTAACTGGAAAATTTGACCACCCATCTATTGCAAATTGCTCAAGGTCTCTCAGATTTGAAGGGTGCCTTCGCCCAACAGCAGTTTTGAGATCTCTCCATAAGTGTTCAATCCAGCGCTGTATTCAACCATTTCTGGTGCTTTTAGAGGTTTGTTTGGGGTCGTTGTCCTGCTGGAACATTAATGACCTCTGATGCAGACACAGCTTTTTTGCCCTAAAAAATATTTTTGGTAGTCTCCAGATTTCATGATGCCTTGCACACAGTCATGGCACCCAGTGCCTGAGGCAGCAAAACATCCCCAAAACATCACTGATCCTCCACCATGTTTAGCTGTAGGTACCATGTTCTTTTCTTTGTAGGCCTCATTCCATTTGCTATAAACAGTAGAATGCTGTGCTTTAATACCTCTACCTTTACCTTTACCTTTTGTCCACAAGACGTTCACCCAGAAGGACTTTGGCTTTCTCAAGTACATTTTGCCAAATTCCAGTCAGGCTTTTTTATGTTTCTGTGTCAGTCGTGGGGTCCTGCCATAGTGTTTCATTTCGTTCAGAAGTCGACAGTTAGTTCGAGCTGACACCCTGAGTCTGCAGAACAGCTTGAATTTATTTAGAAATTGATTGGGGCTGTTTATCCACCATTTGGACTATCCTGCGTTGCAGTCTTTTATCATTTTTTCCCCATCCAGGGAGATTAGCTACAGTGCCATGTGTTGTAAAGTTGGACAAAGGGACATGAAGATCTCTGAAGATGGACTTAAGATTGTTGATATTTCTCCACAGCTCCACAGACAATTTCCTGCTCTTCTTTCTGTTCTCCATGCTTAGTGTGGCACATAACAGAAAGACTGAGTCAACTTTTTTTTCATTTTAACTGGCTTTAGGTGTGATTGCTTTATTGTCAGCAGCTATTTCTTGGCACACATGAGTTTAAACAAGCATCATATGCTTGAAATTAAACAAATTACGCACAATTTTGAAAAGGTACCATAATTTTGTGCAGCCCCTTTTTTGAGTTTTGTGTGAAATTATGTCAGATTTGTCTATTTTTAGTAGCTTTTTTGTGTTGATCCAATGCACATAAAAGAAATAAACATTTGTATACTAAAACATTTGTAATTGCAATAGTCTTCTGGGAGAAATGGTACATTTTGTGGAAAAATTCCAGGGGTGGCAATAATTTTGGCCATGACTGTAGATAAGTAACAAGGATGGATAACATGACAGTATTTATCACTGTTCTAATGTAAGTCATTCTGGAGCGATGCTGTTGGTCTGTTCATTATATGGTGTAAAGAACAGCTGCCGTATTCAGATGATGCAGATAAAAGATACACGGTTTTCTTTCTGTTTAGTGTCAGAAATCATGTGAAAAATTATATAACACACAGTCAAAAGGTTTTTTTGTCTTTTTAAAAAGCCGTATAAATAAACATCATGAAGCGTATGATGAAAAAAATGTTGGATTTAAAAAAAATATTTCTTAAGCAAGTAACCTGGCAGACTGCCTTAATGTTTTGATATCACGGAACACACTGAAAATTGCTCCCTTGTCTTTGTGAGAACAAATTGTCAGGACTACTGGGAATTGTTACTGGTTCTTAGGAGGAAATGTGCTGATTTACCACATGATCAACTTTTTATTAAAAACTAAAAGAGCAGATTGGTATTCTCTACTAAGGTGTAAGTGTTGTATTACTGAGATACATCATTCAAGTCAAAGAAACGTCCTCATAAGTATAGTAATCTCAACATGTGTATGTGTGTGAACATACGTGTGATGATTTAAGCGATAAGAGTCTCAAGTCTGAACAAGCTTTAGGCTTTTAAAGAAGAATCTTCGCAATCACTGAAAGCCACTAGAAAACATCCAAAATGGTGATTCAGTTTTAATAGATTTTTGGTCTATGTCTTTATTTTTAATGATAAAACCTTTACTTTCCAGTGGCACAAACTAGCAAATAAAACTGGACAAATAGCTGTGAATTTATCCTATACATTCCCTGCATTATTTGTATATAGAATATCAAACATAGATTTATTTCCTGTCATAGAAAGGAAATAGTCAGAAGATACCTGTTAATCAGTCTAACTCTGTTTCTCTCTTAAATCTTTTATTTACAGCCTTATGTCTGATCAAACAGATTTCAGTTACACTTACCATGGTTTCGCAGTTGAGACTCCACGCTGAATAAAATGTCACTGCAGATCAGTCCTGAATGCTTACAGTACCTCTTACAACTCTTACAGTTCCGTCTGCTCATAACCAGCACTCATGATACACTGCATCCTCGCAACAACCCGCAACAGCTTCCCGCAGAGCAGCGCCGAGCTCGGTCATAGCAAAACTTCCTCACTGCGTCTTCTCATTTTTTCTCCTTCTTTTTAACATCCTTTTACATCATCTGAGAGTTTCATGACTTCAGGCTAATAGAAGCAAAATCACTTCTAAATCCCCCATCCGCTATATATGCTTTGATGTTATGGGCATGCTTTATTTCACTTTAAAAGCTGGCAGTTAGGAAATAAGAGGGTTTAGTTAAGACCAAACCTCTTTTTATTCACTGTCACTGACAAAAACATATTTGCAATGCTCACAGTTTTAAAATGAAGTAACATTTGGGTCCCAGGTGAAATGTGTTTTCATGGGGCCCCTTGCAAGATACAAGACCCTTCACAAGACCCTTCACCCTTTTTTTTTTAAATTATTAAACAGCTATCCTTTTTTTCCTTGTCATTTTTCCAGAGTGTATTTCAGAGTGTATAACCTTCATATTTGTATATCCAACAGCCATTAGATTAAAATCACCTGCCTAATATTGGACTCCACAAACATTCAAAAAACAGTCAAACAAAAGCAGCACATCCTTTAAGACCTGTAAGTTGCGAGGCACAGCCCCATACACAGCAAGCTGTGATGCATCGTGTGTTCTTTTCTCTCATAAGAATTGACTGTCACTTAGACACACCATTGAGCTATGGCTGCCCTGTCGCCAGTTCACCAGTTGGTGCAAACTGCTGCGTGTGATAAATAAGGTCAGCAAAAAGCAAAAGTGCTCGGTGAAGGCATGCAAAGACTGTGAAGATAAACGATACTGAATAAGAAATAGAGCAGAAGAAAGAAGTGGGTGTGCATGCACTGAGTGTGTGTGGTTTGTATGTAAACCAAACTTGTGCTGAAAAAAAAATACCCTAGACAGGTGCACAGTAGAAACCTTGTATTTTATAGAAGCACCAGTGTGTGTGAGCGTGCTTAGTTTTTTAGATTCCCCCTCTTTTCTTGATCACACTCTCTAATGCGGCCTTTTCTGAAATATCCAGGTTAATCTTGTATTTGGCCAGAATCTTCAGAATGGGCCTCAGCTTCAGCCACCACTGAGTCTTGGGGATGCGGTGCCTAGAGACAGGAGACGGGAAAGAATGTCACAACACTACAATTGCAAAATAAAGCTACTGCACATTGACTTCCTGGGAAGCAGAGGGAAATTACAGAAAAATGGGTTGCAAAAGGATTACTCACTCAAAGTCAGTGTTGTTTTTGAGCTCAGCAAGAGGCTGGAAGACCAAAGCTCTCTTCCTCATGCCCAGCACACAGGCAGAGTCTGGCGTGTTGGCAAAGATACGACCTGCACAGGCATCCAGAGTTAGACCCAGAGTTATGGCAAATATTGCATTTCATTGGGCCTATGTAAAATGGGGTACACCACACTCAAAAAGCACTTCTTTCTGACAACTGTCAGCAGTTTCAGCGTTTCTTATTTAATCGTACGAGGGAGGGCTGAACTACTGCAGGAATAATGAGCAGTCATGTGTAAATACGTTTAGGGTTGTAGCAACCACAACGAAACAGACTGCAGCTTTTTGCCGCTTTCCATATTCAGACTAAGGACAGCATGATCTGAAACCTTAACAATGTGTACATAATATGACACTAATTTCAAAGAAGCAGGGAAAGTCCACTTTCCCATTACAGACACCCTTTAAAAGCAATAAATGTTGGCCAAAGTGGTATACAAACGTTAATTTACAATGCAACTGAGCAAATGATATATAGACAATATGTAGATAAAACAGAAAGTTATAAAATAAATAGATAAAACAACAACAATACTCCTACTCCTACTACTACTACTACTACTACTACTAACAATAATAATAACACTTTATAGGAGTGTCTGTCAAATACATAAAACAAGAAGTATTTACTTCCCACTAACTGAACTGTCACTAACCATGTCTGTAGCACTCCTTTAGTTTATCAGTCAGCCACAGTATCGCCTTAGCACCCATCTTAGTGGCAAAGTTCCTGTCGAATGGAGTTGGAGTTCCACCCTGAGAGAGAGAGAGAGAGCGAGGGAACCCTTTCAGAAAGAGCATTCAGGCAGAATAGTGTGCATTCTTGAAGTGAAGCAAAAAAAGAACCATTTGTGGTTTCTGTAAAACTATGTTTGAAAAAGATTTTTGAGTGTGAATTCCCTTTCAAAGGTTTAAATGTTCTGGACCAATTCAAGGTTCTTCCTAGAATCATTACATCAGGTGGAGGTTTGTTGACACTCAAACAGTCCATTTTTAAAAATAGTACTCTAAAGTACCATCCACTGATTTTTTAGGGAAATGGTGAAGAAGTGGTTGTTCTATGCCATTGAGCAAAGAGTAATTTCTGACATCTTCAGTAAGAGTGTAGAAAGCAGCAGCTCTAGAACCTGTTGCATGTGGCCGAGCACATTTTTGCGGCAGTCAAATACACCTTTGCCCTCTTCTGTGTACAGATTAAAGATGAAGTCTGTGGTGTAGTTCGGGTTACACCTCTCATTCCTGTGGAGAAATGAATTTTATTCTAGTCAGTGCAGTGTAATCTCCCTGATACAACAACATAGTGAGAATTGTACTGGGACATAAGATGGACATATTGAAAGGGAGACAAAAAGGATGTGGATAAATGTTAAACAGATACACTATCCCAATATGGTGGTACACTGATGAGAACTGTAACTACGCTTAATAAAAGAAAAATGGTCAGAAACAGAAAAAAGCAAAGTCAATGAAAGCAACCTGAGAATGAGGCCTCTCTTCACAGTGGTCTTCATCTTCTCCACCAAATGCTCAACATTTGTCTGCCGATTGAACAGTCCAGCATCAATTTATCCATAATGCAACACAGTACAGTCAATGCATATATCTTTATCTTCTGATAACATTTGAAACTCCTTCTTACAGGTAGGAGCTCCATTCAGTCGTGTTCTATTTGTCTATTTGAATCAGCACCACTTCATTCATCAATTCATTCTCTTTTACCTCCAGGTCATGGATGTTGAAAGGTTCTTCATAGATGTAGGCAGCATCAGCTCCTGAAGCGAGGCCTGCCATGGTTGCCAGATATCCACAGTATCCCCCCATAGTCTCAATGATGAAAACCCTGCGTTTCGTCCCAGCAGCCGACTGTTTTATCCTGTCACAGGTCTTACACATGCACACAAACATGGTGTTAGGCATGTGCGCATCTGAATGTGTAACTGTTTGCGTGTTTGTGTGTGTGTGTGTGTGTGTGTGTGTGTACATTGATGTGTATTGCTTACTGCTGTAATAGTGTTGAGAGCAGTATCGGCTCCAATGCTGAAGTCAGATCCAGGAATATTATTAGACACGGTGGCTGGAATAACAACAATGGGAATACACAATTCCTCATACTTCTCTCTACCAGTCACCATCTCCAAACCTCCAACAAATGCCTGTGAGTGAGAGGGAGAAAGACGCACTATAATATTAACCCCTAAACGCATATGCCCACAATAACTTGAGCAATCTTTTGGATAAATAAGAAGGAAAACAATGATTTTATATATATATTCGTTTTTTTTTTTTCTTTCTTTTCTTTTTACTATTGCAGCTTGGAGATTAACTTTAGATTTAAACAGCCCAATCTACAGGTGGTGTACTAAATAATGGAAACACCACATGAAAAACAACTGTATGGTTTATCAAGGTCAGTTATCATAAAGGTGCACTTCGCAGGTTTACAGTTACTGACTACAGCCCACCTGTTGCTGTGTGATTTACTCCCCACCCCATCCACCAGTGTAAAAGGACCACCACAGGACAACCACTGATCAGATATTATACTGGTGGTAGGTCAGTGCTGTCAGGATTTATAAGAAACTCATCATCACTTTTGAGCTCAGTGTAGTTCACCACCCAAACAATATCTGGTCAGCGCTGGTCCTGCAGTGGTCCTGTTATACTGATGACTAGGTTAGAGGGGTTCTGAAACATTCTACAGATGATAATATAGCACACTGATAAAGTGCTGTGACGAGAACAGTCCACTTACAAAATCTAGTCAGTGTTGCTCCTTTTACATTGATGGATGATAAACTGTGCATCAAGAGAGGCTAATGTCAGTAATTTTAAACCTGCAATGACCCATATATGATAGAAACACCTGATGAGGTTTGTTTGGGATACTCCCCGCATATACAAGCATACATGCATTTATGAGCTAAGATATTTCATAAACGGCCTGGAATTATTTCATCTTAAGTTCTCACCTCAAATCCTCCAATGATGACCAGAGCATGGATATTAAACTTAGCTATATTCAGACTGATTTCTTCCATGATACTGGCTGGCAGTGTCCTACACATGAACACAGAAAGAGGGCGATAGAGAGCTACTGGCAACTGATCTGGAAACACACTGAGTTTCATGTTCTGAAATGAGATTAGGCCAAGTTGTACAGTGTAATACAAATTTATACAAAGTGAAAAATGCCTTTTATTGGAGGTTAAGAGATTAACTAAGGCTTTGTGTTAGATTGACATATCTGTAGTACCTCTTAGTCCCCAAATTAGAGCCACCCTGCCCAGTCCAGCTTCCAACAGCAGCCCAGGAAATTGGCTCAATCTAGACATAGAGAGTAGAGAGTGAGCTGATGTGTGTGTATTTTAAATGAGTGTATCTTGTACCTGCATTTGCATGCACTGAATTACATTTCCATGCGCGAGTCCCTCAAAGCCATCGTGTATGGCCAGCATGTGATGTCCCTGCAGAATGCCAATCCTGACAGCAGAACGCACTGCCGCATTCATACCGGCGCACGGGGCACCCACGTTCATTAGGGCAATGTTTATATTACTCTACAGAAGAAGAGAGAGCAAAAGAGGACACAGGCAGACATCAAACAAAAATTAAATTAACATATATGTGAGATAAGCGGGAAAGAAGAAACAAATCACCTGAGACTGTGATTGATCCGCCACTTACCTTCACCTCAGCAGGGCTCACATGGGCCAGCAGTCTGTACGTGTTCCAGTTGTTCTCAAAACTCCTGCAGAACGGAAGAAGCACACCCAGTAGATTTAGCTTCTTGGCAGTACAGAGCATGAGAGAAAGGCAGAAAGAAAGGTAGATGTAACACTCACTTTCCCCTGAGCTTCACAGCCTCTTCAAACTTGCCGTCTGCCATGGCTTTGGTCACATCTTTTGTCTGGGAGAGAGGGAGAGAGAGAGACAGAGAGAGAGAGAAAGAGTGTAATGTGTAGGGGTGAATGATGATGAAATCATATGGGCATCTGAAGATAATTGCTTAAAAATGTATTGACACTGGACAAATAATTTGATTTCACTGACAGTTCAGGTGTATTAATTCTGAAGAAGACAGTGGGTTAATGTGCTAAATTATCTGCACTTTATTTATTTCACTGAGTTTCTACCTTTACATTATTATCTACCTTTACAAAGTTTTGCACAAGAGCTATGAATATAACAAATACTGGAATACTCATCAATTAGCTATATGCAAGCTATATGCAGACATGTATGTTTCATTTGGGTGCTACTACTGATTTTACCTCTAACATTATGTCATACAGCGTCAGTAATCACATGAGCTAAATTTGATACTACCCATTGTGATTCGAGGCAAGTGTTTGAGAATTAAGACATGCAGTGCATATGATGTTAATTAGGCATAAGCTTTGGCAACTGTTTATTTAGATAACACAGGTCAAGAGGTCTAAACCATCAGTTATAAGTTTATGTAGGTTTTGATGTGTTTTTCATGCTGATTTCAAATCTGTGTTTAGTTTTTTCCGCACGTTCAGTTTTTACGATGAAGCTAGTTATATATTGCATGATAGTTGGTAGAATTAGCATATAATAATCATATGCTGAGCGTTTTTGAAGAAACAGTGGTAGCTGACTGACACTGATCATTCTATCTATGCCACAGTAAGCGCTTATCTGACTTATCTGCACTGAAAACAGAAACAGTTACTTGATTGGTGCTTGCGCTTTAATAAAAACCGCATGCAAGTCTATTGCAAATATAATATTACTCATAATACAAAAAGTTGATGTGACTGAAAAATACTGAAAGTAGATCTGAAATCAGCATGAAAAACTGGTTTAAAAAAGGTTGTTGACCTGTGTAACTTGTTGCTGTTACTTTACCTTTAAATGACAATAAACTAAATACCTTCTAAATTCATTGTAATTTGATCTAAAAATGTAGCAAAAAACTATTCAACACTCCTACCCACTCTTCAATTCCTAGTCTCTGAATTTGGCTTTTAGTGAAAGCAATATTTTTGACTTACTGACTTTATCATAGCCCGGAGTTTCACCATATGGGTTGTTGCTATTTTAAACATTTGTTGATTTTCTATAGGGGGTCATCCAAATAAAGTGGGGCCAAGGCTTCAATCACTTGTAAGCAAGATTAGTCTCATAGTTCCATTGCAAAAGTACAGAAGCAAACTTCAGACACCAAACATAATCTGTTAAACTACTTTTTCACCAAACTGTCAGTTGAAAAAGCAACTTTAGTAACACTTTACAACAGTTCCAATATGTGATTATTAAACAGTGTGATCGTACCACTTGCACACACTCCATGAGGGGCAGTCTGACAGCCTGGTTCCCAGA
Organism: Brachyalestes nurse; assembly: GCA_037974405.1. Taxonomy (NCBI): domain Eukaryota; kingdom Metazoa; phylum Chordata; class Actinopteri; order Characiformes; family Alestidae; genus Brachyalestes; species Brachyalestes nurse. The sequence goes on from JBBPCY010000109.1 coordinate 17,222,961, forward strand.
CAGGCTGACCACACAGGCAGGTGTGTCAGGAGTGGCCTCCAGCAGAGCCATCACAGCCTCCACCCCCATCCTACTGCCCTGGAAGTGTGATGGGAACATTTTATCTCACATCGGTGGCACATTCGTACTATTTATGTGAATATGGTTATGAGCATTAACATACCAGGATTCTGTCGAATGCTGAAGGCGTTCCTCCTCTCTGCACATGACCCAGGATGGTTGCTCGAGTGTCAAAGCCCAGTTTCTTAGTGACCAGCTAAATACAGCCATAAACAAAAACACTCTCAGCACTCATAATTAACAGAATCAGCACACATAATCCTACTGTGTGCTACTCTGACTCTAAATTAAGTCTAAAGGAGATTCTTGAGAAGATTCTTACATTCTTGATCATATCACAAGTGATAGGTTTTCCAAAGCGATCCATAGCTCCTTCAGCCACAATGATAACATTCAGACGATAGCCCAGACCTCTTTGCTGAAAAAGAAATGAAAGATTTTTTGTTAACATATACAAAATGTTGTTTTTTGTTAACATATGATGAAAGGATGCAGCAACAGCATCTGAATAATTAAGTCTTAATTTGTTTAATTATCCTGGTAATTATCCTACAGAGTTTTATTACAGCCCTATTCATATCCATCTGATTCACACATTCAGGAGCTCCAGAAAGCTTGATGAACTGTGTTAAGTTAGGCATTTGTATGTATTTGAAGTCAACCTGAAATCCGAATTGACATTTTTACCTCGTTAGATGATAAATTAATTTGTTAAATTAAGCATGACTAATCAAAAATCGTGTTCATCCGCAAACTTTCATTGGAGCGCGCTGATCTTTGCCCTCTCCTAAAACATCCTATTATTTTTGATTATGCCACCGTGTACCAGCTGACATGAAAAATCATATTAACCAATAATATTATGTTTGACCCCCCACCACCCCCTCATCTCTACTCGTCATCAAATACTCTTAGCTAGCTCTGAAATGCTCCCTGATACTGTGTATTTGAAATAGTAAATGATATGGAAAGAAATACATGACTAGAACTACTGGAATACTGTATTTTGGGAAAAAAAAACATATATATATATATATACAATATATGTGCAGATTGTTAGCAAATGACAAAATATTTTTAAAAAATCTGTATGTGTGCCTATTTATGCATGGATGTGTATATATATGTGTTACATTGGCAAGTCTCCTGCACAGGTGGTCTTCCCAGCCGTCCTCTGGAGGCATCTCAGGAATAAATACCCAGTCAGCCCCACTTGCCAGAGCCGATACTAATGCCAAATACCTACATACCCACACACACACACACACACACACACACACACACAAATGAAGTAGAAAATAATATTATTACAGAGAGTACACAAACAGAAAAGTAAAGCATGCCGCTCAGTGTTACATACCCACAGTGTCTGCCCATCACCTCTAGGATGAAGGCTCTTTGATGACTGCAGAGAGAGAAAGAGTCAGACAAATTGGATTTCGTCTTCTAGACATCTAGATGTGAGAGTCTGTAATAAATGTGTTGTGATGTGTAAAATCTCATCACCGGTGAGCATCTGCACTTAAACATTCAGACTGACCTTAATCTTAACCTCGAGGCCTGACCAGCCCTGAATACCCAGGTAAAATCAAGCCCAGAAACCAATTACCTGCTCTTGCTCTGACCAAGAGTCACTCATCATAGTGCCACTTCTCCCTCTAGTGGATAATCTGGTGAGTCAGACCCAAGTTGGGCATCTTTACAGTGGTCAGTTTGTAATTTTTTTTTTTTTCATTTTTTCACTTTTACATTTGTGTGGTTTTATGTACCAAAAACAGTCCGATTGTATTGCACATTGCCATATTCAAGCCTCTCTTTATCCCGGTTTATGTTTGTTACTGAGACTTTAAGATTGATACATGCAAATAATCTGTTCTGATTAGCTGGCCTGAAATGTACATTCAGACTACAATTCTCAAGTACATCAGAAAAACTAAACTTAAACCACTTATTTTGCATGTCTGGATCCTTTCTAAACATTTAATTATTCCCCGGACATGACTACCTCTGCTACAGACTGTGTGCAGTAATAGCACTTATTTCTTCAACACAAACAGGAAGTCACACTTCATGGTTGTAGGCCCACAACCACAATGAATTCAAAATAGTTTCCATACAGGTCCTGCATGGACAGAGAAGTGAATGGTACTTTTTGAAAGATTAACAGTGTTTTCATAATGGGTCAAATTTAGTACAAATTTGGTCATTTATAGTATGGCGTCCTCTGTATGTACATACAAATGTGTGTGTGTGTGTGTGTGTGTGTGTGTGTGTGTGTGCATATACCTCTGTGCAGTGGTTGTAATGGCATCCACCACCTCCATGATCCTGTGCAGGGCTGAGTCTGTTCCGATTGTCATGTCAGTGCCACAGAAATCATTGTCTATGGAGCCGACCATCCCTACAATGTTTAAATGGGACGAGCGCTTGGCCTCCTCTGCTGTGATCTTACCTACCGAGAAAGGCAAACACAACAAGAACAGTTAACTTAAAAAAACACATTTTGATTAGAAGTGTGAGCAGTGTCAGTATCAGTATCCAGGTGTTATGTAATGAATAAGACTTAAGTTAACCGGTCATCAGACAGTGTGGTGCAGAGGCAGTTCATGCTGGTTTGAGTCGCACCTGCTTTGAGGAGGATTTGGAGCTGCTCGCTCCACTCAGTGCGGAACTCATTAGCTCCGGTCAGACTGCCGTCTCCACCGATCACACACAGGTTAGTGATGCCCAGCTTCACCAGGTTATACGCTGCTTTAGTGCGGCCCTCCTTAGTACGGAAATCCTTACAGCGGGCACTGCCAATCACCGTGCCACCCTGGAAGTGTTAGCAAGAGGTGTGTAAGTGGAGCTGAAAGCTTTTCATGATGGTAAGTTATATGTATATTTTGATAAATGTAGTCTGTAAGAATTGAGGAGTAGAAAAATATAAGTAGTGAGCCAAGGACCAAACTTAATGAGAATACAGAACTTTTTGTTTTGGCTCATAAGGAGACAAACTATAAAAATGTATGAGAGTTGGCCCTTGATTATACCTTTGATTCCCACAGATGCTCTAAGGAAGTGGATCTTTACTTTACAAAACCTACTCGATTTCCCCCCTTTCAAGGGATAATTAAGTGTTTCTCCGTCTAATCTGCCGCATCGTAAGCGTAGCATCAATTACCAAAAACCGATAACTGACGTGTTTCCCCTTACTCATAAAAGAAGAGAAAACTCACAAAACACATTTTGCCTGTAAACAAATACACAAACTTAATTGTCTAAAACACTTTCTTAAATTCTTAATTGAAAAGGATTTGTAAATTTACGGTAAATTCCATTTAAGTTACCAGAATTGATTTTTTTTTATCCCATTCTTTAGTAAACATTTATTCATGGAATTCTGCAACTGCCCTATAGTTTTTATTATACATGACAGCTGAGTTGACATGTTTTTTTGTATTTTCCATGTACAGGCAGATGTAGGGAAATTACTGTCTGTTGTAATCAATGACACAATACAGAAACGGAAGGCTGAAATGTGATATTCCATTAAGTTGAACTGTTGTATTCATAAAACCATTTGTCTGACAAAATCTCGGCTGTTGGAAATAAGGTTCAGGCCCTGTGCTATTTCAATATTATTTCAGTTGCATTACCTAAGAGCATAGTCTACAGCGAACGTGTGTCCCGAGCTGAGACCTGTCTTGCAGCAGTAAGGAGTCATCTGTATTTGTATATAATACTTGTTTTATTAACAAGTTCTTTGACTGGCCCATTAACTGGAGCTCTTTGACTGTATTCATTAGGTGGATCTCTTTGCACCAACATTACGGCATGTTACATCACAACAACATAACTCTTCGACCTAACCCACCACTATTGCAGTCCTGCTTCAAAAAAAATTATGTTTATTTATTTTATTTTTTTGGATTTTTGCCCAATTATCTCTCCGGTGTCAATTATTACCAGTTGTTGGAATCACATGCCTCGTTACAAAGTCACCAACTACACCATGTTCTTTTGGATGAGACGTTCTTGGGATTCAACATTGGATAATTGTGCTATTCAGCAGAAGAGTGTGTTGGGATGTGTAAAACCTGCCTTATAAAGATTTTCCAAGAGAGCAGGGCTGAAGTACACAGACATTGAAATGATGTCTTACCAGCTGCAGCATCATAGATACACTCTCCCATGTTGCTAGACGGATGTGGTCTCCTCCATCCACTAGGCCTTGATATCCCTATACACACACACACACACACACACACAAACATACACAGGGATTTTCTATAGTAATTACAGAAGTGTATTTGTATGTGTATGTATGTGTGTGTGTGTGTGTGTGTGTGTGTGTGTGATACCTCATGCACAAAGTAGACTTTAGCCCCAGTGTAGATGCCTACTCTTACTGTGGCTCTTACAGCAGCATTCATACCTGTGAGAACACAAAAGGGAAATCAATACATCGTTTTTTTTTTTTACTATTATTTCTAGATTGTTTCTAAAGTAACTTCAGTTCGCCCCACATTCCTACTGTGGACCTGAAGTCATTTAAATAACCCAAATCTTACTTTATACTTCCTGACCTATTCTGCTCAGTATGAATGGCTATGGGGTTAAATGCTTCCACAGGATGTTTCTCCTGCTGCTTCTTTTGCACCACATTGGTCACATAACTGTGACATAAAGATCTAAACGTTTCCTTTAGCAAAAACATTTAAGTTGTTTTGCTGGCAACTGCAAACACCAGTGGTTACAGATGTCGTTGTGAGCATGTGGAGTTACCAAACACTGGCAGAGTTGGAATATTCTCATAATGCAGATTTTTTTTAATATAGTGACTACACCACATGTAGTATGGAAATACATACATAAGTTTGACATTTACATTTATTCTCCAGAAGTCCATTAACAATCTGTTTTTAATTATTAGGGCTTGAAGAGTGCTATAGGGAGTTAGTGATCTCCAAATATCCATAATACACATCATTCACACATATATAATTCACTTTATTGCTGCTTTTCTCGTAATTAAATTTGGAAACACGGTTGTAGCTTCTTGACTTACCCCCTGGTTTATGGTACAAAATCCCCTGGTTTATGGTTAAGAGTATAACGCCATAATTAAAAACCACTCCAATCTTGTATATGTTTATATTGTAGAAAAACATTCTATCTCTTCAAGGACAAATACAATTACGAACTGTACCCCTACAATTATCCATAAATTTAGCTAGTAATTAGAGGATATATCGCAGATTGTACATTACATTTGGTATTATATTATCTCCCTCAAACACTGGGCGTGAACCTAGTTTACAGACCTCAGACACAGCTTTCAGTATATATAGTTTGCTTTTTCATCAAAAGTATAGTAATATAACCACTATTTTACCAGTTGCTAATTTCTCAAGAATTCAAGAATTGATTACACCTTAATTAACTGCATGTTCAAATGGAAATTCATAGTCTCTTTCAAAATAGGCCCAGGGATTAGTTACAGACTGCCTCGTGCTGTTGGTTTAGATTCACAGTGTAGAGCTAACCAGTCACAGAGAGTGTGAAATCAACTTACACTTGGCCTTGGTCCAAACCTTTTATCAGGTCATCTGGTCTAACACACGTACACACACAGAAACACACACCCGCTAATCTGACCCGCTCATTGCTTAAGGCCCATTGAAAAGGGCGAGCTGGGCAGCTCAAGTGTCGATTTAGGAGTGAGCCACGGGAGAGAGCAAACCTCACTGCCCACCTCTCAACTGCAACCCCAGCAAAGGTCATTCAGCTAAATATAACAGCCTCCAGACAGAGAGAGAGAGAGAGGGAGAGAGAGAGAGAGAGAGAGAGAGAGCGAGCGGGAGAGACGGAGAAAAAAGCTGGAGGATCTTTGGGGTTACCAGATGATACCAGATAAAGTCAAAGGTCCACTTGCTAAAGGTTGGCTAAAAGGTCACAGTGAAAGTTCTGTGACCTCTCACAACCTTTCAGGTTTAGGAATCAGAGTGTTAGTTCTGCCTGCTTGCTTTTGCGGCACTAGAACAAAACATTTGCTTCTCATCACATTCACTGACTACATTCTCAGTAGTAGTTTAAGGCTTTTTATGCCCTGTAAACTTCCTGCAGTACAAACACTTATACTGCACACTTGTGCAATGTAGTTCCTTGATTATTTAAGTAAACTGTCTGTTAGAGTAGGCTGTGCTAAACCAATGGACTTCAGAAGATGAGAGACAGTGCAACTGCACTTTTTACCCACCTTTAGGCATAAATGTTTCACAAAATAACGAGCATCAAAACATATTTGTTAAGTAAAAGGCAGTCATAATAATTGTTTTTACTATATGAGAAGCAGCATTTCATAAACTATTTAAATAATAGAGAAGTGCATTTTACTATAGTTTTTCATCAGTCTATGAATATATAAGGACACACCCACTTGTTTTGTTTACACTGTCGGGCCTATACTCACTATGTCTGGTATACATGTTCACAGCTGCCCTCTTAGATCATGCATTTCCATAGACAAGATTCACTTACCCTGTGCATCTCCTCCAGAGGTAAGAACAGCAATGGCCTTCCCCACTCCCATTGTGCTGGGATCCACCGGTGTTGCCTGCATTGTGACGGACTGGCCTGAGGCAGAAAAAGAAAGGAACAAAAACTACAGGTGGGAAAAGGGTGAACTTCTCTCTCTCTCTGGCTGTTGGGCTGCTTTCTCCAAGACTCAGGGGAAAAGTAATGAATCTGGACATGGGGGGAGGGGTTGTGGGGTGGGTCGGTCCCTCCCTCCTGTCCTTGGCATGCAGTGACACATACTATCCCAACCCCAAGTCAATATTCAGAAACCATACATGCACATAGCAGACAAACCATATATCCTGACATAACTAAATATATAAATAAATTGCAATTAAAACATATACTTGGATCATCCTGTATCTTCATCCTGTATCTTGTTCGTGTCTCTGTGTCTCTGTGTGGGTGTACAGTCGTAACATAAGCAATTTCCTCCAGGATCAATAAAGGATTCTGATTTTGATTCTGTTTCTGAAATGTCTTTATTCATACAATAAAACACACACATACACACCCTTTCAGAAAATCTCTGCCCTGAAAGACAGCATGCACAGCATTGTCAGCTCTGCCTTAACCACCTGCACCTGTTCTTTGATCATATTGGGGCCCATGGGATATAATATGACACACAATTACTTTCAGCCAAACTGGTTGTCCAGTGGCAACCTAACATTGGATGAGAGAGCATCAGCTTATTGAAGACACGACAACAGCATGTAAACTAACAAATTACATTTATGTTTTTATTATTACTTTTTTATTCTTATGAAAGTAATTTCCATAAGAGGGCAGGATCAATTATTGGGGACTATCAAGATATTAGTTGCGCTACTGTGTTTAGTAGAACAGTTCGGTTGTTGAATTGGAGCTGGATTTGTGACACAGTTGAGGGCATTAGTGAGAGGTTACAGCAGCTGTCATCTTTATCTCTACCTAAGTTCATATAGGCTGATATAAAACTGGTGCAGCTACCAGCAGCTACCCCAGAAATGGTTGCTCGTATGAACCTGCTTCTGCTACCTTCATCATGGGTGTCCCATCTAAATTTTGCCAGTGAATAAGACAGGTGTCCTGGTGGACGCTACGAATGCCACTTCTTGAAGTTTAAGCTGCCATCATATACTAGCTCAAGGGTAGAGCTTGTGTATGTTCTTCCCTCCGGCTCAGAATGGGAATAATGAAAACAAGATCATGATAGAGTTCACCCTTCTTCATACCAGGTTTAGACATATATCAGGAGAGATTTGGCCAGAAATGTTCTTAGTCAGGACTGCCTGACTAGGACTACTAGCAGTGGCACGTGATATATTCCAACATCATGGATTGGATTTGGGACAACAGGAAGATGCAAGATTGTGCTGCAGATGAGGATTTCTAACCTGGAGTGAGTGAGGATGACCAAAAGGAGCTGGTCATAATTTTAAGTCTAGGCTTACTCGTATGAGGGACATGTTTTCTTGTGGAGTACAAAGCACAGATATACGTCACTGTGGATAAAAGCTTCCGCTTTAAATGTAAATGTAAAAGTCTGTCTCTCTTCTTCCAACTCCTACTGAATCAGTGCCATAGCTGTCCTGTCTATGTGTGAGTCCTAGGCTTTTCCTACAGTTCAGTGCTAACCCTGACTCCAGTATACTTCACTCCTTCTCTGTCTTCTTGATAAGAGATAAGAGCATACTGTGTAGCAATTCCCATAATGCCAACAGAGAGACTTAAAACAAGCCATTAGAACATTAGAAAATGCATGAAACAAGTTACAATGGTTTAGTGATCACAAAAAATTGCCAAAAGTTCACTGTAATTTGTTATTAATATTATTAATCAGTGATAATAATTAAAAGTGAAATGGCCAGAATTTCCCAGTGATATGAAAACATGTTACACATTCCTAAAAATGTTTTTATGTGGCTGCTCTTGCTTCATTAACCCTCTCTGTTTGGCCTCCATGCTTCTGCTTGTTCATGTTCACCTGGCCAGCATTATAGATCACCCTTCCTCACACCTGTCTCTTGTCTCTTTCACTGTTGTTTAGGCTGACAAGACAAAGGCTAAGAAGGTGTTTTCTCTATTTTCATTTTCCTTCATTTCTGATTGGTTCATCCCAGCTCTTCTGCTGCCTATTGATTTTTACCTGAACCTGGGCATTCAGTCTTGCCAGTTTAACAATTATTACTAAAGCTTATATATAGCTGCTCTGACTGAATCTTAAAAGACTCCTTACTTCCTAAATAGTGTGCTTCATCATGAAACTATGCACTCAAGTAGTGCTCTAAATCCAGCTTGCATGTCAGTTCTGCTGCTCAGACTGAATATAAATGACATTCTGTTAGACATATAAAGCACTATTTGTATGCAGAAACTATTATTTCATAAAGTCAGCCCTTGTCTTCCCATGTAGCCTAGCTCTTGTGCATCCATTGTTACCCAAGTTAGTATCTCTTTCTGTTTATGGATTTGTATGTGTTAACGTTTTCTGTCTGTGTTCTTGAACATTCAACGTGTTCTGATCATTCCTGGAAAAGCTCTAATCAAACCTACTTGGAGCTCAGTTTGACACTCACACATAACACACACTTACACACCTGATTGTTTTGGAAAGTACTGTCAGACAGTCACAACCCAAGCACATACACACTTACTTCCACGGTGTCCATTGCCTGTGCCATACAGACCCCTGAAGAAGCCAAATGTGGAGTTTTCAGAATAGTGTTTTCCATCTGCAGCAGAAATATTTTCAAGTAAAATTAATTTTCAGTCATACCTGATTAGTCATACCTGATTCATCAGTTCATGAATGCAGTACATAATTTAACCTATGCTGTCATGTGTGGCTCAGTTCAAAAATGTCATTCAAAAAACATGACCTTGTTATCACATACACATACACACACACACACACACAGGTGTTTCTGTCTGCCTGCATTTGTTGAAACCCTTCCAACAAGAGAGTTAATGATCTTTAGTTACAGGAAGGATTTTGTGCAGGGGAGGAAGATCAAGGCACAAATTGCTGTAAAGCAGATATTCCACCAGACATGGTTATATTTTATTATATTTTTTAAATAAAACATGTCTCTAGTAGAATACAAAATGTGTAATATGAAACAAGTTTGGTGTCATTATGCTTTTCAGTCCAGCACTAAAGGTGAAGATCTCCCAGGCCGCTGGAACAGCCTCCTAATGTGATTATGGCCAAGAGCAGATTAAGCTGTCTGTAATCTACAACTCTCCAGCTCCTTAAGACACAGACACACACACACACACACACACACACACACACACACACACACACACACACACACACTCTCTCACACTCTCTCTCTGTCTCAGCTGTCTAACATGGTCTGACGTGCCATCTGTAATTAATTAATTGGGTCAAGTCAATATGTCCAGACCACTGTCCCTGTTCTTGTAGCTCTCTACTGATCAAAGAGCCACGTTAGACCAAGCTGTTTCTACCTTCCGCCTCACACATCAGAAAAGGAGTAACGCCACCATCTGGATTAGGGTGGATGGTCTGTATTAGCTCTAACATGTCTGTTGTGTTTTTGATTGACAACTTCACCAGCCTAACTCTTGCTCTTTAAAGAGTTACTTAAGGTGTCAAGATAAACCTCTTTAGAACTAACTAATACTCTACGGGAGCTTTTACTCTAGTGGTATATACCTCCGCAAATGTGCTATATATGGACCAAAAAAGCCTCCTAGCATGGTTTAAAGTCAATGTCAATTAATCTACTAACACCCTTAATGGCAGGGCAGGAGAAAGTCAAGTTCAAAAAAGCCACTCCCCTAATTTTTAAGTTCCTCCCCTGATTATATTGGCCAGCTGTGAGAACAATAAGTGCTGTTTCATCTAGTCACCTGTCTGTCTACCAAAATATCAGGAAACCCAACACTGCACACAAACACACAGCATTTACAGAAACATGTACCGAAACAGCCTATTGTTTTACACTTCAGATCAATCAGTCATTGTCTTCAGATAGTGTCTTCAGATAGTCACACACAAAACCTAAAACAAAATGAACTATACATGAGCACATACACACACACACACACACACACACAACTGTTCATACCGTGAACAGCATTGGCATGATAGCGAATCTTCCTGCGAGTGAGGCGCCAGATCAGGATGGCCAGTGCAATATGTGGAATCCAGTGGACCAGGCGAAAACCCAGCTCCAGACTGTTCACACACAATCCCAGCAAACACACACTCGTCTTGCATGCGGACACAAACACATCCCAAATGGACACGCACACCTGCCAGACACGCACACACCTGTCCCACAACGCCTCCATTACTCCCACCAGAATGAGGCGGCGAGGTGGCCATGACCAGGGCTTATCAGTATTATTAGAGCTGACCTCACATATGCTCTCTCTCTCCTTCTCTCTCTACCTCCCTCTATCTTCTTTCTCTCTCCCTGTCTTACAACTTCCTCTCTCATTCTCTCTCCTGTCTCCTGTCCCTTCTTTTATTCTTACTTTCTTTAATACTCATGTGTTTGGTGTGAGGTGTCAGAACTTTAGTGCCACAGTTTTATGATGGTTCTTTTCTCTTTTTCTGGTTTTAGTCCCTCCTCTCAGACTACTCCATTCTCTCTCTCTCTCTCTCCACCTCCCTCTGTATTCTCTCTGTCATTTTATAGCTTCACCAGTGGCTCGCTCACATTTTCTAAATTCACTCTTTCTCTGTTGCCAACCACAATGTTAAAATGTGCCTGCAAAATATCTGTAGTTAACTAATTAACCAGTGAGGTTTATATACAGTGTGAATGTTGCAAATAACAATTACAATGCATCTCTGTAATCCAAATATACAGGTTACAGGTTATTTCCTCACAAAAAACACGTCATTCATGTGCAGAAGGTTGAGCATGGATTGTGTGTGAAGGCAGAGAAGTAAGATTTCCACCAGCAGGTGGAAAACACTGGGCTGTATGTCTCCTGCATCCAAGTGGCCTGAGCCCAGTTCGGTAAAAGAAATGCCGTGGTTTCTGGAGTTCAGCAACTTCCACTGCGGGTTCATTAGTTCAGCCTGTCTGACCTCAAAACACAAAAAATGACCATGACTGCTGGTGTCACCACTGAGGTATCCTTAAGCAGGGTACTGTCCCCACACAGTGCTCCTTGGGTACCCCTTGTTGGTGGCAGCCCCCTGCTTCACTTAGGGAATGGGTTAAATGCAGGGAAAGATCACATTGTTCATACGTCACTATAAGAGTTAATAATTCCACAAACTGAAATCTCTATTTATTAGTCCTCCCATTTTTAAATGACCAGCCCCTGCCCGACAGTTTGTGGTACTGGTTGACGTATTGGAGGTTGGAGTGGGACGTTGTTGTCACAGTGCCATGGCAGCCCAGGTAAGCTTTACCCTTCTGACGGCTTCTCCTGCTAGCTATCGGAGGGGAAGTGTAATTGTCATCAAAGCAGCATTTGAGGAGTAGTGCCACTGGTTAGGCTTTCTGGGTCAGATGGCTCTTGAACTCACAGGTATGTGCACTATTTTGGAAATGTATTTGTGGTTTTTTTGTAGCGGCCTTGAGGGCAGCTGGAAGACAGTAAATTAAGGATTTCCCCATTCGTCTTAACCTTGCTTGAGAACATGACTACATATAGAAATTTGATCATCAAAGCAAACTTTTTTGAATCATCTTTTGCCTTCAAGCTCTGACATTTTATTTCTGAAGCTTGTTCACCCTCTTCTGAACTTTTATTTTCCTGCTACCTCTTCTGCCCTTTTGCTTTCTGCTGAAGGCCTATGTTTCCTCTTTAAGCAGAAGAGCCAGGTGAACTGGTAGCCATGCACAAAATCTTCAAATCTACACAGATGACTTTCTTTGACATTTCTGTCTTGTGCAACTGTGTTTCTGAAAGATTTCTGTTCAGTATGAATGGCGTAGTTCTCCTGATTAAGGTATTCAACTTGTAACGTGACTGTGTAAGGCCTAGATTTAAACAGTGTGTATATGTGCATTTTCAAAGCTAGAGGGCACACTTTGCAACAGATTTCCACATATCATTTCTCATTCTCACTCCCTCTCTCTCTCTCTGTGCATCCAGTTTTTTGCTACTTTTAGAACAGAATGGAATTCAATACAGTAGAATTCAATAGAATATAACAGAATACCTTTGTTGACACTGTACAATTTTCCAATAACCTATAATCATGGGCGGCGGAAGCATTTTTAATGTAGGGAGGGCGAAGGGCTCTATATCTCATCTGGTTGTCCGGGAGGGTAAAAGTGTGGGGGGTGGATTGGTGTGCTGCTCTCTACTTCTCAACTCTTGTCCAGGAGGGTAAAAGTGGGGGGTGGGGTTTTTTGAAAAGTGGACGGGATACCTCCGCCCTGGCTATAATGGTTCCGGCATCAATGTCTATATATATATATATATATATACATATATATACACACACACACACACACACACTTTCAGCAGGACAACTAGCAAAAACACAAAAATGTTTCACTGACCATAAGCTTTTGACCGGCCAACACAGAAACATGACCCACTGAAAACCGATGAGCTGGACAGGAGGCCCTAGAACCCTGGAAGAGGAGGAGTGATTCTGTATTTGCTCTCAGATTGCTTCGCTGTGTACTCACCCATCTAGTCAAGCATTACGAGAGAAAACTCATGGCTATTATATAATGAAACAGAGGTTGCAATACAATAACGATACCATTATTTTAGCACCTGTTGAGGGGATTTTTTCTTAAAGTACTCTGCATGGTATCTAATTTCCTACGTATGACGTGTCAGCATCATGTGTGAGACAGAAGACTGGGTGTATTTTCATATTTGACAATAATGAATGTCAAAGGACAGATATTAAAAACTAAACTCTGCTTATTCGACTCACTGAATAATGTATGAATAATCCTTTAAATAATTTTATCTAAAGACTGCGGGCAACATGAGACTTTCTCTTGGCATTTATATTGCAGACAGTAACAAAAAATCTTCTTCTGGGTGCATGATCAGCTTCTCAACATGGTCTTTTCATTTATGTACAAAATAAAGTACCACATTTGCCTTGCTTTGATTTGACATTAGCCTGACATGGGCTTTTAAAAAGCCCATTTAGAAACAATGGGAACATGTAGAGAAGCACAACTGTTTAAAATAAAGAGGCCCTTATAGTCACGAATGACCACACCACCCAGTATGAACAATGTGAAATTCTTATTTTGCATTCAACCCGTTCACCCAGTGAAGTAGCGGGCAGCCAGTGATGCAGCGCCCGGGAAGCAATGTGTGTGGATGGTACCTTACTTAAGAGTACCTCAGCTGTGCCACTGGCAGCCCTGAGAGTCGAACCCAGGAGCAACTCCCTAACTATCATCCCACCAGCTGCCTCACAAATGTACTTGCACAGGGGACTCGAAAGGGCGATCTTCTAATTCAGTGCCCTACCTCTGCACCACTAGGTGTGCAGCACTCAGTTTCAATAGAAAAGCTCCATGTTCTTCATTTATCTAAGAATAGTTTGATGAAGTTTGCCAACACTGTCAAAATTTTAAAACATAGTACTCACTATCCATTCAAAATATGGAAATGAATCTGCAACACTTGAGCATTAAAGAAAGGTTGAAAAAAATGGTTGGGACAAAATGGTGCACAATATCATGCAAATGTATTTAGGAGAATTCGGAGAAAAATATTAATAAATGTAGTGTATGCGATTCCCTGTGTTCGCTGTGCTGAATGATGTTTCTGTTGCTTTTTCCCTATCAACCCCCACCATGTTTGTATATTCCTCTGTGACACCTCTCCCCCATTTTTAGCACATTTCTTTCATTCTCCTTCTTTTATTCATGTTAAATGGTTGCACCCCCATGTCTAATGTCTCCTATCACTTTTAATTCCTCTTCAGCCTTTTCTCCAATCCTCTATGGATCGCTCTTTTCCACCATTTGTCTTCACTAGACCTCCAGTTCCTGTTGAATATTCCTCCCTTCTCCCCTTTTCCTTCTCTTGTCCTTGTTCGTTTTTGCTGACATTTTGCTCCCTCCATATAAAATTCCCTCTCTGAGATTAAAGCTTACTCTGCTGTCTGATCATAATTCAAACATACAGTTTTGGTTATTCTGAGGTTTAGGCAGAAATGCATTTTCCCATAGCCCTGTGGAAAAGTGGGCAGGCCACCTAGATAGACTTTTCTTTGGTATATAGTTTCTGCAGTGCGGTGATGCAAAACAATGGCAAGACTGTGAACACATCAACCAGAATGCAGGATTCACAGAAACCCGAGCAGCCCTGCTACTTCCTTCACCATGAAGCATTTCCAACAATCAGCCAAAAATTAAAACCACCTCCCCTTAACAGAGTACATTGTTTGCAAACTTTATTTTGTGTGAACAGAACTTAAGAATTAAGTGAAACAGAACTTAAGAAATTTATACAAGATAATATGTCGGATGAGAGCACATACCTTAACACAACCAGTAGGCTAAAACACATCTGATAGAAATCCAAACATCAAAACATGAATGTTCACTCAAGAGACCATTCATGCTGCCGTTAATGCTGCGTGACTGTTAGGACTCAAAAAGAGGACATGTCCGGGGAAAAGAGGACGTCTGGTCACCCCATGTTAGCCTTACAAATGTAACAAAACAAACACTGGATACAGATTACTAAAACATTTCAACAGTGTGACGGTCACACAAATCACTCTTTTTTTAGAAAAAAGTAGATTCGACATACCTGTGACCCAACACAAGGATACCCAGAGATTTACTTTAATTTACACTTCTTTATTATGATTTGCACTTTTCCAGACTCGCTGCTCTTTAATGCTGAGGGGATCAAGCTGGAAGATCGAGCATGGCAACCCACTAAAACGCAATGGTGGAACAGTTTATCAGTTTAGTTCAGAATCAGAAAACTTCATTGATCCCACAGGGTATTGCTTATGTAATGACTGCAAAGACACACAGAGACACAGACACAAGAACAACATTAAAAATAAAGTCTAAATAAATAAAGTCTAAAAAACTCAACGAAAATACACTACACTATATACAGAAATGCTGGCTATATAAGTTGGTATATATATTCACAGCTGAGTGAAATCTACCGACACAGATGGAGTATGTTATTCCACTTAGTAGAGATCAGTAGTAATATTAAGTAATAAGAAGTAATATTGAAAGAAGTAGTGATATTGCACATGTAAGACTATTGCACATAAGATATTGCACATAATGAGTCTGTGTTAACACCCGGTGAGAACACTGCACAATATTGCACATGGTAGACTGTTGCACATCGTAGCAAAAATAACGCACATAGTCATGCACATAATATAGCTATTTAAAACCCGTAAGAAATTACACAACAAGAAGCAATACGCTATTGCACAGATTATTGTCTGGATGTGTGACAGACAGAGGAGTTGTATGGTGGTGGGAAGAAAGGATTTCCTGAAGCGTTCAGTGGAGCACTTTAAGCTTTTGACTCTATAGCTAAAGCTACTTCTGTGGTTAGGATTATCATGACTAAAGTAATATATGGTTAGGGTAATTCTGATCCAATAAATAAAATATAAAAAATTACAGGTGGTGGCTAGTTTTTTCTAATCCCCTTACATTTGCATGTTCTGTTCATGGTGGCCTGGGTTTCCTCTGGGATCTCCGGTTTCTCCCACAGACCAAAAACATGTGTGTCAGGTGAACTGAGGTTTCTAAATTAACCGTAAGTGTGTGTGTGTGAGTGAATGGTGAGTGTGTGCCCTGTGGTGGGTTGGCACCCTGCCTCACGCCCATTGGCCCTGGGATAGGCTCTGGGTACCCACGACCCTAGTGATGATAAGTGGTTATAGTGAGTGAATGGGTTGCTCTAAACCATGTAAAACCACCAGTACCAATAAGGTGATCTGAGTTCTCTGACACTGACAAATTTATGTCCAAGTTTATCTGGCACAGTATGAAACCAAAATAAAAACACTACAGCTGCCCAAAGAAAACGGGTGTCTAGCCTTTTCTAGCTTTCAGTTCATAACTGTGCCTGTCATTTTCTAGACACTTTCGAGATTAAAGACAGGAAACCCATGTACACACTGTCCGTCTGCATCTCTGCGTCTCTGCTTAGAGAAATATTATGAAATTGGTAAAACAGTGCCTCCCCTCAAAACAGTGCCTCCCCTCTAGGGCTGGGCAAAAACATTTTCCAGATGGACCCCAACACGAGCCCCAGCTGCAGCTCCATAAAACCCATCAACAGCCCCATGGACCCCAGCAGCATCCCCTAGGACCCAAGCACCATCCCCTTGGACCCAAGCACAATCCCCATGGAACCCAGCACCAGCCCCATGGAACCCAGAAATGGCCCCACGGACCCCAGCAACAGCCCCATAGATGCCAGCACCAGTCCCAGGAAACATAGCACCAGCCCAATGGAACTGTTCAGGCCCACGGAAGTGAGGAGAGGAGAAGCCAGAAAGTTGCAACAAACAGTTCTGATGTTTTTTTATGGGGAATCAGAAATTCTATTAAAGGCTCAGAAGGCGGATGAGGCCAAAAACAGATCTGAGCCAGATCGTCAGCTATATCTGGTTCAGGCTGGAGTTTAGGTGAAGGATCCTACAAAAAGAGTGACCCCTGAACTCCAAGAACTGAGCAAAAAGAAAAACAGGGTGAGGTCAGGGAGCCAAAAGATCCAGCAAGAACAGAACAGACATACGAACAGCATGAAAGATGCAAAGAGGAAGAAAAAGACAGAGACAGGGAATAAGAATAATAATAAGTAAAAGACAGACAGGCAGTGAGGAGAACAAGAGTAAGAAAAAGAGTAAGAGAGATAAAAATTATGAGGCCTCTGCAAACACCCAGGGCTTCAATATGGAAGACAAGATCAACACTGTTAGAGGAGATGATATAAACACTAACAGTGCTGAGGAGAGTCAGCCCAGCCTAAAGACCACAGCCAAGGAGAGACTGGCTCAGAAATGTATGCAGGACATTTAGGTCTTTCATAGGCTAAGCCCAAAAGTTGCTAACCCAATTGTATCCTTATTTAAGTGTACTATGAGTTTCTAAAAGACTACAGGTGAAACAATGTTTCACCAAGAAAAATAATACAAAAAAACTTCATAACTCTCACTTTTTTATTGGTGTGAAGCAAAAAATGCTCTTAAAAATTAAGGTTGCTCTCCTAATTTCCTGCTCCTCAATAGCGTTACAGTTGTATACGACTCTGGTCAAAAATGTGAAACAGTGCCACCCCTAACCGTGGTGAAACTGAGAATTTCAGTGAAACATCTTTCACTGGTGCCCCGTTCATTCCAATGTAAATCTTCTCAGACCCCCGCTGCTTATGGACTTTCCAGGTTTCAATGGACTCTAATGGTAAATAAGTCCCACCTGTGAAACAAGTGACAGCCGGTGGTGGAATGTAACAAATTATTTGTACTTCGTTACTGTACTTAAGTACATTTTTATGTATCTGTACTTTACTTAAGTAAAAATACTAATGCATACTTTTTATTTTACTCCATTACATTTTGCGGTAATTATCTGTACTTTCTACTCCACTACAATTTATACAATTTATGCCGTTAGTCGTTACATTTTATGAACACGATTTCCTCAAAATCTTGCATGAAAATATGGTTAGATTTTGCTAACAGTCTGCAATAAACAAATGTTAATACTTCCTTTTTTTATTCCTAACAATGTAAAATATGTTCTCAGTATAAGAAATGAGATGCTATTTTCGACCAATCAGCAAGTTTTTACTGCCCCTAAATGTGTTTATCTGTAAACAGTTACATTTTACTGTGCTATGCTTGATACAGTCATTCTACTAAAGCTCTGTTGAATTTAATTACCAGTTCAGTGTCCACCTCTCAGCCTCCACCTCCTCTGTGAACATCATGACCCCACTGCAGGAGAACGAACCCAGCACCTAAAAGATGCATACGCCTCTTCCTACATATACGTTGCAATATATAGAAACAAAATTGACAGGAGAATGTGTGCAAATTATGCCAACTCAGACCCATGCGTGCGAACATTTTGGAAAAAATGCGACTGCGGGTGATGAGGGTGAGTGGTATTAATACATATATAATTCCTTGTGCTAGTGAGTAATACACCATACATTTAATTTAACCTATTCTGTCACATATTTATAATAGAATATATAATTCCACTCAAGTCTCAACTTAATCTACACTTTAAATCTATGCGCCGCAGCTGTTGAAATGTAAATGGATAAGTGGTGGCCGTGATTGCCACGATCATTTGGACACGGTGTGAAACAATCAGTCTGATTGCTGAAAACACATAAATACTGTGATCACATTCGTGCATAACGTAACATAATGGATGTGCTGGCAATGTTAGATTATGCCAGTGGCAGGATTAGAAGAGAATGGGTGTTCAGGGACCATGAAGAATTTTGGCTCATGATGATGGCTGGTTTATAAGCTGATTTAGATGTGTGCTTTTAGATGTGCTGAACTGGGTCCAATGATCGAACCCTGTCATCCCGGTTCAAATTCAGGTACTGACGATCCTGGGGTTCCTTGCAACTGGCTGTTAACTGCAGGAATTAGCCGATAGGTATGTTATAATTAACAATTAAATTATTACTTTGTTCTAAAGCTTGTTTAGGAAGTACAAGAATAATCTAATTATATTTTATTGTATTACAGTTGTTCATTTAATTCTATTTAATTTTTTTTGCGTACGTCACTTTGTCTTTTGATCGCACGTACACTTTTAGTATGAATTCGACGTAAAGTTTTAGCAATGAGACCCCAGGACGCAACGTCTGGTATAGTGGAGATCAGTGGTGTCTTTAAGAAACTGGACCTGAAACTCCCAACCAGACAGTGGCCTCGCGACCTTAACAGCCTACTGTTTCTGCTCTCCACCAGCCTCTTCCTCTCAATGAAAAATAAGAAAAAGAAATAAACAGTTTAAGATGGCCAATGTGCTTCATTGTTGATGATCTGAAATAACGGAACATCAGAGTGTGTGTAACAGCACCTCATCAAGCAGTGTGACATGTCATGTACATGCAAAGTAAATATCAGTTCATGGTAGTTCGCCATTTAAGGAAGGAGACAGTGCTTGTAAGGGGAAAAAGGAAAAAACAAACAATTGAGGGATGAGTCACAAAAATCAAATATAAAATAAAAGACAGTAAAGATAAAAACAGAATTCTGGGAAAAAAGTGGAATCAACAACAGGATGTTTAGAACATTTCATATGAGTTTAAGACATAATGAAACATTATTTGCTAAAGTGCTTCTCAAATCAGATTTAAACATGTTTTTATGTGTATTGGGTGCCTTTACACTTGCATTTTTATATGGAACATCCTTGTAATATCAAGCACTACAACCTAAAACACAGTCACATGAAGTAAAGTGGCTCTTTATGGTCAAGTGTGAACACACCACAGTGCAGCACACAGTGTGAGCAATGTGAAATTATTTCTCTGCATTTAATCCATTCACCAAGTGAAGCAGTGGGCTGCCACCAATGAGGGGAGCAGCTTGTGGGGACGGTACCTTGCGCAAGGGTGATTCAGTGATGACACTAGCAGTCCTAGAATTCAAACTCGTGACCTTCTGATCACAGGGTGAACTCCCTAACCATTAGACCACCAGCTGGCTGTGGGGATTTTCACTCTTTCAAAATATGAATTTAAAACATCACAGCAATTGTACCTCACATATTTAGCTAATAATGTCTCTAGCTAATAGCGTAAAACTATTATTCCTGCAGGTAGCATTATTCATCACACAATTCCACTGGTCCAGAGTCCAGTAGTTTTGTGGTTTGTTCCACTCTAGGCTGACGCTTTGCGTTGCCCATAGTGATCTTAGACTAGTGTGCAGCTGCTTGGCCACAGAAACCCATTTCATGAAGCTTCGGGTTCTTGTGCTAAAATAATGTCTGCAGTTTCTCCGGATGTAAAATTAACTGATAAATCTGAGGCTTTGTTGCTGTCACTTCGGCAAGAGGAAGGCTCTGGTAAATTTTCTCTTTAAATGGACTCCACTTTAGTTATTTAGGTCTGAAGATCTCAGCTGATCTGAATGGCCTTTTTAAGCTACATTTTGCTCCACCTATCACTAAGCATAAAAGTAACTTAATGAGGTGGCTTGACCTCCCACTATCACAGACAGGTAGAACTGGTGTGATTTGAATGAATTTTCTTCCAAGGTTGCTCTTTCTGGCTGCAGCAGTCCAGTGGATAGTGCTGTGCCGCACAGCTCCAAGGTTGGGGCTTCGGTTCCAGGTACTGGCCTTGTGTGTGCTGAGTTTGTGTTACCGTCTCCAGACCTAGGTGTTATCTGGACTGGCACAAGGACACACAGGCCAAATGGCACTGTGGGCAAACAAAAGGAGACAGAGATTTACATCTTCTCAAGACTTGCAGATTAATACTGAATTAAAAATGTCTTTGTTTCGCAAAGTAATGCTGTACTGGAACATAAACAAACATGACTTTCTTACTTCATATATGTTCACAAAATGTTAACATATCTATATTTTATTCAGTATTGTAATATTAGATTACTACACCAACACATCTCATTCAGTCATGTTATATGTTATATAAAGGATAACAAACAAATACCATTAGTTTTAATGTTCCAAACCATATAAATCTCATTGTAATATGATAATAATAATAATAATAATAATAATAATAATAAATGCTTAGGCAGATTGCTTGTGTTTCCACCTTTACATGCAAAACACCTGTTGCACTTTTGGCAACGAGCACTGTCCACATTGATTCTAGTGAAGTGCAACAACACTTTCTCCACCATCATCACTAGCTGGGCTGCCAGATCTGCGGTTCTTGCCTGTTTTATGGTACCGCAGATCTGTATGCAACCAAAACAACTCTAACCCATTGAGGTGTGGACTCCACAAGACATTTAAAGGTATGCTGTGTATCTGCACTAAGACATCTGCAACAAGTCCTGTAAGTTTCCAAGCAAGGCCTCCATGGATCGGATTAGTTTGTCCAGCACATCTCAAAGACGCTAAGCTGGCTTGAGATCTGGGGAGTTTGTCCTTCCTTGGAACACTTTTGGCAGGTACTAACCACTGCATACCAGGAACACCCCACAAGACCTGCTGTCTTGGAGATGCTCTGACCCAGTCATCTAGACTTTAAAATTTGGCACTTGTCTAAGCCACTTAATTCTGTACACTTTCCCATTTTTCCTGCTTCAGACAGATTCAATTCAAAAACGGACTGCTCACTTGCTGCATAATACACATCTGTAATAATTATTGTTATTCACTTCACCTGTCAGTGGTTTTAATGTTATAGTTCATCAGTTTATAAAATAGCTAGCAGATAACTTTCACCTAGTAAATCTACAAAGACAAGGAAAAATAACACAAAAACCTAAACTAGGCTAAAGCATTCTGCCACTGCTAATGTAAAAAAGGTTTGTAGACAATTTACGTCTAACCTTTAATAACTCAGTGAAGCAGACGTTTGCTGTAGCATTTTGAACAAAGTCCTTTTTTCTATTGTAGAACGAGAGCATTGTAACTCTTACTAAATGAGCAGACCACTGATGCCAACAAAGAGAAAGTGCCAGAGAGAGAGAAAAGAGTGAGGGGGAGAGAGAGTGTAAAGAAAGAGAGGGTGGTTTTGATTGCTTGCATGATATAAGGTAATAATGCCTTTCAGTAGAGTCATAATAACCTGGCTTTTATGAGAGTGTTATCAAGCCTGAGACTGTTAATTAGCCATATAAGGTTTGGTTGTTTTGATTTAGCGAATGCTGGCTATCACAGTTTGAAAGTTGTGTTAACATTATTTCTGCACAACTTCTACTTGTATAACAGTCTATATGCTAGGCCTCAGAACTACCTTAATTCTACTAATATTACCATTTTGTCGGTGATAATAAGATAAGTTGAGCTCCTTAGCCAAAGTGCCAACTTAACATTGACATTATCCCCTGGTGGTTTAGCAGGCTAATACAGTCATAACTATAATGTAAGTAAACAGTTTGCTTCTGGATTTGTTTTGGAACCTTCAAGACAACCATTCGGATATCTAGCTAAAGTGGGCTTGCATTAAAAAAAACTGACCTCACACTGCCTCAGTCTTCACGTTTCTCAGGAGCCAAGCCCAGAAGCCTGGAGCTTTTTTTTTGATAACTCAGAAGATGTGATTTAATTTCTGTCCCTTTGACTCTGTTCTCAGAGATCTGAAGTACCTACCAATTAAAAAAATTGGATCTACACGAATCACACAAATGACCTATTTTAGATTCAAAAGAATTGAAAATTGACAAGTGTGGACCCTTGAAAAAGAACAAAATCAAAAAACTTGCAGCACATAGGTTGCGTGTCTAATACTTACACGAAACTTTTGACGTTATATATGGGCCTTTATTTTCTAAAACTTGTCCAAAGACAAGTCTTCAAACTGTTAGGTGTGTTATAGAGGTAATGTCAAGGATAACTGGCTTGCTATGGGTGGCAGGCTTACGGGGCTTGAGCTTAAAATGCCCCCTGCTTCTAGTACTGCCTCTGTCTTTGGACCCCCTTTATCATGCATTGCAGTCATTTCATGACCTTCATGAATTTTCTTCATATGAACATGAATACATGATATAGCAGTGTTCTTTTTTCACTTTGTATGTAGGATACCCCTTATCCACTCAGTTACCACTGCTACTACAATGCTGATTGTGGCCTTGTGGGATTTGTAATGTTATGTTAGCCGAAAGCCATGACTGGTGCATGTTAACACAGTTTAAGAAGAAGACCTACAATCTGCTATGTCCTAGAGTACATTTAAAAGCCCTAAATACAAGACGACAGCCTTATTGCAATTATTTTTGTCCAGTCAGCTTTGTTCATCTTCACCGCTATTTAATGTGAGCTGCTTCTCAGGCTGACCTGACGTGAATTATCTTCCTGGAATTTCCTGTTTGCTCTATATCTGTTTGGAAACACAGTAAAGCATTACATGTAATTCAATACATAATGCAGAGGCAGTAAATTATTCCTCCACACAAAGCTAAACTGTGCATCATATAGGACAGCATGTCTGAGTATGAGAGAATGTGAATATGTGTATGTGTGTGTGCAATTAGGGAACGCCTCCTTACACACTGTCCTGAAGGCATGTGTGTTGTATATAAAGGGAGAGTGACAAAGCATGTGTGTGTGTGTGTGTGTGTGTGTTTCTGCGTTTAGTGCCTAATTAGCAGTCTAAAACATTTCCATAATGGTGTGTATAATGAGTGGGGACTAAAAAATAAAGAATAAAGAAAGGTCCTGGCCAGTGTGCAGAGGACCATAGGAGTCACTGTCAATCAGCCAGCCTGCACACTGACTGACAGCCATCAATCACTCAGACCTCAGACCAACTGAGACTGAACTGGACTCAATACTGTCACCAATAAACTGTGTGTAATGTTTTTGTGTATGTGTGTAAATGCTACAATTACACAGCTTCAGAAAATTCAGACATACACATGTATTACACACACACATATATATATATATATATATATATATATATATACTGTATACATATACTGTACATGGAAGTACATAGTATATACAGTATATATATATGTCAGGCACACACACACACGTAAAATGTACATGTAAAAATGTACGACTGAATTTCCTGAAACTGTATAAAAACATACCTCTGTGTGTCTTTGTGTATGTGTATGCATGTTCTGAGAGGCTGAAACAGATCTAATGTGATTTAACCCTCAGCCTGTCAGTTTGTATATAATGTGAATTCCTCAGTGGACTGACACACAGCATTGATGTGTCACAAACAGCACGCATACTTCACAAAGTGATTTTCTTACTCAGTTACAGTAAGAGTAAACTGCTCATAAATGTTACACTGGTGATCTCTGTGGTCTAGACACAGTGTTATCTGCCCTAATGTGACTAAAACAGCCTGCTGCTAACACTAGACTAGTAAACACACTGGTGTAGGACATGGAGAACAGAGGAGGAGTGAGGGGCAGGACAGGATATTAAACACTTTTTTTAACAGAGAAAATGGGTCATGGCATTTTAACTTCTCAAACCCTAAGGGCCCACATTTCAGCTCTCTCATATCTCTATAAAAAATAGCAGTTACTGAATAACCCATGGTTGTTACTTAATGATAAGAATTTAAAGATTAATAACTGAATAAAAAGTGCAGTTTAACCCAACCTGAAACCAAAATGGATTTTATCATTTTTTACTCTGCTTGTTCATTTTTCTACTCATAACATGCATGATCCATCATATCATAGCATTCAAAATACAATCTTCTCTTGTAATAATTGATTAAAGTTTAGTGACCTTTGCCAAAAAAGTGCCTAAATTGCTCCTCCTCATATTCGTTTTTTATGTCTCATTGTTTCAAACTAAAAAAACAAGTTTTAAATGATTCTTTACCAGATTGCAGGAAAAATGGAATACCTACATAGTTTGTGTAAAAAAGCCATTGCCTGTGTCTATACCTAAAGTATAAAAACAGCAGAACAGTGTGCTGCTTGTTGAGACCTTTTAGCCTGTCTTGTATCTGTCAGGTCTAGGCCAGCGCTGTTTTCAGTTTTGTTTTAAGGACTTTTATTTTGAATTTATGAGTGTCTTTTGTGTCTTCTTTTTGTCTTGTGTCACTGTCTCAGCTGTCTTGCATTTAGTTTAAGGGAATTCTGATTGGATTGTGTCTGTGTCTGTTTAGTATTTAAGTTCTTTGTGTTCAGATGTTCTTCGCTGGTCAACCCTCACGGATACCCTCACCTTCCCTTATCCTTCTGTGTCTTCTGTGTTTCTTTGTTTTGAGTTAAGGCAAACGAGCCTTCTTTCATTTTGTTTGTATTCCCCTGCACTGAGTCGGTGTCATTTTATAATAAACCACCATCTTATGGAACCTGCACTTGTGCCTCGCCTCACTTCTCCGAGCACCAGACGTGACAGTATCGGAACGGTAGAACGGTTCCACTTAAGTGATATTTAGAACAAGAGCACTGTCAGTAATCAAGTCTGTGTGTGTCTAATTGATTCCAATTATCAACTTACTTTGATGAATTAGTTAATTGATTAATAGGGGCAGTTACTTTTTTCACACAGGATAATTTCTTTTTTTCAGTGAATGAATTGAATGTGAATGTTTTGAGACTTATATGCAAAAATACGGGCAAAAACATTTTCATGGCACTCTATCCATCCATCCATTCATCCACCTACAAGCAAAAATGCTCCACTAGCTCAAAGACAGAAGAAAATGTGTTATGATTTCTGATTAATATTACCTTTAAGAAATTAACCGCCATTGCAGATCCAAAGAAAGCTAGTTAGCAGGACAAGCTTCATATTTAGAGTCCCACACACTGCCATTGTTGACAGCTTGATTTTAATGACTTTATTAAACAGAAAATCAGCCTCCAGTTTCTGCTTCACATTATTTATGTGGACTAATCAGAGAGACCGTTTCTCAGGGATAAAAAAAAAAGAGAACAACTGTGGGCTGCTGAGAAGGCAAGAGGGAAGAAAAAGGTGTATTAGGCTCAGAAAATACAGAGAGTACAGAGAAGCACAAATGACTACAAACTGTGTGTTTGTCTTTGTGTGTGTCATCATGTGGTGTGTTTTGATCAATTTACCAAATGAATTTGACTAATTGGAGGTCAAAGGAAAGAATGGCACTGGAACCTGTGTCTCTCCTGGTTGTTCTCGCTCACCTTCTGCCCAATTCATTATTAATAAGTGTTGTCTGTCTCGTTAGTGTTCAGAACACAACACTGTAAAACGCAAACAAAAGCTGGAGCGCCGGTCGATGTTCAGATAATTGCCCTCTTCCCGTTTGTCTCCGTCTCGCTCTCCCTCCATCCCTCTTCCTCCCGAAAGCCTCATTCTGACAAATCACAAAACAACAGCCTGAGGATGGAACCCAGTTTATTCTTCTATGCATTCTGCTCACACTACATCTGTTCATCCATCCATTTGTCCACCCATCTCCATCTGTCTGTCCACTGAGGGTTAGCTATCCTCCACTGATTGAGTGCTCTACTGGAGCGTGAGGAACAACCCTCACTCTTGTCTTTAGCCAGTTGGAGAATACCTGGTGAAGTTATGAGACCCTGTTGTTCCAAATGTTCAGCTGTAATGTGGAGAACTCCACATTCTCCTCCTCTTTCCACCCCTTTACTCTCATACTGAGGTCAAATCATTTATGATAGTTTTTGAAGTTCATTATTCAGCCTAAAACCAAATTAACACAAAATTTCTTCTTAATCTTAAATGTAATCAGTCATTGAAGGCATGTCTAATAACTGAAGATTGTAACATATATTACATAGATAAATGATTTCCTTTGGACAGCGACTATATACACTGATGAGTAAAAAATCGCAACCAACTTCCTAATTTGCTGTTGGTCCTCCAACCAAAACACCAAACTTCATCAGCAGATCCTTTCAGTCATTTAATTTCAGGGCACAATCTTGAATGCTTTCTGAAATCAATCCTGAACAATGTGTGCAGTGTGGCAAGGTGCAGTTTCCTACTGGAACAGGCCAGCACAATAGGGAATACCATTGCCACGATGGGGTGTAGGCCCTACCTGGTCCACAATAACGTTTAGTTAGATGGTATGGTGGTTAAACTGACATCATTGCCCTGAATATTACACTTATTCCACCAGCTTGTCTTCTTCTCACAGTGCATTCTGGTGCTACCACTTCTCCAGGTAAACAGCGCACACATACCCAGTCATCCATGTGATGTAAAAACATGGGACTCATCAAACCAGAAAACTTTCTTCCATTGTTCCAAGTTTCAGTTCGTCTTGCATGCCCATTGTGGGTGCTTTCAACTCTGACTGGTCTCATTAGGGTGCAATGCACTGCGTATTCTGACGTGTAACCAGCATTAACATTTTTGACATCTGCCACAAGAGCTCTTCTGCTGTTTTGGGCCAGAAGTGAAAGTTTTCACTGCAAATTGATACGTCTTCAGTGATCCCTCTGTTGGACCACTGTTGGTTGGTATACTGTTAACAGGCCTTGTTGTTTCAAATGTGCTCCGACCCAGTAATCTGGCCATTATGATTTGGTCTTTGTTAAAGTCACACAGTTGTTTAAGCATTTCTCCCCATCAAACATACTGACTAGGAGAATTACTCACTTACTGCCTAATATAGCCCAGATCTCTTGACTATGGGTGTGACAGTGTATCAGTGTATAGGACTGTGCAAGCCTTAGGCCAGTGTTGTGCCAAAAGAACTAGTTCAAAATACAGTTAATTCAAATAAAAATTTACTAGTTCACGTTCATAGTTCATTTTTTAAAAAGCTTAAAAATGAACTAGTTCACATTTGTTTTTGTTTTTTTTTACATTTTCAATACAACGTCCTTCTATCTGAACCTCCTTCAATCTTCTCCTTCTATCTGTCATACGACTGAACAATCACAGACAAAACCAATTTTGAGGTTGAGAATAGATCTTACCACTTAAGCAACGCATCATGTTATGTTTTAAGTGGAAAAAATGAGGTGCAGGTATACTGTATATGGAATTTTTATTCAGAAAACATTAACATAAAGACATAGGCTATCTTTTAAAGTACTCAGAAAAGAACATAACTAAAAATAAACTAACAGCCATTGTCTTTTTTAAACCTTATCAAACAAGTGAAAATGTACAGCTGTAAAACTCAAATATCCAGTATTTAGCTGTACAATATCCTCCTTTTATAAGTGTATTTCTGCCGAGGCATCCGGACTTGCAGCACCAGCCATTCCGATTCTTTGTAGTGAATCAAAAGAGCTGACTCCCTTCAAGTGAG
Source organism: Brachyalestes nurse (assembly GCA_037974405.1). Lineage (NCBI taxonomy): Eukaryota > Metazoa > Chordata > Actinopteri > Characiformes > Alestidae > Brachyalestes > Brachyalestes nurse. Next base: position 17,251,410 of record JBBPCY010000109.1, read on the forward strand.
AGCCGCTCCCCAATTTTTTAGCAACACACAATATTTGCCAAGTTGGGCTAAAATATGAGGCTACAGATGATAATAAACTAAGAGCCGTTTGGGAGCCGAAAGAAAGAGCCAGCTCTCTGAAAAGAGCTGAACTTCCCATCACTATCCTGCGAACATAGAATGTGAACTGCATTCAGTCTCGTGAGAGTGAAAGTCACTCACGGTTACATTCATAATTTGTAAACCAACTCATTAAATTCAGCGTTCAAGAAAAATAGGAATTGAATGCGTTCGTGCACAACACTGCCTTAGGCACCTACAAAAATAGTATTCAAAACTGTTTAGACGAACTGAGTGTTTTTTCACATTGATAGTACTAAATATACTACAGTAAACCCCCTACAATCACGGGGTTATGTTCCAAGAGCACTCGCGTCTAGTGAAAATCTGCAAATTTATGATGTGGTAAAAAAAAAGTATAGTGCAAACCCCCTGATATGCTCCCAAAACACTTTAATTTCAATTTAAAATCAGCTTAATGCATTACCCTGAAGAAAATGTAAAGGTAAACCCATCTCTGTACTGTATATACTGTACACTGAACTGCTGTCTCCCGCAGTGCTACAATATAAAATACCGATGTTACCCCTGTATATACTGTACTGTAATTCATACACACCCGTTTTCTTTGGTATAAGCAGGGTAAATACAGTAATAAATTAAATGAATGTACAGTAATGAAAATACAGGGCTTTAAGAAGAACAAAACGAAAAACGAGATTAATAGGGGGAAAAATTGCAGAGGATATCTGCTGAACCGCGAATGTGCGGGTGTTTCTGCGAAACATTATTTGTTTGGTTCTCAGAAAAATCCGCAAGAGACTGAAGCCGCAACTACTGAACTGCGAATGTGCAGGAGTTTATATGAAACTAAAAAGAATACAAATAACATAATACAGTAAATAGTAATGTACAGTATATATCAATGTGTTCCTTATGGATGCCTGAAGTACTTGTAGTTACCATCAGAAACCTAGTTTGACTTAGTCAGTCCTTCATTAAATTAAATCAGGAGCTGATGAATTTCACAAATCAAAGCAATAGCTGGAGACACTGAGGAGAAATCTGGAACAAAACATGTTTTCTCCATTTTCTCACAAAATGTCAGCTACTTTTTCACCAACAAAACAAATTTTGACCGTTTTTACTGTTTTCTTGTTTGCTTTTATTCTAAAGCTAACTTTGCTAACAGAAAGACACATTATCATATCAAATAGCTTTAAAGAATTTGCATATGTGCATAAGACATTTGCACAAATACTGTATATCTATGGTCAGTGACTTATTTGGTGTTTGTGTCATATTCATAAATGTCTGTGAACAGGTTTATGGTGTGGGCATCTCCAGTTAGTAGTGGGATCTATTCTGTCATGTGTAAATCTTTCATATTCCTCAACCATCCAACCTAGTGCTCCTGCATTTAAAAGTGTTGCAGAGGGGTTTTAGGGAAAAGCCACTTGGATCATGTCTTTCAATAAATATTGGAGCTAAATATGGCATGGAGGCTTCTCTCAGCATGCTCTCTCTCATTGGAATTCCACACACTCTCACACTGTCTTGTTCAGAACATCTTTTTGAGCCAATTAATTTCTCCTCCTCATTTCTCCCTCTCTTTCTCTCTCTCTCTCTCTTGCTCGGTCTCACACACACACCATTCCTTGCTTCATGCATTCCTAATTCACCACCCATTTTCTCTTAACTACCTGTTCCAGCCTTAAATGAAGACTGTGTGTGTGTGTGTGTGTGTGTGTGTGAGCACGTGCGTGTTTGCGTGTGTGTATACAAAGTGCGATTTTCTGTCCAGTGCCGTCCTTCAGCCAGCAAACTTTTGAAAGCCCAACTTCAGGGAAAAGAGAGTCAGAGAGAGAGATAAAGAGAGGAAGAGAGAAAGATGGGGAGTGAATAGAGAAAATGAGAAATAAAAAAGAAAGAAAGAAAGAAAGAAAACAGATGAGAGCAAAATAAAAAGAAGAAAGTAGGAGGAGAGAGAAAGCAGGGAAGAGACAGGGAGAATGGGAGCGAGAGAGAGAATGAGGGAGAAAGAGAGAGAGAGCGAGAGGGAGCAGAGAAGAGACGGGGAGAATAAGAGAGAGACAGAAAGAGGGAGAAAGAGAGAGTGAGGTGAAACGCTCTATCGCATAGAGGGTCTCTGTAGACTACAGACTGAGGAAGAGGGGAAGCTAAAATAGGAAGAGAGAGATAGAGAGTTTGAAGGGGTGAGAGAGAGAGAAAAAATCGAGAGTGCACTGTCAGGAGCCTTGACCAGTGAATGTAAAAGTATGCAGGACTCGTCCTTCTTTAGAGAGAGAGAGAGAGAGTGTGTGTGTGTGTGTGTGTGTGTGTGTGTGTGTGTGTGTGTGTGTGCAAAAAAGCGCACCCCCGCTGAAAGAGAGCGAA
>JBBPCY010000109.1:17273263-17302317 GCA_037974405.1 Brachyalestes nurse
CCCCCCCCCCCCCCCCCCCCCCCCCCCCCCCCCCCCCCCCCCCCCCCCCATACACTACTGTACAAAAGACTTAGGCACCTATGAAAATTGTCATTTTTCTGAGAGTGTGATCCAAATTTGTCATTGACTCTTGATATACAGTACTGTGCACCTATGCAAATTGTTTAAAGTACTGGGCTAATACTGAGCTTCCACAAGGAACACATTGATATACTGTACATAAAACCACTATTAATTGTATGATGTTATTTGCATTTATTAATTGTAGTTTTATTTAGTATATAATATTTATGTGTAAAAAAACACTGCTCATTTTAACAGTTTTAAAAGATTATTTATGCAGGTGCCTAAGACACAGAACTGTATTCTAAAGAGAGATAGAAAGATTTCAGAGAATAGGTCAGAAAAATGAGGAATGGGGAAATGACATGGAGAACGGAAAGGTGGACAGAGGCAGAGTAGGAGTTTGGGAGGCGGCTGTGCAGAGGAAGGAGGGAGAGAGAAGGAGAGATGGAGAGAGGGAGGATGACAAATTGAGATGAATAGATGTAGTCCGCTGCAACAGTGGGGAGCTGTGCCTTATTAATAGAGAGAATTAGAGAAGCAGGCCAACTCAATCTGCACCATGTCACCCCATATCAGCAAGCAATCAGAGACACACACACACTATTGCACAAACAAGGATATGCGCACAACACACACACACATACACACGACCATCTCCTTCACAAGTAGTAAGTGGAAAAGGTGGAAAAGTGGGCATCAGCACTTCTTCTCTTGAGGAAATGTTCATTAATAATTAATGGTTCATTTAAGTATTCTGGCATTAAAATTGTGGTTAGGTCTAGGTAAACAATAAACAATATACAGGTTTGTTGTCATGCTTTTCATTCGGTTCTTTATTGTTTCATGATGACATGACTGATTTGACTTGTTCAGGGCTGTGACTGTTTTGAATTTGTCTGTGAACAGCAAAATCAGGCACCCTTGAGCAAGATACAGTCCCTGCATACTGCTCCCCGGATGCCCTCCGTTGGTGGCTGCCCACTACTTCACTTAGTGTATGGGTTTAATGCAGACAAAGAACCTAGCATATGGGTTAAATACAGGCAAAGAATTTCACACTGTTCACACTGTGTGCTGTGGTGTGTTCAAGCGTGGCTGTATAAGGGGCTACTTTCTTTAATCCACCAAGTAATGGCACACTCATTTGAAATATTTCAAATATCGGAAATAATCTACTAATGCAAAAAAGTAGTGGCTCCGAAACATAGCAAAATAACATTGTAAAAGATAATCCTATTATTTTTTCAAGCAAGCTGTAGTGTATTAAATAGTTCTTTCGTAGTTTTATGCATTTTTAAAATTTTACTTCTGTGTGTGAGTGTGTTCATTCAATATGTTAATGTGACCATGGACAACACTCTGTAGTCTGGGGTAAAGACAGTAGACAGGCTACATCATGGGAGCTGCTCTATTGATCAAGAGCCAGAATGGCAGTGAGTTCTCTCTGGACTCATCCTGATGAGCGTTAAACAGGGAGGAGCAGTGACAGCGCCTCAAACACCACTGTCTCTCCACACTGCCTGCATCCCCTGAGTCTTCCTTCACTCTGAACACACGCACGCACACACACACACATTTTTAAATGAGAACAGTGACAGTATCTCCCCATAGCCTCAGCCAGACCAGATCACCATGACAGCAATAAAATTATTCAAAAAAAATTTGACAACTTTCAGATGGTCTACAACACAATACGGTAGCACACAACACGAGTTTAAGCATTTATGTTATTGTACACTGATTTTTAAGAATGTCTTCATACATTTGACACAAGTCAGATGTTTTTGAGATATTACCAACTTGATTTTAGGCACATTCACAAACCTAGACATTTATTCAAAGGTCCTTTAATATTACCTTGCCTGGTAACACTAATGCTGCAGTGTAGTAAGATGAAAATGAGTTTGAGATACTTTGCTACTGCTAGTATTTCTGTAAATGCCCTGAGTGGTGCACTCCGTTGAAGTTTATACAGAGGAAAACCCTGTTGTATGACTTCCAAGTTTAAATCCCAGCTGTGTCATCCACCTTTCTTGGCCAGGGGTCCCTGAAAACATAGCTGACACTCATAACTCAGTGATGGGATTCTGATGTCAGTGTTCTTGTGGCTTCATATACATTATGGTTCAGTTTCCTGGACAGCCTGATTCTGGACTATATGTTCCTGTCATTGGATAATCTGCATTCAGGACATTGTGTAGTCCAAAATCAGATTTAATTCCTGTAAGAGAAACTGACCTTGGCCCCAAAGTTTGTAGACACCTCCCACAAGACAATTTGCTTGTGTTATTTGGAGTAATTCCAGACTGTAAAAGCAGAAGCCCTCAAACGTTTAATGTTAAATGTAGCTCCTTATAAAATTCTGAATGGGATATTTTTGGACATTTTCTGACACATGCCGCTTAAGGAAAAGAGGTGAGCTTGTCCAGCCTATTATAAAGCAGAGAGGACAGCGAGTGTGTGTTTGCGTGTGCACCGGGAGGGACACTGCAGGGTAGGCCACTTTGTTAAAACCAAGCTTAATAGCAGTAGACCCACAGAGAAGGTGATTGAGTCATAAACAATGATGAAAGACTGAGTGGTGGAGAAAGAAGGGGTGAAATGTAAAGAGACTCGAGGAGGGGAGAGGCTGTCAGGAGCAATGTGTCTTTCACTGCTAATGAGCACTGAAGGCAAGAGAAACACACACGCACCCGCACGCACACACACACACATACTCACACTGACAACAAGCTCGAAAACATTGCTAAACTGTCTCTTTGTCATTCTATCTCTCTCTAACCTCGAACACCACTCTGTCACTCTTTCTCCCTGTCTCCTGTTCCCAGCCTCTCGCTTCCAGTCTCATCTGCTCTTCGTCATCTTCATCTTCTCGCCTTCGTTCACCCTTTCCACCTTTCTGTCATTCTTTCTTTGCATAGTAGTCTATGGAAAGAACACAAAACAGTAGAGGAGTGGTTTAGGGAATTGTGTGTCTGTGCGTACGTGTGTGTGTCTGTGTGTGCAAAGTTAATTGATAAATCCGCATTCACCTGAATGTCGGTGGAGGTAAGCAGAGGTGAGTCAACCTGGAAGGATCAGCCTGGTATCAGTATAGCAGGAGGATTGTGGGCTCCTGGGGGAATGGCAGTGAAGCGAGAGGCGGGTTAAGAAGGAGAGAGAAGGAAACAGAGAGAAAAGGATCCTGGATTTTTTTTTTGCGTGAGGGTAAATCCAATGCGGTGGGCACCCTGCCTCGATTCTCTGGCTTTACGCAGTATCCAGTTTTCACATCCCCTTCTCAAATTATAACATCTGTTGTATTAATGAGACATATTAATACAACATTCATTCATACTAGTGCACTCATACAGGATATTGCACTTTTAATTACTGGTGTTTAGGAGTAGCAAACAGAATGGGACCTGGATGAATGTCTCTGAGACAACAAACAGTTTCACAAACAGCCTTACTGTGGGCAAAGATTCACCTGTGTGAATGCGCTTCATCTGAATTTGAACCAACACTTTTTAAAACCACTTTTTAATCATATTGCTCTCATCTACTCAGGTGTATCTGTGGTCATGTCTCAATGCAGTTGGGTCAGTTAGCCATAAGCACTAACCGGTCAGTGCAGAGCTCGGAGAGAGGTGGCCCCGTGTCTGCGCGAAGGGGGGCGGGGAGGGGAGCGAGACGCACCGCGAGACACGCCAGCCCCTCACACAGATCACACAAGTGAGGGAACTGTTGCTTCTCTGCTAAGGTGCAACAAACTTAACGGTGGTTTATTTTCCACAATTATAGCCCGTTCGTGAATTCAGCACTGGGAAGTATACAAGAGAACAATTTACGTTAAAACCGCAAGCGACGTTCCTTCAGTTTGTTAACAGCAGCCTGCACTACGAGGGAAAAGAAGTTTTAGGATTCAGACACGGAGAAAAACACAAAATCTGGTAAATAAATGAATGCATAAATAAATAACTGAAGGTTGGAGCGAGTGGGATGGACTTACTTTTTGCTGAAAAGGACTAAAGCGAGATGGAGAAGGAGAGAGAATTGTCCGGGCGAGCCTGAGGGAACCAGCGTGGAGGACCGGAGGAGCAGCACACCTACCCAAGAACAAGTCTGAAAGGTAAGAAATGCTGGGAATTTAGCAAAGAAACACGATGGGAGACCGTTTATAATGGTCTCAGATTAGCCAACCGATGTTTTAAAAGAAAAGTATTCTTAAATGTTTTACACGTTTGTAAATGCTGAAGGTGGGCAACGCGAGAGCAAAATACGAGCTAAAGCTGTGGTTCTGTCATTATTCACTGCAAAACTCCTATACATAGACAGGTGTGCCTGGTTAACGTGGATAAAGTTTTTGTTTTATACCCAAAAAAAGCTCCGCAGTAAACCACCACTAGTTGCTTTTAAGGAAACGTGAGCAGTCTGTAGATCTTTAGTGACGCTTCCAGAGTTTCTGCATGACTGCCTCAAGGATCTTGAACAAAATGTTGGACAGGTGCTGTAGTTTACTGCAGAATACCACTCAGGAATTATCTAACACTACAAGAATATTCTACAGAGATTAAAATATTTTGTAGCAATATTATACAGCATTCTAGAAATTGTGTTTTTTGGGGGGGTTATTAGTTAGCACTTAATCACACTGTAATGCTTCGTTTAATTATAACCAAAGTCAGGGTTAGGTTAATGTCTTGACCAGTTAAACATGTTAACAAAGACAATATGTTATGACTTATTGTACATGACGTTATTAGCAGTAACATAAATCATTTGCATTTAAGCTTTTTATTTTGAATCAGCACAATCCTTGAAATCATTGTCAAAGTATTTTTAAAATTAATTTGTATTAATTTTATTCAACATAGGAGGAGAATAGTGAGAGTCAAAGATGTCTAAAGCAGTTTCGCTTGGAACCTAAAGGACTCAGATGATTAGTGAACTGAAAAGGAAGACCCGCATGGACTGAATCTCTGTAATCCTGATTTTACATTCTTACTCCTGCATCTTCCTTGCTTCTGTCTGCAGTCCAGATAACGCAGCACTGCAAATGGACATGCATCCTGGATATACGATTGGCATGAAAAAGTAAGCAAATTTATAGAACGGACACTTGAACACTTGCTGGGACAAAGGTCTGAAATGGAAAAACAGAGAAAATAGTGTAAAAGAACTGTAGTGGAAATGGACTCTGCAAAGGATCCAGACACACAGCATTTCTACCGACCAGAGGAATTTAATGAAAAAATTATGGAAAATTACATATTTATCAACTCTCTGCATCTATAGGCGTACATAACTCAGAAATACGCATCCACATCTCACCTTGATAGGATTGCCAGTAAAGGACAAACATTCTGATGCACAGAAACCCTCATGTTTCTAATTTCCGCTGTGAATTTGTCCAGCCACCTTCTGAAAGTAATAGTGGTGTAGTTTGGCCTTGAGCCTTATTGATGAAAAGATGTGGTGTTCGTAACACAAAACAGACAACTTTCACATTCAGAAGAACAATACATCTGTGAGGTTCAAACGGGACAGCATCAAATGTTACACTGAGGATATTTTATTTATCTACATATTTGAAGAAAATTTGGATTGTTCTGAAGTTTCCTCCCACCATTTTACGTGTTCTTCACTTTTCATTGCCTGAAAATCCCCCTTTCTCTCACCCTAGTCCTCTCATTTTCCCAGAGTTCATTCTGGCCGGCCCTGTGACCTCTAAAGGCGAGGAGGATTTCCTCTCTCTGGCGGCCTCCCGCCTCAGCCGCAGGAAGCGTGTCATTGGCGCTGCAGTGGGTGTGGCCATGGTGCTCATACTTCTGGTTGCTATCCCACTGTTGGTTCACAGCACAAAGTTGGGTGGAGCAGGGGGTGGAGCAACACATTATGAAATGCTGGGCAGTTGTAAGATGGTGTGTGACTCCCTCACACCCACTAATGAACTCACGCCTGTTTCCCCGCCTCCACAAGATGTCCCTGGACGCAGAGGGGGAGGAAAGTCTGGTTTTCGTGGTAACCCAGGGCTCCCGGGGCCCCCAGGCCCACGAGGGCCTCCCGGAGAGCCTGGTAAACCAGGTCCTCCCGGTCCCCCAGGTCCAGGTCCAGGAGGATATGTTCCTTCATTCTACAGTCCCAAAATAGCCTTCTACGCTGGTCTGCGCAAACAGCATGAGGGCAGTGAAATTCTCAAGTTTGATGATGTGGTGACCAACGTGGGGAATTATTATGAGCCCACCACCGGCAAGTTCACCTGCCCGCTCCCTGGAATCTACTACTTCACCTACCATGTCCTCATGAGGGGCGGGGATGGAACCAGCATGTGGGCGGACCTCAAGAAAAATGGACAGGTAGGAGTAAATGGCATGTTTGGGTATATGTGCGTCTCTGTGTGGCTTAGGTTTACATCATAGATTTTGTATGTAATGTGTAAGAAAGTAAAAAACAGATTTGTGTGTTGAATTCATAGTTTCACTGTTTCAGAACCCAGATCGGTGTTTGATCTTTAACACATACAGTTCTTCAGTTCTTCTGGAGAAGTTAGCCAGAACTTATGTAATCTTATCTATAACCATGCTTAAAAGGGCACAGGGAAACAATAAACCGTCTCTGAAATAACAAATGAAATGAGAGGATCAGTATGAACCCTGAAAACGTAAGTGCTTTGAATGTATTCAATTCAATTTTTTTTTCTACTTGAATGAAGCACATTACACCATCACGCAACATTTTGCAATAATTGTATTTGTGTATATATTTCATACATGTGGAACTTATGGACATACATGTTAATATGTAAACTAAACAATGAACCGCTGACAAATGAAAATACAGGGGAGAACGGTGTTATGGTGGAGCCTGGAGCAGAGTCCCACAGCATTTAAGTTCACCGCAGTAGAACTTCAACTGAACAGTATAAAAACAATGTAGAGGAACAGAATGCGAACACAGAATGAGGTGAGCCTAACTGAGGTTTGACTGGGTGAATATGGGATGAATTTAAAGTTGTTATTCACTGAGATGATATTAAGGAATGGCTTTAACATTCAGATAAGATCTGATAAAACAGCCTATCAATAATTCAACAGCCATTTTCTCAGCATATTGTTCCAGGCTTTGCTGAAGTTACTGAGATAGATGATAGATGGGGGGGGGGGTTGATTAGATGTATTTTAAAATCCTAAAAGGCAGTGTGGTGTGATGATGCTTGTGTCTGGGCTTTTTTTGTACATTTGAACTGACTCTGTGGTAAGTACATTAAGGGTATTAGATGTCATAATAAAATGCAGGCTTATCATTCAGTTATTAAACTTAAGGCTTACTATCCAGGTACTACACCATTAAAAACATTGTGTTTTTGATCATTCATAGAACCCTTTGGTAATATAATGAATCCTTTTTGCCAAAAGGCAAAAATGTAAGTTTAAGTTACATAGTTATAATAATTTTATAATAATATGTCTGATCTCCTGCAGTTGTGCAGGTGATATGTACATTAATCCTACTGTTAATACTGTGTCTTGAACAGCTCCCCCTCCCACTTTATTATCACTGTGTATAAATGATCTAAACTTATGGATGAACTTCAGCTTTCTAAATCAAATCTAGGACTGTCATTCGATTAAACTGATTTAATTTGGCTGGATTTAATAAGATAATCATGTAAAAATGTATGCCCTTGCAATCTGAATGATAAACAGGTATTGGAGCTGCTCAAATACAGCAACATATCAGTATAGCGATTTCACTTCTAAATATTGCGATTGTGATGCCTTTCACGATATTAAAGGTCCATATCACCATTACTCTGGAATTAAGAAAAGGCTTAAAGTCTGTAAATATTGTTTCAGATGGTATGATTTTTTCCCTATCCATACACTCCACACATATATGGAAAATATGCTACAAAAATAGCCCATTTTTTAAATCATAGTTTTGTCATGTCACAAACCCAATATATTTAAGAATACAGTATCTCCTTATTCTGGCTATAGCAGTTTAGCCCCGCCCGATCATGCACTGATTTACCAACACCTTTAATGGTTAAAAATTAGACTTTTGCTGGATTACATGAAGACCTCGATTCATCAGAACACCCAGTAACTGTAATTGTTTGCACCGTCATACTGTAAATACTGTAAGGCTCATTTGCATATTGCAGCCTTCTGCAATATCAGTCATGCAGAGACCAATATTTCCATAACGATTAGTAGACGATATGTCCTGAAGCTCGACAAAGTATCTGCAGGTCATTGTAAAACAATGTTCAGTAGTCTGAAAATTCTCCAGCATTCGGTTGCCACTCAAGTTGTGTGTATCACTGAAACAGAGGAAACCTACACCCACAGGATGCAAGACACTAATGCACATTACAAATTTAATGCACATTAATTAAAACAAAATGTCTGCTGTTATAAATTGTGTATGATTACTCAGTTCTCAAAATGACTGCTAGTTTACATAATCACCAATATAATTAATAGTCACAGCCCTGCTTAAAACTGGGGGAAAACATAATCGCTCCCATAGATCTGCTCTGCAAACCCCTTGAATTTTCTGTTGACAAACGTGGTTCCATTATTAAAACCCCTACAAACACTTGAAATCTTAACACAGTCTTAACACAGTCCTTGATCAATCTAAGTCCTTGATTAATCACCTGAAATCAACTACTCAGCCTAAAAGAAGCTGAAACCCTTTTTCATGCTTTCATAAACGTGTGCATTTCTAATAAAACCTTAAATTGCCTGCAATTTATTACAAATTCAGCTGCTCCTTATTCACACCAAGTGTTCTGCATACAATACAACCATATTCCATCAATTACACTGGCTTCTCATCACCCAGTGAACTAAACTAGTCCTGCTTTTTATGGTTAGAGACTACATGGTCTTGCCCCATTGTATCTTTCTGAGCTCCTGCAGCCCTACACACCCTCTCACATCCTCAGGTCCACTTAAGCCAATTTTGAGACGACTTTTCACTCGTGCGACCATTTTGGGGATCGGCCCGAGTTTCGCCATAATCGTGTGTCGTGCATCGTGTAGTATACATGGGGTAACGAGAAGCGATTAACACCTCACGACCAGCTCCCGATCAGCAATCGTATCAGAGCATCGGGCCGTATAGTGTGAGAATATGAATAGTGAACTACGAACGTCTAACACCTGCGATTCAGTCTTACAGTTTGAGCAGGAGCTGAACAACGCAACTGAAAAAGCTTTACATGTCGAATGGTGGTCATTAACACAGGTTTGGCATCAGTAGGGAGACTTTGAAATATTTCTCCCTGTGCCTAGAAACCCTGTGCCTACTCTTCATTTTCGTACTTTAAGGTTCAAAACACGCTTCTCTCTTTTTTGCTGTAAAGCAACCTTGAGAAAGGCACAATATCAGTTCAGATGATGATTATTATTATTATTATTATTATTATTATTATTATTATTGAATTCTGTGCCCATATGCAGGGTCTTAGTGTTTAAGTAACTAATAAAAAGAATATCCATTATACATACTCTCTCTCTTTGTCTCTTTCTCTCTCTCTCTGGAGTGGAACGAAATGCAACAGCTGGAGGCAGTCCTCATAGGACCCCAGGATTTTTGAATAAGCAAATAAGTAAAAAGTCTGAAAGAACTAGCAGAAGAAAATGCAAGTCTCCATCTGGTGAAACATGACACGGATCGGGGACTCAGTTGCTCTCAACTCAACCGTTCAGTTTTGATTTGAGTCACAGAACAGAGAAGAGAAAAGCAGGGATTATCCAAAGAGATATGAAAAATTCCCTTGTTAATGTGTGTTTACACACACCCTCTATCACAGACTCACACACACACACACATATATACAGAGATTCCTTTAGTGCAACATACAGACTGAGATGAGAAGAGAGGCTGAAGGCCCCTGGGACCCTCTGCAATTGCATGTCAATAAACCCTTATTGCAGTGTAATTAGCTGGACAGTTATTAGTTGTCAAAGGTGGAGGGAGTTAGGAGAGAGTAGGATTCAAGGATGCACCGCATAATCTTGCATTTTTGCATAGAATTTGTAGAACTTTCACCCTCCCAGAACAATGGAACATCGTTTCCATTGTACTTCTGGTAACTCACTGTTAGCGGGTTATCTCGCTTCTTACTCCCTGTTATCTGCTGGACAATTTAATCGTCCCAGAGTTCAAGTAGGAGCTCAGACTGCTGATAAATCCGACCTTGCGCATCTTCAATCTTGTCTTCTGGTCAACCCTCCCACCTTTAGTCAGCCCTCGGAAGACGCATCTCCACTTACATAATCGTATGTGGATATAGACAACATAATCCGTTTAAACTGGTGTTGACTTTGTAGTTAATGTCTATCTCTGACCGTTTCTGAATGTGGCTTGAGTGATCCAATCATAATTTGATCAAGATTGTGGAGAGTATGTGGAGTGTTCAAGTGATTTCCAAACATGATCCAGTCAAAATACATCTTCAAAATGTTGAGACACTGTCTTACACTGTCTCATGCATGATAAGACAAAAGTTTATTTTAAGTTGCATAAAGAGTATTTCACATCATCAGTGATGTGCTGGCTTGAGAACAAGTTATTCTTTGAAAGCAAGATTGGCATCAGTAGGGTGTTTTACTTATGGGCAAAAAAAAGCTAGGTCAGATTAAAACCTGCTGACTTACAGTTTCTTTGGTGTGCCGCAGTGGAGTATATAGATGCCAGACCATAGCTCTAGCATCACAGGTGAAACATTTCTCAGATTATTTTTTTCCCATGTTTGCATCTGTTCACTTGCTAATTACCATAGGACCCAAACTGTATATTTCCAGGGCAGAAAAATGTTAATTTACCCCAGTCAGCCAAATGGCGTACTGGCCTTCCATTCTGAGAACTCTCAGCCCCTGTACTACATGTGCAAGTCCAGAGTCAGCCTTAAAGGATCAATGCAGTGCTGGTCTCTGTCCAACTGAACAATGTAAGTGTTTATTTGACACTGGAGACTTCATCCTACCTTCATCTCAACGCTTATTTTTAAAAGAATACACTGCAAAATGGAAATAAAGCTGCTACCTGTAATTTGGAGAAGAGTGGCACTTATCCTCACATTTAATTTTTACTAAATAATTTTGTGTATAATTGATCAAGATTTATCTTCTTATATGAACAATCTACAAATCTCTACTGCACAAAAACATTTGAACAGTTTCTATTTGGAAAGAAATAAACTGAAAGCATGAAAGCAATTTACAACCTACCCTATGTGAGTGGCTAATTGTAACAGACTGCATGAATAACTAACCCTGCATGCAAGAGGCTACTGTAATTGGGTGGAATGTCTAAATGCATGTTGTACTTGATCATATTTAGTTCAGATAAAATGTCTAGGTTACACTGTCCCTTACCGTAAAAATATATGGCAGTACTCTAAATTGCAGAGTTTACTAATAATACAGTGTTCTGTTAGAAATCCTTTTAGCTCCTGCCATTTTTCTCTTTGAATCTCCCTCCTAGAGGAGTAACAGAATGGCTCCTTTGACACTCATATAACAAAACTGTTTTATTGCAGAATATACACACACACACACACACACACACATTACAGGCCATTTTTTTCATTCTAGTGCTTTCCTTTTCTGTTAAATCATTAATGCCTGTAAGATGAGATCCCCCCTCTTCCACCTGTGACACACACACACACACATACAGACACACGCAAACCACTATATGTCCATCTGTGGCCTCATTAATTATCTTTCTGTTTAGCTAAATAATTTCATCCGTTTCAAAGTCCTCTCAAAGAGGCTGCATTTAGGAAGAGAAGGATACACACACACGCACACACACATAGACAAGCTACGGCCACACAGTATGAAATGTGTATTTTGATTTAGTCAGAATGTGTGTTTTGATTATATCACTACATATTGTATCCATAGGTATGAGAAAGAGAATGCAATATGTGTGTAAGATTTTTCAATTACAGGTCCTTGTGAACATTTGAACATTTTAAAACCAATTTATGACCAATTTTACAATCCTGAATCAAGCCACAGGAATAACAGCAAGACCACCCTAGTTGTTAGTGTACAGTGGGAAGAAGCAAGGTTTGTGTGGGATGATGGAGAGATGAGCGGAGGAGAGGAAGATGGATGGCTAATCAGAAGAGAGCAGACAGAGAGGTCGAGAGAGAGAGTTGCATCGAGGCCAGAGGCACAGACACCATCAGATCAGTGTAAGTAAGATAGATGAGCAGAAATGGTGGGATAGGGTGGGGGTGGGGAACTGAGTGAGAGTAAATGTCTGCTGACCTTATGAGAGGTCAGGAAATTTTATAACTGGTACTATAAACAGAATCCACATTATCATAATGATGCACCTCGTCCAGTGTGAGTAGAGATACTGTGAGCAGTTATTAGCTTCATGTCATCGGAACAAAACAGAGGGGGGAAAGGTTCTTTGCCTTAATGCATGTTAATGTAGAAGATTTGATTCTAGGTAAGGTTCTATGGGTCCATTAATAATAAAGTGTTCAGCTGGAGTTTCGACGTGGTATTAAAAAAGCATTTAAAAGTATCCTGTGGTTTTGACGTGATAGCGATGTCATACATATACTGATGAATATTTATATACAGATCATAATTAACACTCTAAACTTTAAGCTTATATTCGTAGAATTTGAAGATTAAGTTTTTTCCTGTAGCCATTTAATTTCAAAATATCAAGATGTGACACTTCTCAAAAACAGGTTAGGTGTAAATTAATGTTGTTTTCCAGGAAAAGGAAAAATATTCAGTATATACAAATTACTGTCATCCCACAGGCGGATATAACTACCTTTTTAACTAAGTAATTAATGTCATGATTAAAGTCCTTTTCCTGCTATTTCTTTCTCCAACTTTCTTCTTCTTCCAGTGTATTTCCTTGCTCAGTCACTGTACCCTCCAACTGTGTTTATTCTCTCTCTCTCTCTCCCTCTCTCTCTCTCTCTGGCTCTCTGCAGCTTCTCTGGTACATGTCTCACCCCCCCCCTCTCTCTTCCGATGTCTCAGTGGAGCTGATGGTGTACCACACAGCTAATTATGGCACGATACAGAAGAGGTGTTAGCACTGGCAGTAACATCCTGTCAATTAAACCGCAGCTAATGAGTTTACATCCTCCAATTAATTCATTAATTTAGCTGATGATAGAATTCAACATTACCTTGATGGCACTGGTGTTGCCGTTGGTGTAATAGTGAACAACAACAGATTTAGAAATACACCCTCCCAAATTTCCTAGCTTCTTCTGCGCTGCCTCTCTTCGTCCTCTCCAACCTTTCTCCCCTTGTTATCCTTTTCCTTCTCTCTTTTTGTGCTCTCTCTCATTTCCTATGTTTTCATTGCCCTTTGAATAGAGCAGCCTAAAGGTCGAACTCATACAAACGCCGAGATTAACGTCAACGTGGGATTGCAAAGAGGCCCAATAAAGGACACCCCCTGTCAAACACACACACACACACACACACACACACACATACATACACACACTGTCTCTCTCTCACACACACATGCTGTCTTAACCTATATAACCTATATAGTGTTGATGTTGCTGTCAAATGTTCAGGTATACCCTCTTTTATCAAATTAGGCTCAAACTATCCAAAGTCAGCAGTCAATTAGAGGCAGTTCCTAATTGAGCAGCAGATACCTGAGCTACCAGTTAGCTTTCTGCACTAGACTGAGAAAGATTTGTTGGCTTGAGCTTAGGTTTAACCCACAGAGGAAGACTGGCAGGATTCAGTTCAGTGCAAAAACTGGTTTCGTTGTTTTTCTTCATTCTGTCGTTGCTGTGAATTCCATGAGGACTTCCTCGGGTTCTCAGCTCCTGAGAAACAGAAAGTTCATATTTTCTATAAAGACCAACTTTGGATTTGGATTTCATGACATCAAAAATGACCAGTGAGTGAAAAAGCTTATTAAGTAGAAAATATGCAGTTAGATACTAAACTCAGTTCTGTCACTCATTTCCACTGAACCAAACAGAACACAGTCAGCATGTACTGACTTTGTTGCTTCACCATAAAATACAGTTGCAGTAAATGTCAGCATATTTTAACTTTGTAAATCAACAATGCCATGGTTTGTTCTTTGACTGTAGTGTTAACTGATTCTTTATCTCTCTCTCTCTCTCCCCTTCTCTCTTTCCCTTTTTCCTCTTTCCCAATTCTCTGAAGCAGCAGAAGATAGGGTGTTTTGTAACAGAAGCTGACTCTCTCCCTTGTTGATACACATTAGCTCTTTTTTGGATAATGAAACTGATCTTCATCTCTTATGTGGATGTTTATCAGCTTGCACTATAGGCTTTATTTCTCAAATGAACACAGACATAAAATCAGTTGAAATGCATGAATATTAAATTGTGTTTTTTTGCTGGTTGAGAGTTGGTTGAAGTTTTATTAGCTAACATTTAGCTTTATTTTTAGAAAGCCAAGGCAGTGGAATCTGAGTGTGTGTGTGTGTCTGTGTGTGTGTGTGTGTCTGTGTGTGTGTCCGTGAGAGAAAGGGAGAGAGAAGGAACTGGTCTGTCTATCAGTGTCAAAGTCAGAATGGCTAAATGATCTCTATGTTTTTTGCTTGTGGCAAGACACAATTACAAATCTATTTGTAAAAGCAAGTCTTGGCCTTTTCTGAACGAGGCAGTGGCTCAGAATGACACGCAAACTGTCTGCCATAAAGAAACGCTCCCAGCCACACAATCAGGGCCAGCTGAGGATCCTCTTGCCAATTACCTTTTTAAATGTTACTCGGGGACGTAGGCTTGTGCTGAACACAGAGTTATGACACATGAATGAATCACATGTGAATTTGCAAATCACTGACTTGACATTTACTGATAGATATCCACACCCCTCTCATGGGTTAAATGTCCGCTACGCTTCTATACCTCTGAAGAGGCCATATGGCATTACCCCTCTTTCTACTGACAGATATAATGAGCTGATTGACATATTTAAATGTCAGGGATGTTTAGAATAGATTAACGCTGTAAGCCCTACTATCAGAGTCCATATTGTACATTATTGATGTCACTATTGATTATAAGTAATCAACATACTATATCGACACCTTGCTAAAATAATCACCTAACTCATTGTTTATCGTCTAGCTCAGGTTTTTCAGGAAACACACAAAAAAAATCAGCCCCTATTCATTTCAGTGGGCAAGCCCTTGTCCTAAAGTGGTAGAATCATATTACCTGATCAACTGGTGTAGGTAATTTTACCATAGGTGGCCAGCATCATGATGAAATGATTTAGGCAAAAACGTTCAATTTTGCCAAAAAAAATTACTATTATTTTAGCAAGGTGACGATAAACTGATTATTTTGGTAATTCATCTAGGAATGAAGTTAGTTCAAACACTAAAATTGTACAGCTGTACATGGTCTTGAAAAGATTACAACTGGGAGCATGGATGAAAAACACTGACAAATCAGCGTAACAACAGTACAGGGTGCCAAACATTCACCATAAATTTAAAACAATGACCAAAAAAACCTTTTCTCACAATTTTGTCATCTTCAATTCCCATCCAATAATTTGGGCGTAAAATGTTGCTAACATATGATTTATTGGCCTTAGATTTCCTGGTTTATAGAAGCTGATATTTTAGTAATATTGACTATTATTTCACCCAACATTTATCTTAAAATAAACAGTTATTAGTGTGAACTGTGCATAAAAGAATAAACAGTCATCATCCACTTTCTAAACAAATAGCTATATACATTTAGTGTTAATAATTGTACATGATGGAAAGGATTTATGAATACAGTCATTTATAAATAACCCTGTTTAATCTTTCACAGGGAATAAATTCTGATTTTGTATTAGGCATCTTGCCCTTATTGCTTTAGTGTAGTGTACCCGCCAAACCTCAGTCTGCTGTATGGAGGGCAGAGCAAGTGACAAATGTGAATCTCAGTACAGGAAGTCAGATAATAGAATAGTGGCCTTTCCTGCTTAACTTTCAGTAGCAGACACAATCTGTAAATGTACGAAGGTTCAATGCAGTCACTGCATTCACTGATTTCTTTGAATGCTGATTTGTCACTTTTTAAGTAGCAACATGAAAGCCATAATAAATTAGTCTGTGCAGCTGTGAATTTTCAATGACAAAAGTGAAAGACTTTAGATAGGTAACTGTAGACTTATTATTTACATCACTGATTCAAATAATTAAATACATTTCTTTAACCATAAAAGTACAGCCATTAAACTGTTGTGCATTTTATAGACAGCAATTATTTTCTCTCTCTCAGTCCATCTCTAACTACACTTTATCTCTGTTTGTAGATACATGCTCGTCTAAGGTTTTTTTTTAAACCAAGGGTATTAACAATTTGCTCCAGTAACAACCCTTCGCTGCAGTAACACTTCTTCTAACAAGGCTTTAGACACTAGATGTTGCAACACTGCTGTGAGGATTCGATTGCATTCAGCCACAAGAGCATTAGTGGGGTCAGGTACTAATGTTGGATGATTAGTTCTAGATCTACTCCAACTCATTCCAGAGGTACAGGATGTAGGCTCATCTCTACAGAGAACACACGAAGCAGTGCTCCACAGTCTGATATACTATATTGTTCCATTCCAGCTTAGGTTTGCCATTGGACAATGGTGACTGTAGGATCATGTGTGGCTGCTCCAAAGCATCCAATTCTATTAAGTAGGGTCTCTCTCTCTCTTTCTCTTCTCTCTCCTTCCTTCTCAGTCCCTCTCTATCTCTCTCTCCCTCTTTCTGTCCCTCTCTAAATCGCTCTCTCTCTCTCTCAGTCTCTCTCTCTCTCGTTCTCTCCCTCTCTCTCAATCATCTATACTCTCTCAGTTCCGACTTCATGACTCCATTTGACCGCTCTACTCGTGATCCTGCTCCCCGTTTATTGTCCTGGGCTGCTCTTATTGGTCACCGGGCTCCATTAGCAGCAGCTCGGCGGCGCGCGCTCACCGTCCCACGGGAGGCGCCACCGCGCGCCCTTAATCAATCTGATTTAGAGCGGACAGCACGAGCGCAGAGGGGAGACACGCGCGTGACCTGCATTTCATTCAGCACGAAAAATGGATACGTGGTCTCGGGTTGGAGAGAGAGAGAGAATGAGGTAGAGGGAGAGAGGGAGATGGAGAGAAAGAGGTGGAGGGAGAGAAAGATAGCTGGAGAGAAGGGAAAAGAGAGCCAGAGGGAGAGAAACAGAAAAAGAGAGGGAGAGAGAAAGAGGTAGAGAGATATGGAGAGAAAGAGAGATAGAGAGATTATTAATGAGACTATGTGAATGGAATTGCAGGACAGGTCTGCTGGTTTCAGCACAGATCTTATTACTATGGCTGTTTCCCACAATAGCCTAACGCAACTAATAGCTTTATAGCTCTGATAAATTCGTCACTCCTCTTCTTAATGGTCCAATGGCGCAATCTGTTAAACCATGAAAAATCCATTTGTGATGCTCACAACATTACACGTGTTCACACGTTCTTCTAACTACATAAATAAATAAATACATCTTTCGTTTTCAATTGCCATGTTACTTAAACTAACAGTGCACTGTAGGAGCTATGCCCACCAGCACTCACTGCAGTTCAAACCGTCTGTTATTTACTTATTTAACTGTAACAAATGTAAACATTATGCAAGATAAACTTATTACATGCCTTTTTTTAAAGATACCATGCAGCTCATCACTCATAAAAGCTCATTCAAAACTTGCATTTTTGTTCATTTTTTTAAAAAAATGTAAACAAACATGGCTTAATTCTCCCAAGCTACTCTGAAAGACAGAACAGTTTACAGTCTGAGCAAAATTGTCCATTATTGGACATTAAAGTACTTTGACATGGAACGAAACCCTGATTATGATATCTGGCAAAAACAGTATATACTCATCACTTTAACCAGGAAAATAACTTCTTTAAAATGAAGACATATTACTGTGGTTATTTAAGTCCTTTAAAAAAAGCTGGAAGCTTTGCTTTGGTTCATCTGAATGTCATTTAATTCTTAAAATTTCACAAATCTGCAATCTAGAGAGAAACGTTGAGTGTATGAAATATAATTTCGTTTGCTTCTTAGCAAAATAAAAAAAATAAATAAATGGATGTACCATCTAATCAAATATTGTAATTTTAAATGTAGTGATGAGTGTAATTTATTGTCATGGTGCATTTTACAATGTTCATGTCATTCCTAATTTATACTACCTACCTTCAATATCCTAATAAAATACAGACCTATGAAGCTGTGAGAATGGAAACTAGAGAACACTGCTGGTCTGAGTTGGCGAACTAGTGATACTATTTCCTGTAATATTATCTGTAAACCTTACAGTAGTGTTCCCTGTGGATGCCCAGTTCCCATCAGAAACTTGGCTGGAACCAAACCTGTGTTCTCCTTACAAGCTCACAAAATATCAACTACTTTTTTCTTGATACATTATCTTGCTTTCTGGTTTGCTTGCATTTATAACCTTTGCTAGCAGAAATACATATCACGCTGAGAAAATGGCTTTAAACAAGTTGCATAGGTGTCTAGGACTTTTGCACAGTACCGAACATACCATTATATTTAATGGGTCCTTGGGCTACAAATCAAGCTAAACCAAGAAAGGTTGACAGGAGAGGCAGATTCGTTAAATTATTCTGAGCCAGAGAGAGTTGCTATGAAAAATGCATTTGTGGGCGGAGCACAAATAGTTCATTTGAATTCTAGCTACAACACAAATGGAATCAAATGACATATTACTACCATTCAAAACATGCCTATGGTAAATAATAAGTTCACAAAGACATTAAAGAGTTACTGTGAGTTTTTGAAAAAAAGTTTTATGTTTTTTTTGATGGCTTCTAAAACTGCCCCCTTGGAGTATATTTTGGCCCAGAGAGAAGCACAGACATTTCTCAGTGCTAAAGATATTCATAAATTCATGCCATGCTCAATAATAAATTATGGAACACATTAACCTTCTTTGAGAAACACATTTATTCTTTTCGCTGAATTTTCCTTAATTAATTGTCTAACAGTGTATGTTGCAAAAGTGATACACAGTGTTGTTTTTCTGCTATATCCTGACATGGTAGGTGCCGAGAGTGGGCGATGCAGTGAGTGAGTCCATGGTGAATTTGCATCTAGTAATGTAGCAAGCTAGCAACAGCGAGGTTTATTTTTTTCTAGAATTGAGTCTGTCTCACCTGAATGTTTTCTCATTTCAGCACAATCGTACCATTTTCTTTTGGGTTTAAGTTATTAAAGGGCTGAGGGGGGTTGTTCTCAAATGGAGTAAACAATAAACTGCAGGCTTCTGGCAAATAAAATGGTGAAGTATAAAAACTGATTTAATTAGCTCTCTATATATCACACATTTGTGGAGTCAAATAAAGTTGTAGGCCCAGTAGCCTACATTGGAGCCCCGGTGCACGCGCGTGTGTGTGTGTGTGTGTGTGTGTGTGTGTGTTCAGAATCTAAAATCCAATTCAGGGCATTTGTGAGTCAGTAGGCCTTGGGGCATGTTATAGAATGCAACTAGTGTGTCCAAATCAAGTATTAGAGGAAGGCCTTCTTATAAATTACATGCAACACATGGATCAATAGCCTTATCCCTTTAGACCTTAGACTTGTGTACTCACAAACAAATTCTCACTCTCTCTCTCTTTCTCTCCTTTTACTTCTCTCCCTTTACTTCTCTCTGCATTTCCTTCTCACTGTCACTACACACTACACACACATTAGTGTATCTACAAATGTCCTGAAATGACCACTGTCTTTAAGCAGTGTACAGTTGCCAAACACTGAGTGTGTGTGTGTGTGTGTGTTTGTTTGTGTGTGTGTGTGTGTGTGAGAGAGAGAGAAAGAGACAGAATTGTCCAGTGTCCAATGAGATTTGAGGGTCTAAGGTCATTGCCCATCTCATCTATTTGAGCCGAGCCCAGTGGACAGGAAGAAACGGAAATGGCATTACGGAGGAGAGAGAGCAGAAGAGAGAGAGAGAGTAGGAGGATCAAGCGAAGAGCAGGAAAGGGTGTTCTCATTTGATCAACATTACAATTGCAGCCATTATTCATGTTTGGAGCCAGATTGAAATGTTCCTGCCATGAAGGGGATGCTGTGTAGTTAGAAACCAAGACAAGGTTGGAAAGGTAAAATATGTGTGTGTGTGTGTTTGTGTGTGTGTTGCTGGAAGAAAAGATGAGTAGATTAATTGTTACTCAGCTACAATAATATGGAAGTATGAAGTCCTCGCAGCCATGCCGTAAAATTTTAATCAAACCTGAAAAAAACATACTGATTTTTTTTACATTTTTACTCAACTGAAATATATATTTTCAGGTTTTCTAGACCACGGTGTTTATTCATTTGGCGGGTTTAACATTTTGGGAAAAGATAACATATGAACTGCCCACTTATACAATGTATATGCATTTTTTATATACATTATATTCAGAAAATAAACCGTAACTGTGTTAAAATAGGAAGATGTGTGTTTTCTGTAGAGGCCGTGTATTTATTTACACTTTTTGTGTCATAATGTGGCATTTGACTAGGGGTGTGTATGACTGTATCCTGTCACAGTGATGCTTAATTGCACTACATATCTAAAAAGAGGGCTTAAAACTAAAAGAGCTTGAGAACAGCCCATGAAAAATGAATATAAATAACTAAAGGTGAGTCACAGCAGTCCTCCATGTTGTTTGGTGTGTGTATGTGTGTTGTATTGCATTTTAACTATTCAAACCTTCATTTTGTGTGTTTTAGGTGAGGGCTAGTGCCATTGCACAGGATGCGGATCAGAATTATGACTACGCCTCCAATAGTGTGATCCTGCACTTAGATGTGGGGGATGAGGTGTGTGTGCAGCTGGATGGCGGAAAGGTGCACGGAGGAAACACCAACAAATACAGCACCTTCAGCGGATTTCTTATCTACCCTGACTAACATACATACACACGCATGCACACACACACATACACATCTCTCCTGTATGAATTATGAATTGCAGATGCATCTGCAAGTGAAACTAAATGAAGAAATTGATCTGATTTCATAAATAATGCCATCACTATGATATTTGTGAGTGCACACATCTGTATGAATTTGTTCTCATGAGTATCAGTCCGTGCCAAAACCCAGAAGAACGCAAGGATCAACCACACATGTGTATTCGCACATACACCTACATACACACATACCCACACTGCCCTGAAGGCATTTGTGTTAATCACATTGTTAATGAGGTTGTAGAGTGATAGTATTGACAGACTGTCATTAATTCCACTCAAATAAACCACCTCAGTCCACACACACACACACACACACATATACATACACACGTCTCCTTGGTTCTTTGAAGACATCGACAGGCTGAGTTTCAGCAATGTACAGCACACAGTCCACCGACAGTTTTAGTGTGCTCAGTAAATAAACTGAAAAATACACTTTAGTGTGCTAAACCTAAGCATGTGTCCACTGGCTTATATGGTTTTTCATGTCAGAAATTAGCTTAAAAACACTGGAGTATTTCTTTAAAACCCTTTCTTTAAACCCTTTCTCTAACACAGATTGCAGTGTCCAAATGTTTCTTTATAGCACTGCAGCTGTAAAGCTAATGTTGCTAACAAACACTGGAACCCAGTAATCACCCATATAGCCCAAACTGTTTCTGTAAAAACCACAAAAACCTGCTCAAACTCTTCATTAAAGTAAAGCAGACTTGTACACTGTATAACTAATATGTATAATAAAGGGAAAATATCCTTTTAAGAACATTAAGCTCTCATTCACAAATCAGGCATGGATTGAGAATTGAGCCCTAAACCACAGTGACTAAGTCTATCAGAATTAAAAAACTATTGATCCCAGAGGAAATTGCTTGTGTTATGACTGCACAGTCTCACAAAAACAAGAACAATACAAAAAAATATAATAAAAACATAAAGTCAAAATGAACCTCCCCAGAAAATATTCTGTACAATATGCACCATGCTATCATATCAGTTAGGGAAGTGGATGTAAATATTATGGATAAATAAATAAAATTACTGCTGAAGTAGTCTTCTAATTAACCCCCAATGGTGGTTTAGAGTTGTGCTCTATACCTAGTCTGTTATTGCACATAGTAGTAACAAACGTAGTGATATTGCCTGAGATAAGACTATTACACATAAACTGTGTGGCCTTAACCAAAAACTATATGTGGTTTGAGCAGTTTGAGAGACGTTTTGGTGATGTATCTTTACGGAAATTATTTTACAGGGCTATTAGGGTGACTACTGATTTCCAATAGCGGGTTGACTTCATTTGGGGTAAATGGAAATATGTGTGTGTGTGATAGTTCACTGAATAATTCCTTTAATGCTATAAATGTATCTGTCAAGCAGTTTTTAACGTCCTTCATTCTTTTTTAGGACTTGTTTCTCTTTGTGGCCTACAGGCCCATATCCTATATTTCACACAAACTAAACACTGAGTAGTTTTTTGGGGGTTTTTTTTGTTAATGCAAGATTCTGTGAGATTGGCTGTCTGGTGAGATGTCCTGCCTATATAAAAGCAAAAGAATAGCAATTGTCAGTCCTTTGTTCCCTGAATGTTGAGCTTGTGTTGCTGTGTTTTACTCTTTCATTGGAATACAATAATTCCCTACTGGTAGGTTTAATTTTCTGGATCAGTTATGATTTTTGCCTTACAGGACACAGATTAAGCCTCATTGAATTAAATTACAATGTAACAGACACATCATATTAGTCTGCTAGTAGGAACAGTTACAAACATTGAAGCTTATATTTAAGATGCGCCCATATTGTAAGAGAGGATGTTCATAATTGTATGTATTTTATAGCATGAACATACACTAAATTGTTTCCAGATGTCTTATTAATATGTACAGTGTATCAACCTTGCTTTATACAGTAACCAATGAACCAACAGGTCTAATGTTCAACTATAAACCGCGGCAGTACTCTGGTGTATTATATCACAAGAATAGAGTAAAAACTGTACATTACTCATTAATAAGTATGTGTGAGAGAGACTGTGACCCAATTAATCTGTAACATAAAACCTTCAGTATGCATCTTTGTTGTTACACTGTGTGATTATATAACAATGTAAAGTATGTGAATTGAGCTTTTAAAGTGTAACTAGTAATGGACTGATTGTTGTCGCAATGCCTTGCAAGCCCAGTTCTTTATTATAGACATCTATTTGACCATATCGAACAGTGTATGAGAATAAAAATAAGTTTCAAAGCCTGTGTATGATGGCAACTTGGCATGTTGTTACTTTTTTCATTACAAATGATCTTTCATGAACAGCATAAATATAGTAGAATATAGACATTCAAAAACAATATCCCAAAATGTCTCTTACTTTTCATGTTTGGAAATTAATTTAATGTGAATATTTATTTTTATCTCAATGTAGTTATTTGGCTAGCAACACACTGAGTGATAGAGGAGAGGGGTGGTCATCCTACCCACCCAGAGAGAGAGGCCAAGGCTCTCTTACACCCCTGGCCACACATGGCTGTGGCATCACAGGGATCAAACTTATATAGCCCTTTTATAACATGATTAAATTATTATGAACTGTTTAAGTGTAAAATAAATGCATGCCTTCAGATTGGCACATCACAATGCATTTACATCTTTTATATCCCTAACACACAAACAGAGATCTCTCCCACATATAGGAGAACTGTTCTGCATCAATTGGAGCTCTGCAGCACAAATGACTTTCTAAAGGAAGAGGGCGAGAAACTGCAATGTCTGATTAAAGGCTGTTTACACTTCTGTAAGGATCTATATATGATGTGCAAAAAAATGGTCCCAAAAGCTCAAAATGTGCCCTGTATATCGAAATTGGACTTTTTTTCATTTGGAGCCAATTCAGAGGACAGTATGTAGTCTGATAATAAACTGTAGCTAAATTTAGTCAATTAAGCCTTACAGAGGGAAGTTTATTTCAGAGAGAACGTGTGTATGTGTGTGTGTCTGTGTATGTGTGTGTGTGTGTTTTGGCCACATTAGTAATCTTTCTGCGGAAGGCCAGAAAGAAAGGTCCTCACACACATTCTGACAAGCTTACACACATTACAATAATCAATACAAGGCACACACACACGCATACCCACACACACACACACACACACACACACACACACATACACACGCATGCATACCCACACATATATTTATACAACTATCACATAGGTGTCAGCACTCCAGAGCAAAAGATGAATTTGACTCAAAATTCTTTTAATATGAACACAAAATGAAACATAAAGACAATAAAATAGGTCTTTCTTAGTCTCTCTTTCTCTCTCGTTTTCTGTCTCTCAAACACACACACACACACACACACATGCTAATTAGTCACTGAGCCACTGACAGTATTGATCATTATTCACTCCCCATCTCCTAGATATACACAAACACGTATATGCACACACCACACACACACACACACATACTTATCCTTGTATCCTTGGTAATGAGGGGGAATGGTTGCGAGTATCATTTGAGGGTAGATAACGAAAAGGTCAAAGTGCTGCTGTTGGCGAGACAGAAACAAACACACACCCGCACAAAAGAAGACAACTGTGACATAAACAAGCCCTGGAAAAGAGAAGAGGAAACTGTGGGCCAGTCCACATAGAGGCTTGCCTCATTATCAATTGACCAAAATCTAGACAGAAAGAACAATACACACTATTTTATGGGAAATGTGAAAGATATGAAAGAACATCAAAAAGCATAGATGTCAATTTCCGCTGGTAAGAAATGAGACATTTGCCCTTTAGTGACAGTATTTGAAAAAAAACATATAAATGATGTGGGTTTAACCATAAGTCCCTGAATTCAGACATTATAGCTCATTAGTCTACACTGTGATGCTTTAGTCTGCTTCCAGTAACCTGGAAATCTCATGTGGAACAATATAACACGGTTCGGTGTGTTCAACAGCAGGTCAGGAGCATGAGGCAATCGAGACAAATGTCCCAAAAATCTTTTTTTAAGCTATGGTGTCTACATCACATAATCAGCATAAACCAATTAATTGAACAGACTAACCTGACTGGTTTGTCATGAATCAATACCGACAAACTTGTTTCCCTATTTTAGGGCATTCAAGATTCAAAAGATTCAAGATTATTTATTTGGCACATATACAATTATACAAGTGCAACATGTAGTGAACTGTGCTCCTGAAACATACACAAGACTGTATTATACGGTGACAATAAAATGAAAAATAATGGCAAAGACTAAGGTTACATGGAAGACTAAAATACATGGAAAGCAATATCCAAATAAACATTACAGGTGTAAACAAGATCAGGGTCAGTCTATTGTATATTCACTAAACTGTCAGTGGGGATTCACAATTACAATCGTTTGGGTTCAGGTTTAAAACTAACTTTGGTCTAGGCCTAAAATGGATTTGAAAGAACCACTGGCTAAAGCTGCAGTGCTTCAGGACACACGTGGCCATCTGTTGTCAGATGTTGCCCCCTGATGGTGACTTAAAAACGTTCTACAGTCCTGAAACTTCAAGGCGGGCCTCAGTCTCTTAGTGTGTCTCCAGATAATTTTGATCAATTACATAAAGATCCCATTAATAAACATTAAAGACATGTCACACGTGCAGCTGTTTCATATTTTGAGGACTAACAGATAAAAAAATCAGTTATAGCGTCAAATCACGTGAAACTACGTGGCATGCACCAGTGCCGCAGTTATAAAAAATATGACGAAACTTCACAAATATTTATTAATTTGTTTATTTATTTCTTTAAGCCTCAAGGACAGCTCTGCTCAAGGCTCACAACTGCAGTTTCTTATTTTGAGGGCTAACTTATATACAGAAAACAGTTATGCTTATGAAACTGCGTGTCCCAGTGCCACTGTTATGAACAAATATGACACTTTACAGCAAGTATGTATTTATATAAAAATTGTATTGTTTTATTTAGTCAGTTCTGCTCATGTCTCACAAGTGCAATCATTTCTTATTTGCAGTATTAATGATAAAAAAAAATCAGTTATAGCGTCAAATTACGTGGCGTGTCACAGTGCCACGGTTATAAAGAAAATTCACACTTTGAGCAAGTTTATTTATTATTTACTTACTAACTAACTTATTTTTTCAAATGTATTTAGCCTTAAAGTCAGGTCTGCTCGGGGCGCACAAGTACAGTCTTTTCTTGTTTTGAAAAAAAAAATCAGCTAACGTTATAGCGTCACGGTTTTGAAATTACGTGGCGTTTTCCATTGTCACGGGTATAAAAAATATGACCACACGTTGCAGCATGTATTAATCAATTAATATATTCATTAATCAGTTAATTAGTCTTAATGGTAGGTCCGCTCAGGCCTCACATGGGCAGACTTTTATTATTTTGCGGACTAAATAATTAAAAAATCGGTTATAACTTCACGGTTATAAAATTACGTAGCATATCTAAGTGACACGGTTATGAACGAATATGACGACACTTTAAAGCAAGTATTTATTTATTTATTTGCTTCTTCTTATTTATTTATTTATTTACCCTTCGGGGGATGGGTGGTATTCACAGGTTACTGAGCTCTGTGGTCGGCCATGTTGGCTCTTACGTACTCACGATTTCCATGGCATCAGGAGGTTCTAGCGGTGAGCCAAAATGGATGCAGTTTCACTTGAGTGTGAACAGGGACTCTTTGAATAACGGAGGGAAATATTATATCTCGTCCACCGAGAGGCGCTCCGTCCGTGTCCAAAATTTTGGCTGTAGACAAAGATGGCGGTACGGAAGAAAGACGGCGGCCCGAATGTAAAATATTTCGAAGCGTCTGATACCGTCTCTCAGTTCGACAATGTTCGGGTCTGGCTGGGCAAAAATTATAAGAAGGTACCGCTCGCTTTACACCCATCCGAAGCTGAGGGGAGAGTCGGGGTTTAGTCGTGGTAAAGTAGCTCGTAGGGATGAGGAGAGGCAGAAAGCGGTTGTACTAGAGGCAGAGAGAGAGGAGAGAGGGATGGAGAGAGAAATCCAGCTGTTTAAATCCACTGAGGAGAAATGAAAACAATAGAAGATGCTTTGAGAAAAAGACACACTGCCCGAGACAAAGCCAGCAGCGCTCATTCAGCTCATTCAGAGTGTTTCCATATTTTCTTCATACTCCATCAGCCATATTTAATGCGATTTCTTGAAGGGGCTGGGCACCGTTTTTTCTTTATCTGACGAGGGTCTAATGCTAGCTGGCTAACGGCACTGCAGCGGCTGCATTTCATTCACACTGTCCAGATGTGCAGCCGGACTGCCGTGCTTCACACTGTAGTCTAATTACTTTTTTCAAGATGGCAAATAAAGCCCCTCTCGTTTTCAACGAGTTATAGTAGGTGAACAGAAAACGTCTTGTGATTTTGTGGCCAGTCTGCCCCTCCCCTCTTATTCACCGCTTTGGTGTGGGGTCTGAATTTGTGATTATAACGTGTGAGGTGAGGAAGAAAGCGAGCATCGATCCGTGCAGCCGTGAGGGAAACACCTCTGACTGAGTGCAGCTGCCACATTTAGATAAAACACACTCACGCTCTCTCTCTATCTCACTCTCTCTCTCTCTCACTCACACACACTCTCTTTCTTTCTTACTCTCCCTGTTTCTTGTGTGAATAGAGCTGCATACGACGTCCTCTAATGACTTTGTTGACTTGAAATATATTTTAACGCAGCAGAACTTATTTGGAGTTGCCAGCTATGTAAGTTACAATTATAACCTGGTAATAACCAGTAATGACTGTTTAATAAGACTCATAGACTCCGCATAAGGAAAAAGAGTGAATAAGGAAAGGAGTAAATGCATATAGAAGCCACATAACAGTCTGAAGGCTTTGCCCTTTGCAAATGTTTTTGCTATCACAAATAAGTTCAAGCAAAGTGGCAGTACCATTTTAAACCAGGGTGTTTAAATGAGTGCAGGAGATGTAGAACATCCAAACAAAAATATACAAATATTTGCTCAGAATTACTGGGGTTCATTCAGTTTATTTCATTATTCACCGAGGGTCTTGTTTTCAGCGGTGTTAGCAGGACAGATGTAAAAGCACAAGTAAGGAATATATAAAAAAGTGAAAGTGACACAAAATTGGCAATGAAGACACAGTAATCTGACTGGCAAATCTTTCTACAGCAATGGTTGGAGGTTTTGCTAGGCTTGAAGGCAATGTTTTTATTTTCCGTTTCTTTGTGTTGGAACTTGGTTTCAAGGCACTTTGCCCCTATCTTGTATCTCAGGTATTTTGTGTGTGTGTGTTTGTATGCATAGTATATTCAAGCTGAGCCCCCCACCAACAAGTCTTTGTCGAGTCTGGTTGTTCAACTGCTGCAGTTTCAAGAGGAAGTTTTTGGTCGACATGTCAGCAACCCTCCTCTCACCAAGCTACCGGTATACACACACACACATGCACACACAAATACTCATACAATTCCCCAAGCTACCATCATGGACATTGTCAGTCTTTTTACAGATACTTACGTCATACATCTACACTGAGTATGTCACCAGTGTATTGTAGTAAAAAGGGCTGCTCTAACTCACATGTCCTTCTGTTGGTTCAGATGAAGAGTTTTCTGGATTTTAAAGCTGGAGGAGCTCTGTGTCACATACTCGCTGCTGCCTACAAGTTTAAGAGTGACCAGGGATGGTGAGATGGTTTTCTCTGTCTGTGACATACATTTCTACAGTGGTAATGATCATTGGCATTGGTAATATTATTTTTTTATGATTAATATTGTATCTCACTATATCGCAGGAGGAGGTTTGACTTCCAGAATCCTTCTAGAATGGACAGGAATGTTGAGATGTTTATGACCATAGAAAAGTCTTTGGTACAGGTAAGAATCTCTCTCTCTCTCTCTCTCTCTCTCTCTCTCTCTCTCTCTCTCTCTCTCTCTCTCTCTCTCTCTATCTTTCCCTCCTGCTCTCTCTGTCTGTCTATCTCTCTCTCTATCTCTC
>JBBPCY010000109.1:17306601-17333700 GCA_037974405.1 Brachyalestes nurse
AGCCGAAGGTTTTTAATGGGTAAAAATACTTAAATAAATAAATGGAGAGTTAAATTTGTCGTCTTTTTTCTTTTTTTGCTGATCCGAAAATTGATCCGATCCGTAACTTAAAACCGTAATCGGATCCGAACCATGAGTTTTTTGATCCATTGCACCACTGCTTTACATTGACCAGTTTTAGTAATTCACATACTCTTCATTTATCACATCTCAGTTTATTAAGCCTTCAGGAGCAACTAATGTGTGAATCATGTGTAAATAATTAGGGCTGCATTAAAAATCTTCAGATGAATTATATATCGGTCTAGGATTGCTGGATATCGGTGCTTTCACAATTTTGACCTGTAGTGCAAACGCAGGTGTATAAGGAACTGGAATAACTCCAATTTTCCAGAAAACCAGACTGGAAAAACATAAAGTGTTCCTCTAAATAAGAAGGTCTCTAATACTATTTAACCATGTGGGCAGTCAGTGGTTCTAACTCTTTTCTCTTATGTATTTGCATGTACATAGGAGGAAGAGGAGGGTTCCCCTAGTGTGAAGGGAGAGCCAGTAAAAGGCTCAGATCTGCATGAGGATAATGTCACTGAGCAGACTCACCATATCATTATCCCCAGTTACGCTGCCTGGTTTGACTATAACAGGTAATCTGTTCGCTCCCATCTCCCAGCAAGCCATGATTCATGTTTTTTTTGCTTCAAATTGAAAGAACTGTTCTTACTCACGATTCCTTAACAAATCAGTTTTGTGCATTATTTATTTACTTATTACATAAAACAGAAACTTAATTTTTCCTTTTTTTAGGTATGTACACTGATTTTGTATTTAATCTTTTAAGAATATTCTTTCTTCTTTCCTTCCTCTCTCTCTCTATCTCTCTCTCTCTTCAGTGTTCATGCTATAGAGCGTAGAGCTCTGCCAGAGTTCTTCAATGGAAAGAATAAGTCAAAGACCCCTGAAATGTGCGTACACACTCACACACACAAAAAACACACAAATTATGTACAAATTGTGATTTCACATGTATTCTCACTCCACTGTGTTGCAGTTATCTGGCATACCGTAACTTCATGATCGACACATACCGACTGAATCCACAGGAGTATTTGACCTCTACTGCTTGTCGGAGAAACCTGGCTGGAGATGTGTGTGCCATCATGAGGTCAGGAAGGGACAACTATATAAGATTTAATGTGGCATCTTTTTTGTGCTGGCTAACTGCAGAACAGCTTTGAATTGAAAGTGCAGCTCCCGTTAGAACAGTTAAAGTGGCAGATTTATAATAATGCGTGTGTGTGTGTGTGTGTGTGTGTGGATGTTCACAGGGTTCATGCCTTTCTGGAGCAGTGGGGTTTAATTAACTATCAGGTGGATTCAGAGAGCCGTCCCACTCCAATGGGACCACCGCCTACATCACACTTTCACGTGCTAGCAGACACACCATCCAGCCTGGTACCATTACAGCCTAAAGCTTCTCAGGTACTCATACACATGCAGAGACACCCACACATCAGATACACTTTCAGATACACACGTTATCCCTTAAATGTTATTAATGTTTAGATGTACTATTTTGGTAACTACCATGAATTATTATTTGAGTTTGAGGACATTCTAGCATTTTAAGGTGTCAGCCATGGACAGATTTCCACCATAACAAATATTACAAATGACCCATTGCCTTTTAAATTTTCTGCTACCCTACTGTCCTCTCTCTCTGCTTCGTAGACTCCATCGTCCCAGCAGTTACTGTCTTTCCCTGACAAAGTGAAGGACAAGCCAACGGATCTGCAGAACTTTGGGTTGCGGACAGACATGTACAGCAAAAAGAGTGGCCCAGCAAAGGTATGACTTTGGGATTTGCATTTTGCATCAAGCTGTTGCCATTTTAAATATGGAGTGCTTTGACAGTGTATGATGAAAGGGTTTGAACATGAGAATTTCATTTGTAAGGTTGTAGCGATTAGGATGTTTTTTCCACTGCACAAAGTACTTGAAACTGTGATTCCAAAAAAAAACAACTTTGCTTTTTCGGTTGGCCATTGGTCTAGCACTGAAGGTTCCAGTTTTATTGTTTTTGGCACCTCTTCAAAATTTGTCCCAAAAAACAAATAGTACTCAAATATATGTTTCTCTGTCTTTGGTAACACTTGTAGGCAATGACAATTGAGCGAATTCTTTACTTTTCCAGCTGTAGATAGATAATGGAATATAATAAAACAATAGGTCGCAGTTTTGAAATATTCCTTAAACAATAAAAAACAAGAATGAGAGACTGATTTAAAAACCCAAAGTGAAATCAAATAATACTCCCAAATTTTGAACACTGGACTTTGCATTTGTACACAGGGAGGCATTCACTTGACTGATTTTGAGGGTAAATATCAGGAGGAGCTACAACCATAGTTTCTGTTTTATCTGCAAATTAAATAAAGGTAATTATTAAAAAGCAAGTCTTTTACCCATAAGAAACAATCAACTAGGGTGAACAACTGATCAAGCTGGGGTAGTTTAAAAGACACGTACAACGGGATATGATCAGCATAAAAGTGATAAGAAATGTCATTAAAAGATTGTATAATATGAGGAAAGATGTACAATTAAGATAATAATGGACAAAGGATTGATCCTTGGGGTTAAACAATGGTAGAAGAAAACATATCTACCATAACAGAGAAACCATTGTAACACAGAGACAGAAATAACACCCAACTGCCTAAGTTTATTAAGTAAAATGAGTACAGAACAATTCCCTGCATCAGAGGCCCTTAAAAGATCATTATAGACCTTTAGATAGGCTCAGTAAAGAGCTGTTTTTAAAAACCAGATTGTAAAGGGTCAGAAATCTGTATACATTTGCTTAGTAAGGATTTAAATTAAAAGCCTTTTCTAATATTTTGCTAATAATTGGCAATTTGGAAATTGGTCCCATGTAAATTAGGTTTTATTCATAATGGAATTATCGTAGCAGTTTTAAAGTAGGAAGGAATACACCCTTGCATCAAATTGCAATTAATAATCAATAGCAAAGAAGGACCAGTGCTAGCTAACCAGTGCCAACCAAGCCCTAAGTAAAATGAGAACAGTAAGGGTTAATCTTACCTGTTATTGTAAACAGATTAAGTGTAATTACAGTAAGTAAACAGCTCAGTACACCATGGGGGGTTAGCATAATGGGAGGAACATAAGGAGATTTTGGACCTCAAGGCCATCACCTTATTCATAAAGTCTTTAAAAACATATCACAATCAACATCTGAAAGTAACAGAGCATGCTAAGGTGGAGGTGAAACAATGCTCTTAATAGTGTTAAAATAATACCCTGGGATTATTCTTATTGCAAGCTATGAGACTGGCAGAATACTAGAACCTGGCTTCATTCACTGACTCATTAAAAGAAAAGAGTAAATCTTTGAAATGTTCACGAAGAACAACCAAGCACGTGGTCTTCCACAAACGCTCTGCTTTTCGGCAAGAGCATCAGAGGCCACAAACTAGATTAATTAACCGGGGTAAATAAGAAACAACAGAGCAACGACTAATTTTGTAAAAGCAACCTTATCAATAATGGCATGACATTTTTATATTAAGGGAATTAACCAGGATCTTGATAGTATCAAAATGAACAGCATCAAAAAAGAACTATCTCTGAGATTTTATTCCAAAAGAGTGAACTGAACAAACTGAACAAAAAGGACAAAACACAGACAGAGGCAGAGGCCTAACCAAGCATAGGCACCATCTTGAAAGTTGATAAATAGTACAATGTTCCTGCCTAACTTTATAAAACCACTCACAATTATGACCCACCTACTCAAGGCTAATTTAGCTGGTCTTTAAAATAATCTTTTATTGTTTTACAGTGGCAACAGACTCCCTTGGTGCACCTGTCCACAGCCAGTATGGCAGGCCACACTAATCACCATTTAAGGATTTTCAATATACCAGCCACTTCTATTAGCCACACAGACAGAACTGTGAATGATAGTAAAGAGAGATTACCTGAAGAAAGCATAATATCTTAAATAGTAGATTAATCAAATACTATTCCAGAAATAAGTGCTAATTGCAGTAATAGCTTAGGAAGCTTGTTGACCAGAAGCTTGAACTAACAGTGCACTACCTGTTTTCTCACAGGGTAAAAATGCAGCCAGTGCTACACGGGAATGGACTGAACAGGAGACTCTGCTACTACTGGAGGGTCTGGAGATGTATAAGGATGACTGGAACAAGGTCTCGGAGCATGTAGGCAGTCGCACACAGGACGAGTGTATTCTTCACTTCCTGCGGCTACCTATTGAGGACCCCTATCTTGAAGACGGCTCCTCCTCCCTTGGACCTTTGGCTTATCAGCCAGTCCCATTCAGCCAGGCAGGAAACCCCGTAATGAGCACCGTTGCCTTCCTTGCTTCAGTGGTCGACCCTCGAGTTGCCTCTGCTGCAGCCAAATCTGCTCTAGGTAAGGGGTCAGAGTTCATAGAATGGATTTGCTTTACCTGTTTGCATGTTTTCCTTAAAACAGAAAATGTGATGTCATCACGACCCAGTGTGTGCATGTAGGTGGTTATTTTTCTGTTGTAAACGCCTTTCATTGTACAATCAATTTTGCAAGTAGACAGGATAGTTTCTGTGTAAGTAATGGTAGTAAGACCGAGCAGTGTACAATACATTATGAGATCAGTGGATTTAAGTCTCAAATTTGTTACTTATACTGTATCTGTAAATCCTGAAAGTTTGCAGTACATAAATGCACAACCGTTTGAACTTCTTTCTCCCTTGCACTTTTGCCTGAGAATTTAATATTTAAATGGAAGGAGGTCATGCATGGAAACAAGCCAGTGTCAAAATCCCAGAATATTGACATGGCAGCTTCCCTGCACAAGGCCTAGTACAAGTTTTTAAATATGTTTTAGAAATGAAGTAGCTGTTGGCTACTCTTGCTGAGAATATTACCTTCTGATTATACCTCCTGTCTGATAATGTACATCCTTGCAAACTACTGTTTAAGGGCTGCATGTGTGAATGACACAAAGTCCCGAAATGACATTAAAAGTATCCTGATAGCATTCTGGAGCTTTAGTGGTACATTTTAGGATTTCTTTACTGTATTTAAAACAAGATCTACGCAGATGCTAATGATGTTCTGTGTGTGTGTGGCAGAGGAGTTCTCTCGCATGAAGGAAGAAGTGCCGGCTGCTCTAGTGGAGGCACATGTGCGTCGAGTGGAGGAGGCAGCCAGAGTGAGTGGCAGACCAGACCCTCTGTATGGCCTGGAAGGCAGCGGCATTGCCGGCACAGGCTTGGAGGACTCAGAGAAACCCGGTAAAACACACAATTTCATCTTTTATTCACGTTCCTGAACTCTAGGCTTATTATTTCACTATTAATCTTAAGGGTAAATATTTAGTTATTTTGTATATTATTCAGCAGCTGTCATGAAATGAATATGGAAGTTAGTTGTATTAAAATTGAAGTGCAAACTGCCTGGTTGTTTTTACAGCAGAGGAGAGCAGTGAGGAGAGCAAGAGCAGTGATGGCCAACCCAGCGAAGACAAGCGAGAGAGTAAGGTAAGCAACTATACCCTACTTACAACACTGTTAATATAGTACATGTTTCAGTTATTGTTTGATTATGTGAATTATTTCTGTCTTTTTATTGACCTAGGAGGGTAAAGATGGAGTGAGTGAAGAAGAGGAGAAGCAAGGAGAGAATGGAAAGAAAGAAGAAGAAAGAGCAAGGGAGGCAGAGACAGAAAGAGAGGCGGAGAAGACTGACTCTGAGATCGGTGTGTTCATGTGACCAGAGCAGATGGCGGATTAAGAATGGTCTCGCTCATAACCAATTACAAATCTTCTCTCTTTCTCTTCAGGTGATGTAGAGAAGGAGAAAGAAGGGAAGGAGGGATCAGAGGAGGGCCAGAGGGAAGGAGAGAGTGAGGGGGAAAGAAAAGCCAAGGTGGAAAGAGATGTCGGGGAGGGGAACTTGGCCACAGCAGCTGCCTCTGCACTCGCTGCTGCTGCTGTCAAAGCCAAGGTGAATTAATCTGCAGTGAGGCTGCTTTAGATAATTAGATGGTTTAGATATTTATCTAAATTATAACTGTTTATTCAGTTATTGATTTAGTATTCAGAACCTTTAGTCTTTTGCAAGCCACAAAATGTGTAACTTGAACTACACCATATTTCCTCAGAAAAGGTATTTAAAAAGGACTGATTGTATCTGAATGGTAGAGTGTAAAATATAAATAAATGATAGCTGGTATAGTTTAGGCAGCCATATCACTTTATATGCTTTTCTTGCAGCCACTGAAGCTGAAGAGGAGGGTTGCCTGAAAAATTATGTGTGAGCACTTTCAGTTAATAAAAATGGGCTGTGCAACATATATGATAGGCTGGTGTACAGGCACAGCAAGTTTGATGAATCAGCTAAAATATGTAATTGTAGTACTTAACTATTATTCTCCGATAAGAATAAGACTAAATCCAAGAACTCAGGGCCTGTTTATTGTGAGTTCTGGAAAATCTGTTTATTCTGGAAAATGGATAAGACTTCTGTCGTTACTTTCGTTTTGGCCTACTCATGTTTAGGTCTGTAGCTATCATTTTATTTATTGTATTATTTTATTTAAGAATTTGGTGCCTCCTACACGTTTTGAAATATTGGCATGGTTCCAAAACATTAAAACGTCTGTAAATATACAGGGCAGTGTGCGAGTATTCAGATTTTTGATTAGTTGATCAGAGGTCGAGTATTAACTGTTTAATTTGTTCAATGGCCAGAAAAGGCGGCCAGAAAGGGACAAAACATGGAGAAACACAAATGCAGAGCGAAACACACAGCATACTCATAAACAGACTTCAAGACACTAAAGCTCAGTTATTTTAAAAAGGTTTGTCACTCTTTGATGCGGTTAAATTAAAAATAGTCAGCCCATGAATGCGACTACGCATTCTGTTGTCCTTAACCATAAATGGCTTATAAAACCATAAAAAGCCAGCGAGTTCACATTGAGTACTATGCATTGTATAGCAATCTTTTCAAAAATAACACATAAAGTACGTAGTTGCACAAATGATGAAGTTAATTAACTCTTTGTCTGATTCACATTTTCTCTAAATAGCACCTGGCTGCGGTGGAAGAAAGGAAGATCAAGTCTCTGGTGGCTCTGCTGGTTGAGACTCAGATGAAGAAGCTGGAAATCAAACTGAGGCACTTTGAGGAGCTAGAGACTATCATGGATCGTGAGAGAGAGGCGGTAAGGCATCATGAGTATTGTAATTTATTTAAGAGAATTAACATAATTTTGGTTCAAATGCAAAGTGTTACCCTACTGAATTAAGATTCATTTACCCTCTCTGACATTGTGTGTGTGTGTGTGTGTGTGTGTGTGTGTGTGTGTAGTTGGAGTACCAGAGGCAGCAGCTGCTAGCAGATCGTCAGTCATTCCATATGGAGCAGCTGAAGTATGCGGAGATGAGAGCTCGCCAGCAGCACTTCCAGCAAATCCAGCACCAGCACCATAGTAACCAATCCGGAAACCAGCCTGGCAACGCTCCACCTGTGCCCCACCAATCTGCTCCTAACACTAGTGCCCCACCTCCTACACCCAGCCCTGCACCAGCATCCTCCACCAATGCCCCCAACGAAGCTCCACCCACCTCAGCTTCACACACCTCTCCACCCACCAACACACAGACTGCAGCAGTGCACGGTGAGAGAATATGAACATGCCATACTCATCATGCCATACACACAAACACAATACACTACACATATTCATACCCTGTGTGTATCAGATGCATGTACACATTCATAATCAGTAACTGATGATGAAATGTAAAAGTTGATTGGTGTCACATAAGGCTATATGGTGTATACTGAGTGCATCATTGATGTTCTTTGCTCTTATCGTTTTTTCTCTATGCTCCATTTCCTCCCATGTTTCTCTCAGACTCCAGCGCTTCGCTAGCGGGGGATTCCCTCCATCCCAATGCCCCGGTGCCCCCACCACAGTAAAGAGGGCCAAACAGAGAGTTTGAGGGATTTTAGAGTGGAAGAAAACAGACAGAGAAAGAGAAGAGATTGACAGGGAAAACAAAGGGAAGAAAATGTAGTTTATATCTTTGTTTTTGGGAGACAATTCATCCTCAGTATCAAAAAAGTGTCAACATCTTAGCAAATTGGCTGTTTCAGCATTACACAAGAACTCCATCTGAATCAGTGAGGTGTGTTTGGACCAACCCCTGTTAAACAGCCAGAAAAGAAACCGCACAAAAAATGAGCCATGTCTTTGGCTTAAACATATCATTAAAAATGCCCAATTTATGTACCCAAACAGAATGGAGATGAACAATATTCTTCAACTTCACTTTGCACCAGAACACCAGAAGCAGTATTGAAGGGGCTTGTTGGATGTGTAGTCAGGTTCCAGCCTCTTCTCTGTCAACTCAGTATAGGTACTTACAAACAAAAAGAAAAGAAAATGAAAAAATTAAAAGCTGCACTTTTTAGAATGTTTCTCCATTTTTACATTTGGAGACATAAAAGTCAAATTTGACCTGAAGCACTTAAAATTCCTTTAGCAGTCTCCTTTCTCTCACTAAGTCTTTGTATTCATTTAATAGAAGCACTCCATTTGGAACGAATTTGAAAAGAAACTTGACTTTGTATTTGTTATTCTGTATGTGTGACTGTTGGTTTTACTCTTGGGACAATGTGAAAGCTTTAGTGGGTTGGCCTGTTGTGCTTACTTTTTTTTAGTACAAGTAACTTTTAGCATGATGAAAAAAGAGGGCAACAAATTAGTGTTAAAGATGTTTGCCTTGTATGGAACTTGTCTTTGACTGTAGATGAAAACCATGTACTGTAAACTTGGAGAGTCTGTTATAAGCTCGTAACCTTTCCACTCCGAGTGTGTATGCGTGTTTGTTTGCAGTTAGCAGTATAAGAGTTGACTCTGTCTGAAGTTTCCCGGTTTAAAACGACAAACGTTTACATGTCTTTATAGAAGTTTTGACTGTCTTGACCTGTGTGGTC
Source organism: Brachyalestes nurse (assembly GCA_037974405.1). NCBI lineage: Eukaryota > Metazoa > Chordata > Actinopteri > Characiformes > Alestidae > Brachyalestes > Brachyalestes nurse. The sequence continues at coordinate 17,315,638 of JBBPCY010000109.1, forward strand.
AGCCTTCCCTACTCCAAGGAAACTGGTATTAGTTCACAGACCCATTTCAGGTTAACTGGTGGATTTTATCAAGTGCGTGAAAAATTCAAATAGCAGATATTTCTGTTTCTGCATCAGGAGTGCGAAGTCAAGATAAAGCTGATAGTGTATGATAATGAAGAAAACAGGTAGAATTAGTCCAACTTATAATCTGAATTATTTTAACAAACCTCATATCACACCATATATCTCATTTTCACTTGTCTGACTGAAGCTTGGAATGTATGTGTGTGTGTATGTGTGTGTTGAATGCCAGGCCAAACCCACATAAAGTGTGGCTAAATGAAGGACAAAGCCTGATCACTTAAACAGTACAAAAAGGGATTTCAGAGTTACATTTGCAGTTGTATTCTGTGTATCTTCATATTGTATTCTTCCTATTTTTGTATTTTTATATGTTTCTTTCCACTATTATCATTATTGCAGTATTGCTGTTAACATATTACGCTTGTAACTTTTCTCTCATTGTGAACATGCCTGTGTTACTTATTTGTCGATGTGAAAGTATCATTCTGTTCCATGAGACCGGACCGATGCGCGTGTGTACTGTGCCCTGAATTATTACCATATATTTCTTTATGTACGTTCTCCTGCCTCGTGCCATGTATTATTTTTTTTTATTGTTTTTTTTTTTTTTTTTTTGAAATTTAAATGCTGAGAACTCACTGCTTGACACTATGTTGCAAGCAGTGAAAGCCACAGCCAATATTGGACACCCATTTTCACAGTAATACAGTTTACAGCTCAACACATGCATGCTGACATTCAAATATGCAGTAAACGAACCATTTTACACACAAAACAGGTCTCATTACCAGTGTTATGAGTGTAATGTGACCAATTCTTTCAGATCGTCGGCTTTCCTGTCTTTTACATTGTGTGACACTAGTGATATATTAAATAGTCTGTCTGTATGTCGTTTCTTTTTTTCTCTTTGTTGGGTTTTGTCTTTTTAAACGGTGGTGCGAAAAACAGAAAAGAATTGCGTGTACAGTGGTTGAATGCTTTTGGACATGGTCATTCGAAGGTTTTTTGCAGGTTTGATGAGTCAAACACCTGCTTGCTCAACAGACTGGTTAGTAAGAGTGCATCAGTTTTAGTTTCAGAAATACATCCGAGAGTCTTGAACAATAAAATGTCATCATTGATGAGTTTCAAGTGTCATGTCTTTTGCATCCTTTTTTAGAGAATGGCTTTTCTCACTCAGGATCTTCCTATATGTGACAAATTTCATATTGATTATGTATTAAGCTTGCTGTTGGATACTGAATGATATACAATGATTGTTATTATTAGGGCTGTTTTAAGGCCAAACAACATAAATTGATTCCTTTTAAAGATTTATTTAAAAAATATATATAACATGGGTGCATACAATAGGCTCTGTGTGGTAGGATCAATTATTAAGCAATACTGAAAAGTCAGCAAGGCTATGTCTTTTTTTTATTAAAGTTAAATTATTTTAAGTAATGAAGATTCAGTAAAAAAAATTACATAAAAAGAAGCAGTAAGTTCTCCTGAGCTATGACATGACCTGGCTGACCCTACAGTAATGAGTGAATGCAGTCACAGAGCAGAGCCACTAGAGGGCAGCAGCTCCTCTTCTCCTCTCGTCTCTTTCAGTCAGTCGGCCCAGCTCATCGGTGTCCAGTCTTATTTACAATAGACCTGTTCGGAATAAATGAAAACTTGCAGCCACATCTACCAACGCACACACAACAGCAGCACTGTTTTTTTTACAGTAACGGTGTCATTTCACTGAGCACCGGTTGCTAAGTAACATCTCCCAGGTGTTTTTTTTTACTTTTATGCTCCGTAGGTCAGATCTTCATCAAAGTGTGAACCGTTGAGGCCTGACAGTAAACTTTTTGTTTGAGCATCTTTTAAACAAACTGCAGTTCACCAGAAACTAGCAATATATTTGCATTGTTATATGGACTGTCTAAACAATACCACATTCAGAAAAAAACTGCTAAAAACCGAAAAAGCTGAGCTGAACCTTAAAGTTGGTGATCTGCGATCAGGACTGATTTTGGACACGGAGGTTCACTTGAGCAAGAAAAAGGTCTTCACACAGTGCTCCCCAGGCTCTGTGTTCCTGGCTGCTCGCTGCTTCACTTGGTGAATGGGTTAAACACAGAGAAAGAATTTCACACTGTGTGCTGTTCTGTACTGTGGTGTGTTCACATGCGACTGTAAAGGGGCCACTTTACATTGCAAGTTTCATGTCTCATGATACATAATGCAAAATTCTCTACTTTTTTGGCGGAAATGATACAAAATTCCAAGTTTCTTTGCTTTACCATTTTGTTAATTTGTAGAATACTTTATAGTTGGCTCTCAACACTGGTGTAAAATGGGCAAGTCTTAGAACGACTTTGACGAGGGCCACACTGTGATGACAACTGGGTCAGAGTATCTTCAGAATGACAGGTCAGGTTCCTGCTTTTCAGTGGTGAAACCGTGACAGGGTCCAATCTCACGAGAAAACTCTACAAAATGACTAATGTTCCACCAAAGGCACCTACAATGGACACCTGAGCATCAGATCTGCACCGTGGAGCAATGGAAGAAGGTGATCTGGTCTGATGAAACATGCTTTCTTTTACTGCGTGTGCTGGTTCTGTGTGGTGTGTGTGTGTGTGTGTGTGTGTGTGTGTGTGTATACATACATATATATATAAATACAAATAATTACACTCTAATATAGCAGTGAGTTGCAGGTGATTTAGTAAATGTCTTCTTTGTTCATATTTATCATTTTGCTCATTCTAAACCGCATAATAAAGTAACCAAATGACACTGATAACTGACAGCCATGCTGTTTAGGCACACACTTTCTGCAGGTCAGTTTAAAGTGTACATTTTGCATACTTTATCTGTGTCCATATTTGCCAGGCGTCTCTTTGTGCTACCAAAGAAGGATCACTAACGTTTGCCTGTAAAATTCTCCATACACACATACAAGGCAGCTGCTATTCCTAATTTGGATGCACTATAACGAAGTGGAATGATCCCTTTAGAACTTAGAGTAAACAAGTACTAAGGGGTGGAGGTTTGAATAGCGTATCCATACAAGGCCAACATTTGTCATACAACCACAAAAAATAACTGACATGAAAAACAAAGTACAAAACAACAACAAAAAACTATAGCTTTTGTTGAAACCTCTGAGCATTTATTGATTTACACGTAGACAGTACAACAGATAACGGGTAAGGGCATTACGTCAGCTACTGACAGATGAATGAGTTGGATATCATGGCCACCCTGCCCATTCTTACAGTGAACCTACATGCACCTTTTTCAGTATAAAACACAATGACTGGATGAAGAGACCAAAGACACACTGGACCGATAGGATGGAAACGTCTGGGTCCGAGTGGAATGCAATGTCTGACATAAAAGCATTAAGACATGTCTTAACACTATGGAAGATGTAGGACAATTAACATTCAGAAACGTCCCTGGAAAAATGAAAAACCTTCCTTGGATGTCTCCATGGATGACAATAACACAAACAGATCAAAGGCACTTAAGAAAAAAAAAACAATGCAGCCATGGACAGATACATAACAAAAAAACAAACATGAAATGAAATAAACTTGCTTCATTGAAATCTTCATCCACTCATTACCATCCTTACGAGTTCTGAAAGAGAGAGGGGAGGGAGAGAGAGGGGAAATTTTAGTCATTTGTTCAGATATTTAAGCAACTGACTTACCTCCACCTGCTACATTAGTTAGTGTCCCCATGCAAATTCCAAAGCCATGACTACTCCAAAAGCCCAGTATACAGTTCATATTGTACTCTGCTTGTCAGTCAAATAACATTTACATGGAAACATCCAACAATAAACAGAAGGGGTGGGATGCTGCAGCCTGGGTGAGAAGACATTAAAGCAGTAGGAGATAGTCCAGGCCTACAGGAAGCTGGAATGTGTTAAGGTTAGCACACCCCCTTATAAGGAGAGAGAAAGAGAGACAGAGATACACACACAAGTAGAGTGCTACACCTTTTTGTAAGAACATACACAGATACCAGCAGATCACACCACTACAGCTTCTCTAATCCAGATTTCCATGAATTGATTAAACTTCCAGCATCCACTGCATTTCCAGTTTATTAGGAAATTCAGTGTACTCTTATCTCACAGCTACACTTATTGGTCATTTTACCACCACCTACCATATATGTGCACTTTGTAGGTTAACAGTTACTGACAGTAGTTGCTGCACAAATTGTAAGCAATGGACCATTTTTAAACATTGTATACACTCACTGGCAACCTTGTTCATCAGCTGTTAGTTTCTAACCACTGTCAGCTGATTCTTTTATTTGTGCCACCACAACAGATACTTTTGTGCCACTGGTGGTCACTGCTGTGCCTAAAATGGCCAAATAACTGGTCTGTGGTAGTCCCATAGTGGTTTATAAATTGTTCATTGCAGCAGAGAAGCCACAATCAGAAAAAAGTACTTACAAACCTAATAGACAGGTCAATGGTTTTGGAAAGAAAATTAGTGCAATCCCTCAGGCCGCGTTCACAATGACTTTTGTAGAACACATTTAAAAAAAAAAAAAGCATGTACTGCAATAAGCTTTATTGAAAATGAGGTGTCAATTATCCTCTGTTGTCCATCAATAAAGATCCACAGTTCTGACCAAGGGGACCATGTGATGATGTAAAATGGGGCCTTAGTCAGTCACATTGATTTTGAATAAAAACGCAGGAGATTGCATCTAGAGCAATTTAAATTGAATGATACAGCAGGACGGTGAGTGGCCTTACACAGGCCTTTTTGCTTCTTTTTATTTGAAAAAGAACCGCAGCTGCCAGCAGTTTAAGGTTACGAGCTTCCCACTCACACAGATCTGTCCCGCAAACAAACCAGAATTATTTATCAATAACGATGGGTACCAAGATGTCTTGTGAACCTGGCTAATTTTGTCAGCTTTTTTATTTGATTCAGGAAATGCCTTCACAAAATTCCCTAAGTTGGAGTGTGTCTGCAAACCCAGTGTTCAAGACAATATGGCCTAAGAAAGTGAACAGCGCAGTGAGGGTCTGTCAGATATTTACTGATCCAGCTGATGTACGGGGAAGGCACTGCTACAGAACAGGGAATCATAGGAGGCCAGCCAGTTCTAATAGTACTGTTAGAATTGCACTAGTATAGCAGCAACCTGCTTTCCAAGATCGCACAAGAGTCTCCTAGTCACATGCAGAGATGCTACATGCTAGGCTAGAGCCAGGAGGAGCAGGAGAGAGGAGGCTGCAGGAGAGAAAAACATAGTATTAAACCAGAGAGAGAAATAGATGGGCTCATTGTCCATACCCTCTACTCAACCGGCCATGATGTGGCGCACAAAGGCTGTCAGGAGGGGGAGGGGATGAATAAAAGACATTAACACAATGTACAACACACACTTTACAAACACACACAGATGTTTGAAGCTGAAAAAAGACAAAAACAAAAAAGCACACATAGGATCTTGAACCCCAAGTTGAGCGCTTTACCTTCATAATTGATGCAGCCATTGGCATCCTCATGACCTGCCAACAAAGTCTCTACTTCCTCTTCTGTCATTTTCTCACCTGGAGGACGGACGCGCACACACACACACACACACACACACACACTTTCTCAGGTTCAAAGCCACAAACCATTATGTGCTCAATCAACAACAGCTGATTACAGAAATAGTCTGCAAAAAAATCTAATTCACAAAGGAGGGCTGATCCTGGATCAGTTTCCTTTGTATGATGTTTGTTTTTAATGACAAAAACTGATTCTAGATTATCACTGCTAATCCTGATGTGGTTTGTGAAAACAGACCCTTTCAGCAAATATGGGTGCCTAGTGTTTATTAGCAAAGTTAGTCTCACAGCTCCAGGTTACATCTAGGGTGAATTACATTTTACACCAAACTCTTTTTTTAAGTTAACCTGGTGTTTCTGAATTACAGATACCCAGAGGGGAGTTTAAGATTAAAATTTATCACATCTAGCTTCAAGACACTTAAGATATAAATGAAGCACTGAAATGAGGTGAAGGCTCTCAGTCCATGGATATACTACATAATTATACCATGGCTCAGCCATCTCAGTCTTAAGGATCTTTAGATCATCTTTATATGTATTACAGCATAAACTGGTGGTAGACGTCGTTCCCCTGCAGCGTACGCAGAATATTAAAAGATTATTCAGTTTCTGTATGGGTGCCCCAATATTTTTCCTTTCAGGTAGGTAAGAGATTAAAATCTCAACTTCAATAAATTAGTACAGAAGTGCTAAGTTATGCACAGCGTGTAAAGAAGTCCTTACCTAGAGTGGTCAGTACGTGACGTAACTCAGCACCCATCACCGTCCCATTGCCCTCTTTATCAAACACCCGTAGTCCCTCCACAAAGTCTTCAAACGAGCCCTGGTCCTTGTTCTTGGCGATGGCCTGAAGCATGGGCAGGAACTGCTCAAAGTCCAGCATCTTTATGTTCATCTCTGAGAAAGACAACCATCAGGCACCCATTACTACTTATCTTACATTATCTTTCTTCATTGTCAATAATAAGCTTAACACACCATGTTCAATAAACGAGTGCAACAATACAATCAAAGACTAATCAACACTTGGGTGCTGATTAATGAGAATACTTCAATCTGAATGCTTCTTGATTGTCTCTAGGGCTTTTCGGGGTGCTATTTAACAAATCTCACAGTGTGACTACTCAAAAAGATCACTGTTGTAAAAGCATATGGTCTCAATTCTGGAAGTAAAACATTAGCCCTTAGTATGAAAATAAATCAGCTGATTGAATTATTCTGGCCAACAACCTAGTGTGAATGAATATTGCTTGAGAATCTGTCACAAAAGCCATCCCCTTCTAGAAGGCTGCTGCGGAAAATAAGACCACTAACATCAAGCAGTGACTCATTGGCCTTTTAATGATTCATGGTCACTTTTTAAAACATTTAGTATCTCCTTTCCTTCTGACTGCTTACATGAGGGCTTTGGTTTCATACTACCTTTCAGAATCAAGCAATCTACACCTTAGGACATGACTCAGCACCCAGCTTTATAATACAGCATCACAACAAGGTCAGCAAACATCCTCAAGCTTAGCTCTGATCGGCCAAGTCAGCAAAGTCAGTCAGGGTTCTGACCTTCAGCCTTGGGGTTGCCGAGCACTTTGAGGACTTCAGCGTTGACAGGGTTTTGTCCCAGAGCACGCATCACGTCCCCACACTGACTGTAGCTGATCTTTCCATCGCCTGTCCGGTCAAAGAGCAGGAAGGCCTCCTTAAACTCTGAGGAAAAGCAAAAATGGCAGTGAAAGCATAGATAAGAGAGAAAAAGAAACCTATTCTGGAAATTAAACATTCAGAGGGGAGAAAACAGAAATGAATGGTTAATTAATACTACACAATTTTTCCCTTCACCAGAAATGCAGTCAATCTGAATAGATTCTTGATGTATGAAATGTGTTTCTTTAGCTTGGCACTACAAGGCTTATAAGTCAGGGAAACTTCTTTTCCACCAAATACAAGGTGGTGTGGGTAAAAACTATAAAAGCAAAATTCAGACACCAAGTGTATCTTATTAGCTACATTTGGGGTGAAGGATTATTTCCAGCTGAACTACTCATATAAGAAGGCAGTATTAGGAGATTAAGAGAAAATACTAAACATAATACAAAATACAAACATATAAGCCTTTCATGCAGAGATAGGTGAGGTAGGGGATGTCTACAGTATCTATAGCAAATCTTAAGTGTTACAGTATACATACATACACACATGAACAGTACAAAAGCTTTATAATAACATAATATAAACAATAATATAAGTACACTATACAAAGAAATGTAGTGTATATATATATATATACACATACACACACACATAGTATATAGTGTATATTTTTTTCTATTACATTGTTGTGTAGCTTTCATTCTTTTCTTTTGTTCTGTCCACTTTGCTGCTTTAACAATGCATGTACAGATAATTGTTTGGTGTAGATGTGAAGATGACCCTGGGCAGTGACAGAACCCCCTCGACTGTGAGGGAGAGGAATGCTCCTGTCTCCGGGCAGGCCTGACTCAAACTCAGCTCTACCCTCCACCTCTCCTTATAAGGCAAGGAGCGAGCGGGGGAACCCATCGAGCAACACTTTATCAACCAAACAACAGAGAGGAAATTACACAATGATGAAAACTGGCCGCCGCCTAAAAAGGCGAGAGTGTTACACGGCCGTGGACTAAAATGTTGCTCTAAGACCTTTTCGTTTTGGACGCAAAAACCCAAACAAAAAGTAAACAATGTCCGTCAGATCAGCAAGGACACGCCTTTAAGGGCGGCATGGACTCTGTTCTTTTGCCCCTACCTCATATCGGGTTAAAAGTAGTATTTTATTTGTGTTTAGGAACAATAACACTGAGGTGACACCAGACGATCCTGAGCTTCTCAGTCGTTTTCTGCATTTTACAGAGCAAACAAATCATGCGTTTACAGCTTCACACTCCATTCACTTCCGCCTTATTAACGCCAAAGAACTGGATCAACTTTGTTAAAACATAACTACAAATCGGACAAACACACACAAAACACACCACCGACCCAGCTATCAAGGACGCACTGAGTTAGTCACATCTCTTAGCATGCCGAATTAATTTCGCTTTGACGGATCGTCATAACGTTAACAGGCATTAGTGAAGTTATTCACTTCCTTCCTTCCTTCATTCATCACGTCTGCACTCACCGGCTAAACACTGTCCCGGTCAGGGACATGAAAAACCCTAAGTAGGAAAGGGTAGAAAATAAAGATGAGAGACAGAAGTCACAGATAACCTCACCAACACAAGTAATTCATGAGGCTGCTCGTTTCTGGCTGCTGTAAATGAATAAGAACACATGTACACTATGTGGACAAAAGTATTGGGACGCCTGACAATTACACAAATGAAATTGCATTCAAATGCATATTCTTTAATATGGAGTTGGTTTCCCTTTGCAGCTACAACAGCTTCCAATAGTCTTTAAAGGCTTTCCACAAGATTTCGGAGTGTTCCCGTATTAATATATGTGCCCATTCATTCTGTAGAGCATTTATGAGGTCAGACACTGATGTTCGACGAGAAGCCCTGGCTTGCAATCTCGTTCCAGCACATCCCAAAGGTGATGGTTGGTTGACATAAGGGATCTGTGTGGGCCAGTCAAGTTCTTCCACACTGAACTCATCCAACCATATCTCTATATATATTGCTTTGTGTACTGGGGCACAGTCGTGCTGGAATAGAAAAAGGCCTTCCCCAAACACCGTGTCCACAAAGTTTGAAGCATGGCGTTGTCCAAAATGTCTTGATATGCTGAAGCATTAAGACTGCTCTTCACGTACAGTAAGATACCACCTGAATTCAACAATTTAGAGGTGTGTCCCAATACTTTTGCCCATATAGTGTAAGTTCACTCACCACTGATCTGGTCCTCCGTGAAGTCAGACTGAAGGCACGGGGTGATGCAGACATTGCAAAAGAGGGGAGAAAAATAAAGATCTTAATTATACAGTAAAGACACAGAGTCAAAAGCACCTTGCATAGTCAGTGCCACAGCAGTTGGCGATTTAAACAGACAGTCGAGTAAAGCAGGGCGATGTGGCTGAACTGGGTCTGTTTCTGTGTAGCTAGCGTTAGCTGTATTAATCCCTCTGGCCTGTCAGCACAGGGCTTGACTGCGTCTTTTCAGAATAAAACCCCTGATATAAGGCAGAAAAAGCTTAATGTGTGACAGACCCGTGCTGCTATGGCTCTGAAAACGAGACACTGAAATGCTCACCATTGTGCCGCTGGAGAGGCGAGAAGAGGTGTGGCGGGACCGGTTGCCTGTTGAGGATCACTGGAGCCCAGACTGCGCGAGGACACACAGTAGCACGGTAATACATGCATGACGTAATTTAATCGCGAGGACACAGCCTCGACCAATCAGAACCCGAGGGCGTTGGGTGAAACCCATCTAGCTCTATACTCACTGTTTAGTGCACTACAGAGGCAGGTGGAATAGACAAAGTAAGATATAACCGTTTATTAGTCCCACAGCCTGAAAATTTGCATTGTTACGGCAGCAAGTGGACAGAATAAAAAAAACCCTTGACCCCTTATAGCCGCGCGTGAAAACACCACAGCACACAGTGTGAACAATGTGAAATTCTTTCTCTGCATTTAACCCATTCACCAAGTGAAGCCACAGGCAGCCAGAAAAACAGTGCCCGGGGAGCAGTGTGTGGGGACGGTACCTTGCTCAAGGGTACTGGCAGGCCTGGGATTCAAACCCACAACCTTCTGATCGCAGAGGCAATACCCTAACCACTAGGCCACCAGCAGAAAGAAAATAAAAGCACTAAAAGTAGCATAACCAATAGAATAAAAGCTTTACAATAACCAATGTAAAAACCAATGTAAATGTATGTGTGTGTACACACATATATATATATATATATAGATAGATAGATAGATAGATATAGATATATATATACAGGTACACACTGGAGTATCATTGACAGAAACAGAAACAATACACCAGAAAAAACACAGTTTGCACACAATAATATTTTAAGTGGAATATTGGAAATGTTGCACCAGTGCCAAATACTGTTCAGAGAGCATCTCCACTGCTGATGCAATTTCAGTTAAACACATCCTTACTTTCTCATGCCCCTTCCAGTTCAGATAACAGGGGTAAAACTCTCTTTGGAAATAAATATATATAACATACATATATAACATACACTGACTACCATAATGCTAGTGTTGTAACTCTAAATGTGTGCACTAGACCAAAGATCCGGCATCCAGTGGAAGTGAATAAGGACAGAACTGAACTACAGTATTGTTACATATAGCGACACCTTGTGGCAAGCAAGAATACTACTAATTATTTCTAATCGGTTTGACTTGAGGTATGGCCTGTTATGAAACTCAATTTGGCCTCAATTCAAGGGAAAAAAATATCTATCTTTACAGTGCCAGAGTACATACTCATTAGTTGAGTTGTGTAAAGGGCCTTGTGATATCTATTTTAAAAGCTGCTAGACAATTCCGCTGCTATACACTGCTTTCAAAACTGCAATGTATGATCAGTAAACAAATGTACTTCTTTGAATAACTAGTACCGCAACCCATATCCCACCTTAAACATGCACTAAAACAAGCTGTGTTACACATATTTTTTATTTTGAAGCTGTATGTTCAGTTCATTTGATAAACAAAATATCAGCAACAATTCATGCCCACACATATCACAAGTGTGTGTTAAGACTGGTCTCAATCTTGTTATTAAATTTCACTTTGCACTTTATTTAGGCTATAGGTTCTATAGGCCCAAGAAGAGTTTCACCACAGATGGAATACTTGGAGATTTTCTGAACAACCAAAACTGTTAGAATTCATGATGTGCTACCCTTCAAAGATATGTCCAAATAATGCTTTTGGCCTAATACGGGCAGGGCTTTTCTCTTCAGACACTGAGAATGAAGTATTACTGTATACAAACACACTGTCCTCATCCCTGTGCAACATGGCGGGCTCTCTACTCCACCTTCGGAGTGGAATCCTCACCACATCCGTAACGTACAAAGTCGAGGACACGTGCATCACGCAGGGTGAGGTACTGCCCCACAGTGTATTGGGGCTCTAGCAGAAAGGTCTGTGGTAAAAGTCGTGTTTCAGATTCTCCACAAGGTAGATCTTCCATGGTGCCAAGAGTAACAGGAGCCTCCCCTACAACATGCTGTCCCAGCTTCTTGCCCATAACCTCAGCCTGTCCCTCAGGTCCGCCCTGGAACACAACCAGTGCACCATATCGTCCCATCGGCGTGCCGTTCTGCCCTGTAACCGCTCCATGCACGTACGAGCCGATGTGCCAGTCAGAAGGCACACTTATGGACACAGCTCGTCTTACAGAAATGTTTTCACCCAATCGACCTGAGAAGAAAGGGCATAGAAAACTGTGAGAGACAGAAAGAAATTAAAGTACAGCAAAGAGTTATAAAGATTTATTTAAAAAACAAATAAACTGAGGTTCTAATTTTAAGGGCAATAAATACATGCATTGACTTCAGGGCTGCAACACTTATTCAACAAGTCCAATCATTTTTTTATGATGTCAGTTGTTAAACTGTTGCAAACTAGCAGAGGCAAAAACAGTCTCCTTTTAATTTAACAGATCAAAGGCTGAGAACTAAAGAGCTGATCTTAGAATATGTTCATAATACGCGTAGGTGCAATGCAAGGCAATGCTTTAAAAACAAACAAAACCATTCAGCAATGAACTGGGAGCCAATGCAAAGATGTTAGGACTGATGCAATATGATTGGTATTTTGAACTAGTCACAAATGAGCAAGATAAGTTTCACTAGAATCAAGATACAGCAGGTTATAGTACAGGATGCATCAATTGGGATAAAACAAAGGGCCGAATGCCTTTTCCAAAGCCAGGTTGGGAAAGAAAGGACGGGTGTATTGAGGTTCACATGGCTTATACTGTTTCACTGCACCATAAAAGTGGAAACTTCCTGTCACAGAGATTCTTTGTGGCAGTGCTGTGACAAGATCAAAATGAGGGAAAACATAATGGTTCAATGAATCAAACAGTAAACAGATCAAACAATCAAATAAATAATTGCTAGTTGCAACATTATCCCATGGCAAATATAATGGATTGAACACACCTAGAGGATAGGCACCCAGCATTTTTTAGCTTCATAGCAAATAAACAAATCACAGATGTTACGCAAAATAACGAATTAAATGACACTGTTTAATATCATTCTTTTTGGAATCACTCAACATAGAAGATCAAAACATTAACCAAAAAAAAAATTAGCACTGCTCCTTCTCGGCCCTGAATTTTTTGCGGCTTTGCTGATGAATATTTTTTGTCAAACTGGTTCCAGCTTTCTCAAATACACTACCAGTCAAACGTTTGGACACACCTTCTCATTCAGTGATTTCCTTTGTTTTTATTATTGACTATGTAGTAGATTAATACTGAAAACATCACCTATTGCTCTGATAACAGCTTTGCATACTCTTGGCATTTTTTCAATCAGATTCATGAGGAATCGACCTGGAATGGTATTTAATTAACAGGTGTTCTTCGTGAAGAGTTCATTAGTGGAATTTTCTCTAGCAAACAAAATACTGAATACTAATCTTGTTCATTCTCGGCCTTTGCATAAAAGTGGTCTCAAAGAAAACAAAAGTTGTGCATGAATACCTCAGTCTATAAGACGTAATATTTTGGACCATTATGGTTGTAATGACACTCTTTTCGTGGTGTTTGTGCCATTTTGAAGTACCTTTCCTGTGATGTACAATATCCTTCAGTTCAATTGTGCACTACATTTGAACTTTAGAGTTGACATTTATATCCAGACCCTTTCCTTGCCCTGCAAAAGCCCATTTCTAAGCAATCAATCTCAGTTTATCTTCCACAGCACCAGTAAGACCCTCATAAAAATTCATACAAGTGGTCGTCTTCCATGCCCCATGACTTACAGTACATTACAGAATGGCACATTTCTCCAGTGCTCCATATAGCTGAGAAATATTCATGAGTCTTACGTCTTTTCTTCTGTACAAGCTCACAAAAGTTCATACATCTATTGCTACAGCACCTTAGTGCTGCAAGTCCTGAAATAGTTGTTTTTCCATAAAGCTTCTCAGGGTAGGAGTGCTGATGAAGGATCAGATTTCTTTGTTTTTTACGATGATCTCATTCACAGCTGGGTGGAATAATTTTAAAAAGTAGTGAAAGCTGAATACACTGTCCTAAATGTATTCAGTAATGTATTCTGTTAGAGCACATGAAAAACTAATGTATTCAGAATACATTTAGAATACATTTAGACAAGGCAGGTGGGAAACCACTGCTGTTAATTCACACAGTTCCTCCCTGTTGCTGGTTTTCAGTTTTCAGTCATTTTGTCATGTGGAGTCGAGAAGGACGTAATCATAAACACGGATTTATTAACAAAAGAATGAGACAACAGGCTAGATGAGAAACTAACAGAACACTGAGCTAACACAGGGACTAACAAAATGAAACAAAATAAAGCAAGAAGAGACTGGGGTGTGATATAAATAAACATGAATGCAATGGGGGGAAACACAGAGCAAACTATTAAGCCTAACCACGGACCGAGAAGAACTGAGCAGAAACACCACAGAGTGAGAACACCAAGCATCGACATTAAGAACTAATAAAAAAACAGGGGCTATACATATTAACTAACAAATGAGTAGTTTGGGCTGAGGAGGAAACAGGAACAAGACAGGTGAAGAGGATAACAAGGGGGTGGGGGTAAGGCGGGGCTAAGGTAAACAAAGGCACATGGAGATGGTAAACAAGTGCAAGGAAGAAAACAGGAAGACAGAACATTACAAAAAGCCAAAAAACAAGGAAAAGACAGAAAGAACATTACACATTTTCAGTTATTTTCAGCATTTTCAGTTATTCTTCTGTTCTCACAAACCCCTGAGCCCAAATACAGTACCTCAGTGCTAAACCTTTCACTCACAAACATCCCCTCTACTGACAATGCTGAGATAAATAACCAATCACTAATTTATCAGTCTTCTCAGACTTCGTACTCACAGCAATTTTCAACAGTTTACTGGAGATGTGCCATGTGCTAGCCTGCTACACTTTTATTTACATTCCTAAGAAGCCTGTGCAACTACAGACTACAGAAGCCCCTACTGACCCATCGCAGACCCATGAGGCCCTTTGAGTGCCTTGTACTGTTCCATCGCAGATCTATCACCGAGCATCTCCAGTAGAGTTTAGAACCCGAACCTGGCCTGAGCCGCGGGTCGGGCCGATATTTCCTGCCACTATCCTCGGGCCGGGCCGGGCCGGGCCGGGCTGTGATCAAGCTCGGAATGTCAGTTTACGAACACATCCATAGTTGAGAATGTGTGTTATAACGGCCCACATATTAAAAAATTGTCGGGTTTAGATCGGGCTCAGGCCAAAAATGACAGTTAATGTGTCGGGCCGGGCTGGGCTCGGACACAAGGTGCACGGGCTCGGGTAGGGTCGGGTTTCATTTTTTGGGCCCGATCTAAGCTCTATTCTCCAGCACCCAATGCAGTCTGGCTACAGAGCCAAGAGGTCTAATGAGTCCATGTACAGGAGAGAAATGGATCATCTGATGTACCTTGTGTAGCCGGAACAATCTGGATTCTTTATTGTCACTGTACAAGTACAAGACTTGGAGCAAACCAACAGATGAAATACGTAAAAACAGATTCTAAAAGTATAACAATAAACAATAGAATTATAGGAATAAAAATATGGGATATTTATATAGAATGTATACATATACATAATATACATGCACCCAGGAGGTAATTAAGGTGCTGTTCTGAATGCAAAATAAAAAAAGATTAGTGTGAGCGTAAAATAGTGAAAATAGATATTGCACAGACAGATATAGCGCTGAGGAATGAATAAGGAGTTGTCCAGAGCCCTGAATAAATACAGAGACAGAGAGTAACAGTCAGTAGATCGTGCGACTGTGTTTCTGTGTGTTTCTGTGTTTCTTGGTGGTCTATGACAGGTCCTGGCTGATGTACAAATGAAGGAATTGAAAGCTCTCAACTGCTTCCACCGTCTCTCTGCTGATGCTAATCAGGTGGTGGCCTCTGTGTTTACAGGTCAAGTAAAGAATCGTTTTTTTTGTTTGGGACTTCAGGTTGTTCTCTTGGCTCCAGCACTCCAGGTTCTTGACCCCTTCCCTGTAACCTGACTCATTTTTGTTCGAAATCAGGCCTATCTTGATTGTGTCATCCACAAACTTGGCAATGATGTCGGAATCATGGGTGGGTTGGCAGTTATGTGTTTGGGGGGGGGATGTTTGTCAAACAGCCCTGTGGGGACCCAGTGTTCAGTGTTGTAAAGGTGCGGGACTATTTGCACATGCACACTAAATGTGATCTGTTAGTGAAAAAGTCCAGAATCCAGATGCATTGGTGTGTATTCAGTCTGAGGTTGTTCAGTTTGATGGCCAACTTTATGCGGGAGATGGTGTTAAACACGGATTTATAATAGGTCATCAGGGAGTGATGACTTCTGTAGAATCATGAATGCCGGGTCTCCTACCCTGCTTCTGCTTCCTCTGCCATCTCTGTCTTTGCTGCCACTTTTTCGGGGTGGTAATCCAGGCAGGTCAGTGATGATTCGCTCCTCTAACCTCCCCAATGACTCACACATAAACAGATTTTATTTAAAATGTTAGGCACGTTACACATTATTTATTTTCCATTTTCCATACTCAACATATTAACTGTGCAGCTTTTGAACTGTTCGTATTTAGTAGCTTTCCTCACAAACAGGAACAGATCCAAGGTCAGCGCTCAAATCTGAAGAAGCTTTATAGCTCCTGGTCCAAATTAACACGTAGAGCATGCGCTAAAATGCATTACAAGGTTTACTTGGAGAAAAATCCTTCCCCCATTGCTACCTGCATATACTCAGCTACAGGATATCACCAACTCTGTTTTCTCTCACACATGTGAACTGAAGTGTTGGTTTCATCTTGTTTTCTATAAAAAGAACCACACAGTTCCCACAAGCCTTCTCTCAAAGCCCCTAAGCCAACTCCCAACTCCCAATATCTGCTCAGAGGCTGCGCTCCACCATAGTCTGGAGTCTGTAAGCTGTCAGGGCTGTAGAAAGGTCTGACAGCTATTTTGTGTGCTGCCAAGTTTAATGTGAAGCAGGGAAATCCCTGTGTGTGTTTGTGTGAAAACAGTTCCACCAGCAGGATTTGGGTCCTTGCAAATTCAGCAAAATGGAGAACTGAACCGTCAGTATCTTGTTTTATTGTTTTAAGGTCCTTGGTGAGATGCAAGATGGTTTTTACAACTTACACAAATTGGTGCTCTTCGATCTTAGAGATCTACATTTGGCAAGAGCCGCCCCCTCCGTTTCTGACAGAGACCAGCCCAGTGTAAAGCCAACTGTCTATATTAACTTGTTGGTGTTTCTTGGGAAATTATGGAGCAGACTTTAATTTATAAATGTAAGCATAACTGGGTTGTATGAGAAGCTATGTAAGATTTCCTCAAAGAAAGTCATAAAAAGTTGTTTCATTATTTGCATAAATGTGTAGCCCAAAGATGGACTGTAGTAGAATTTCTGTTTACCACTGTGGCTTTGATGGCTTTGAGCAGCTCTAATGTTTCAATCTTAGAGATTTTTACAAGACATTTGCAAGCTTGAAACAGGCTAAGAACCCATCAACAACACACCAGGATGAACCTTATCCTGAGGCTTGATGGAGTTAGAAAACTAATGTGCTGTTGGGCTGCTCGAAGCAATCCCTGCTGTCGTCAGTGTTGATAAGAACACTTGCTTGGGTTTCACTGGTCTGTTGCCCATGAAATCTAATTTTCCACATGTCTTTTGGATGATTGAGCATCTGTGCACCCTCGAGTACTGATCTAGATGTCAAAGGACTTAAAGCATCACTAGCACTTTAATTTGCAGACAGCCCATATCGCCTTCAATTAAAAAACAGCAGGTGAAAATCTGCGTTGGCAAACAAGCAAATAAACAAAGCAACAGCCTGTTAGAGAAATTAGGGGGTGGTAAGCAGTGCATTGTCAAGGCTGGGTTATAGACGGAGTGGGATGGGATCACCAGTGTTGTGCCAGTTCACAGTGAAAAAGAACTAGTTCAAAATACAGTTCATTCAAATAAAAATGAACTATTTCACGTTCATAGTTCATTTTTAACATTTTGAACGAAGTTCACAGTTTAAAAATTAACTCGTTCACGCTGTTTTTTTTTTTTTTTACATTTTCAATACAACGTCCTTCTATCTGAACTTTCTTCAATCTTCTTCTATCTGTCATACGACTGAACAATCACAGACATAAGTTACATTTAAAACCAATTTTGAGGTTGAGAATAGATCTTACCACTTAAGCAACGCATCATGTTATGGTGAAAGTGGAAAAAAT
>JBBPCY010000109.1:17351425-17363584 GCA_037974405.1 Brachyalestes nurse
CTCTCTCTCTCTCTCTCTCTTTCTCTCTCTCTCTCTCTCTCTCTCTCTCTCTCTCTCTCTCTCTCTCTCTCTCTCTCGCTCTCTCTCCCCAACACTCCCCCTCTCTCCTTATTTGGTAAGGCTGGTGCTCCTGTAAGAGCGATGGAGGGCTTTTTCTCTTCCCTGTAGATCTTGACTTATCATAAGTGACTACTATTGCCTGTGTGTGTGTGTGTGTGTGTGTGTGTGTGTCTGTGACTTATGTTAATGGAGCCAAATAAGTATAATTTAGGTTATTTTGGTCCTGAAAGCTCTGTGTCCCTGATATGAAAAAGTAAGGCTTATATGTAAAACATTTACACAAATACACACATAGATACTCACACACATACACACTCGCACATGCACATTTGTACCTTGGTCATACCTGTTTTCTTCCTGTTTATTTTGTAGTCTAACAGACTTTATCTTACACCCTCAACTATCTTAAATGTGTATGTGTGTGTTTGTGTGCGTGCGTGTATCTGTCCCTGTCTGAACACAGCGTGTTGCTTCTGTTGGCGACGCGTGTCTGCTGTGTTTTTTGTGTTGTTTATGGCTGTTAGGAAAATCAGATATGCTGCACTCCATTCAAGTAGACTTTTATTTTGTCTGCAGCCTCCAATGAGGATTAAAAATGTTGAATACAGTCTTTGTTCATTTGATACATATTTGTTATCGATGGATTTCCTGATATAAACTCTACAAACTCTGCAGGTTACTGAACTCTCCACAATTTGTTCTTTTGTAGTGACTGTTGCTAAATGAGACTAGCTTTACAGACTGTTGGCAAAAGTGATATTTGTCCTGAGAAACTTTACACATTTTGTTTAGAATGCCTAGGTAATGTCATTCAATGGTGAAATAATAACAAACAATAATAATATCTAGATTACAAAAAAGACATATGATGTGTCTTTAAAAAATGCAGTTCAGCAAATGAAATGTACAAATGTACACAAATGTTCATGTCTCAAAAGAAGCTAATTTTGACTCCTAATACCCAAACCTTTACATTAATTTAAGAAAAAAGTGAAACTGATAAAGCACTCTAAATGTAGGTAATCTAAGCAGTTTTCAGTTTTCCCTCCTTTTGAGGGTTAGCCCTTATAGTCTGTCATATTTGTTTTCCTTGTTCCAGTGACATAATAGTAGAAGACCTTTATAACTGTAGCACCCTTAAATGAAATGTAAAATGCTTCAATATGCGTATAGGAGAACACAAAGTGATCAACCACTTTACCATTTAAGGATTTACCGTGTGACCATGCTCACTCTGCTACTTGCACTGTTGGAGGTCTATTCCAGCACATTGCCCACTAAGACTTGACCAGCAGGGAATTGTTAAACAGTAGTTTTACTGGGTGCCTCGACACATTAATACACATCTGACTGTTCCAGCCAGAACATACTGCATTGTGAAATATTGTTCTCCAATGTGCGCTCTCTCTCTCTCTTTTTCTCTCTTGTTCTCTCTCCTTTTTACTCTTTTGCTCTCTCTCTTCCCCCTCAGACTGTCTATTCAGACTATGTCCCATGAACAGATATTCAGCACAGAAACAGTTTTGGAAAGCTGCCAAACCTGGAGGAACTAGTACCACTGACACTGTCTTGCTCAACAAACTACATGTGAGTGCCTCTGTATATGTTTGTGGACACAATCTGATTGATTCTAATTCTGATTTCTATACATGCACACACACATGCACCCCGATCATCCATAACATTTAAAGCCACCTGCGTTATATTGTGTTGGTCAACAAAACAGCTCTGACCTGTCAAGGCATGGACTCCGCAAGACCTCTGAAAGTGTGCTGTAGTACCTGGCACCAAGCAGTTACCAACAAATTCTTTGAGTCTATTAAGTTGCGAGGTGAGGCTTCTGTGGATGGGACTAGCTTGTCCAGCGCATCCCACTCATATTTAATCGGATTGAGATCTGGGGAGTTCCAAGTCAACGCCTTAAATTCTTTCTGATGCTCCCCGAACCATTCTTGAGTGTTTTCTGCAGTGTGCCAGGACGTCTCATCTTGTAGAAAGGGACCGCCACTTTTAAGGAACACTATTATATAGATGTATACTTTGGACATGTTCAGAGGTTTGTGCTACAGTATCTCTTCTGTAGGATTCAGGCTACCCTCCCCATGCACATAACTGAGCTTTGAACGTCCATAACCCTGTTTACTGGTTGTCCTTCTTTGGACCACTTTCAGTGGGTGCCTACCACAGCACACTGAGAACCCCCTACAAGACTGTTTTGTAGATGCTTTGACATACAGCCATCACAGTTTGTCGAGTCGCTCAGGTTCTTAGGTTTGCCTGTTTTTTCTGTTTCCAACACATCAGCTTAAAAAACTAACTGTTCACTTGCTGCCTATATGTCTGACCAAATTGGTGCATTCTTTATCAGTTAATATATATATAATATATGTTTGGGGCAGACCTGTTTCAGTAACAGAATCCTCTTATTCGGTTGCGGTGTGCCCATTAACTATGGTAAACAGTTACACCCAGTGTGGTGGGATGTGAGTAGCGGGGGCCTTTTAGCTTTACCCGACAATGATGAACCAATTCACACAGTAGGCAAAGAGTTTTCTTACTCATCCACTTTAGAATTTGGGACCAGTAACTGTTACCACTACAGTTAATAATAAGAGCAGCATTTTTGGTCATTGTGTCAACATTTCATGACAAAGGGACCAATGGAAATGTTCTAAAACTAAGTAAAAATGTCTTTTCGTTAACTTACAATGAAATAAAAAAATAACATCATAGTTTTAATCATATTGTTATCTCATTTTCCAAGACTTAAAGCAAAATTACCAATTCTACTGATGTCTACTGATGTGTGTGTGTGTGTGTGTGCCTGTTCATTCCCATTGTCTCTCTTTTAGCATGCTGCTGATCTGGAGAAAAAACAGAATGAGTCAGAAAACAAGAAATTGTTAGGCACTGTCATTCAGTATGGAAATGTCATCCAGGTAGAGCTGCCCTCTCGTCCACAAACAAACTAAATACCTACAGTTCTATACATCATCAACTTACAATGTATGTATGTTTGTGTGTGTAGTTGCTCCACCTGAAGAGCAACAAATATTTGACGGTTAATAAGCGCTTGCCTGCTCTGTTGGAGAAGAATGCCATGCGTGTGACTCTGGATGCTGCTGGAAATGAAGGCTCTTGGTTCTACATTCAGCCGTTCTACAAACTCCGTTCTATAGGAGACAGTGTGAGTGCTGATTAAAATCCCATTAAACGTAAGGTCTTGTCTCACATTTACTTGCATTCCGTATTAGTTTCATAGTAGTTAATCAATTATCCATAGCAGTCACTGAAATATACAGTATCCGAGCAACACGCCTAAACTTTATTGGCTTACCTTAAGTGTTTCACTGAAGTTGACAGGGAAATTAAGGGTATGTGTGTCTGTGTGTTTCAGGTGGTCATTGGCGATAAGGTTGTGCTAAATCCTGTGAATGCTGGACAGCCACTGCATGCTAGCAGCCATCAGCTTGTAGATAACCCAGGATGTAACGAGGTAACACAAATATATGCACATACACACATATTCCACAGGTCACATGCACATCACACGTCATGTCTGTTCCAGTTTTTTTTTATTGCCTTGTCACTTTCCCACATTTCGTGTTTGCTTCATTTTTTTTATCTGACAGGTGAACTCGGTGAACTGCAGCACCAGTTGGAAAATTGTTCTGTTCATGAAATGGAGTGACAATCAGGAGGTTGTTCTAAAAGGCGTAAGTTGAACATACATGTAGAAATGTGGTGTTTAATGTTATTGTATTTTTCTTGTGATCTCAAAAGCATTTGTAGGCGGTCAACTTTAGAAAATACCTGTTTCGTGTGTGTGTGTGTTAGGGGGATGTGGTTAGGTTATTTCATGCAGAACAGGAGAAGTTTCTGACTTGTGATGACCACCGGAAGAAGCAGTATGTCTTCCTGCGCACTACTGGACGCCAGTCTGCGACCTCAGCGACCAGCAGCAAAGCACTCTGGGAGGTGGAGGTCAGTCTGTGTGTGTGTGAACGTTCATGTGTGTGTGTGGCACGTGGACTTGTTGAGCTTCTCTGCATGTGTTGAAATGATTTCCCTGGGAAATGCAGCAGATGTGTATGTGTGTGTATGTGTGTGTTTTGTAGGTTGTGCAGCATGATCCCTGCAGAGGAGGAGCCGGCTACTGGAACAGTCTGTTCAGGTTTAAACACCTGGCAACTGGACATTACCTTGCTGCAGAGGTAAAATGTAGCCTTCAAACAGACACACATAAACGTACAAATGTTTTTATATTAGTAAAAAAAATATTTACAATAGTTGCTGAATAAAAAGTTACACTGTTTCACTGTTTAAGTGATTAATACACCAAAAAAACATATATACAAAATGGGAATAATAAAAACATGAGGTATGAAGTGTGTGTTTCTCTGATCCATCTTTTTCACTCATATTTCACCAGGTGAACCCAGATTATGAGGAAGAATGCCTGGAGTCCCGCTCTTCTGTGAGTGTGTGTGCGTGCGTGTGTGTGCTTGTACTGTTGTATGCAGCCTGTGTACCTGCAGTAATAGTGGACCTGATCTTTTTACTTTGCGCTCTGGTAATTCATGCTTGTACTTGTTTAACTGTGTGAAACCCGAGACATTAATTAATCTGAAACTGAAAGACAAATATCCAAAACAAAATAAATAGAGAAACTACATGCACATGTAAAAATTGTAAAAACAAATTGAGCGCAGTTAAGTACAGTGTATAACATACAGTGTCTAGTATAACAATTGTGATTTAAACAGTACAATCCCTGGCACAAAATGGTGTAATCACCACACTTTTCTTCATGAAATATACCTCAAAAAATGTAATTATACTTAATGCCATAATCTCAGATCAAGAAGAGAAAAAATGATTTTAAAGCTCAACGTAGAGGAAATTTATGGAATCACTCATTGTTTAGGAAAAGATATGGAATCACCTTGTAATTTGCATTTCATAAACAAATACTGGCAAATATCTGTCTAAAATGCAAATTAGTCTGCAGTTAAAAGGGAGTGTTTTGTAAAAGATGACCTTAATGAGCTGTTGGGCTCTGCTATTCAAAGGAAACATGGCATATCAAGAGAGTTCTCAGTTGAAACCATGGAAAGGATTATAAAACTTCAAGAAGGAAATTGACCACAGAGTGTTTATTGTTCCCAGTCAACTGCGTCTATGATTTGATGTAAGTATAAACAAAATGAGAAGGTTCTAAAGGAAAGACCGCAAAGACATCAAAGTCTTCGTCAGGATAGAAAACTCAAAGCACCACAGAACAAACGAGAAACAAATGTGCAGAAACAGGAGTTGATGTTTGCAACTGGACTGTAAAAAATAGAGTGAACGAAATGCAATTTACTTGCAGAAAAGACAAACGAAAATCAGCACTAAACAGAAAAAGAGCGAGGTTACAGGGCTGATCTGTATAAGGAGATGACACTAGAATCTGAATTGGCCGAAGAGAAAAACAATTTCATTTCTCCGCTCACTGATCTGGAGCTACATTCACAGGTGTTCACTTATTCCATCAATAGAAAATATGTTTGGTGATGATGTTTTTCAGGATGATAAGGCATCTTGCCACAGAGCAAAGAGTGTTAAAGCTGTTCTTCAGGGAAGTCACATGAAGTATTAAATATTGCTTTTCATTAGTGAGTCCGTGCCTAAAAGAATTCAGTCTTAATTGTTATTTTTGTCTTCCACATTGAATGATTCCATATTCTTTCTGAATAAAAGTATATGCCATTGGTTATTGTGTTTTAATTTGTTAGATGCTTGTTTTGCAAAGCCAGAATGTTCAAAAGTTGTTTTGTATCATGTCTGCGATTTATTTTTTTGTAAATCGCGTAATAGTTTTAGTAAGTAAAAAGGTTTATCTAAGTGTGATGATTCTGTAATAGTTGCCAGGTGTTGTGTATGATAAAAGTGAAAATACAGCTGTGTTATGCAAAATGCATCTTGCAAGGATTTAATCCCACTGAGCGTGATTTTGTTGCACATTTTAGCTGGACTCTGAACTTGAGGTGATACGAGCACGTGCACGGAATCCACAGGATAAAGTCATGTACACACTGGTGTCTGTTCCTGATGGCAATGATATCTCTTCCATCTTTGAGTTGGATCCTACTACTCTGAGAGGGGGTGACTCACTAGTGCCCAGGTAGGCCATATGTGTCACAGGTACAGCTTTAAGGAGATGAGAATATGATTTTATTTTAAGGAATTTTGTCTCCTACTCAAACACATACAATGCAGGTCTATTTCATGTGGCCTCTGGGTAATTACTCCTGAGTAATTTGTACCTATGTGTAATGTCTGTGTGCTTGTCAGGAATTCTTATGTTAGGCTTAGGCACCTGTGCACAAACACCTGGGTCCATAGCACAAACCATCCGATAGACAAAGAAGAAGAGAAACCTGTCATGCTCAGAGTGAGTTACAATGTCTGGGTTAATAAAGTTATTTGCTTAATGGGAATGCTGTTACATGGATTTTTGTTTGCTCTATTAACAAAATCATTTTCTTTTTTCTCCTTTCCATACTATCTCTCGCCCCTAACCTGACACAGATAGGAACGTCTCCTATGAAGGAGGATAAGGAAGCATTTGCTATCGTACCAGTGTCCCCAGCTGAGGTCAGGGATTTGGATTTTGCTAACGATGCCAGTAAAGTTCTGGCTTCCGTTGCTGGCAAATTGGAAAAGGGTACCATCACCCAGAATGAGAGGAGGTACAGAATCCACCCATCTCTCTCTTCATGCATGTGTTCATTCAGCAGTTCCTCATACTATTTTGGAATACAGAAACTTACGTTTTGATCATTATCTCTTTCTTTATTTGTTCTCAGGGCAGTGACAAAGCTGCTGGAGGACCTGGTGTATTTTGTTGTGGATATTCCTAACAGTGCTCAGGACGTGCTGGAAATTACGGTGAACAAACCCAACCGAGAGCGTCAGAAACTGATGAGGGAGCAGAACATTCTGAAACAGGCACTCATTCTGCTGTCTTACATGATTTATATGTTTAAATACAACTTTTTTAAATTTCTTCAGTGATCTCTGTCTTATTACTGTTTTTGTTCAGATTTTTAAGCTGCTACAGGCTCCTTTTACTGACAGTGGGGATGGTCCCATGTTGAGACTGGAGGAGCTGGCTGACCAGCGCCATGCACCTTTCCGTCACATCTGCAGGCTTTGCTACCGAGTCCTTCGCCATTCGCAGCAAGACTACCGTAAAAACCAGGTGCCATCATAATTGCCTAATACATGGCCTCTGGGTTGGATTACACATGGCCTCTGGGTTGGATTACAAAAAAAATAAGCACTGTACAGGGTTTAACCCAATACTGAAGTCAAAGTCTGGTCTAATTCCCTTTGGAAGTTAGGACTAGATATTATAAAAACAAATTCACCCTTTAAAGTCAATGGTTTTTACCATTTAATATTAATCTTCAGTATATGTGTGTATATATATACAGATATACTGAATTTATTTGAGATATACAGTATGATCTAACAAGCCAAAAAATCTCAGATTTTTCGTGTTGCTGTTATGCCCAACAGGAGCATGCATGCATCATAGCTACTCTGACCACAGATTTTGATGAAGTAAAGAGGACAAATACTTTACAAAGGCATCACTGTCATGGCATCTTGTTTGATAGGTTTAAACTAGCATATTTGTTTTACTATTGCTTATGTGTTAGGAAATATATTATTTTTACAATCAATTTTATATTTTTTGTATGTGTGTGTGTTTCAGGAGTACATAGCGAAGCAGTTCCGTTTTATGCAGAAACAGATTGGCTATGATGTGCTGGCAGAGGACACAATCACAGCCCTGCTGCACAACAACCGCAAGCTGCTGGAGAAGCATATCACTGCTGCTGAGATTGACACCTTTGTCAGTCTGGTCCGGAAGAACAGAGAGCCTAGGTGTGTGTGTATGTGTTTGTTGAAAAAAATAATATTTATTGTATAGTACAGTAAAAAACTCACTAAATTGGGTGGTACATCATAATATTCAGTTGCATTAGGTATATAAGTATGTGTATCTGAATAAGAAAGAAATTAAATGAGAAAGAAGATAAAAGTAAAAAGGGAAATAGTAATTACCTCAACATCATCAAATAGGGCAGGGCCTGCAGAATACTGAAAATACTGAAAAATTTAATTCTGAAAAATGCCTAACATTTCGTGCATGTGCATCCATTTGCGTGTGTGTGTAGGTTCCTGGACTACTTGTCAGATTTGTGTGTATCGATGAACAAGTCCATTCCTGTGACTCAGGAGCTCATCTGTAATGCTGTGTTGGATCCAGCCAATGCAGACATTCTTATTGAGACCAAGTATGACACCACTTCTGCACCATACCACTGCAAACTGACTATCAAAGAGATCTGGGCTACAACTTTGAAATCAATGAAAGAAACATGATTTGCCATAGTGGAAAAAATATTCATTTTTCTGACAAACTACTTCTGTTTGAGTGTGATCAAATACATGAGTATATATTTCATTCTCAAGTCATTTCTTACAGTTAGTCTCATGAAACAAAGTATGCATTATTGTTTTTAATATGAATTCTGTTCTGAATTTATGACCTTCTCTGTTCAGACTGCACCCATTAACAGGCTAAAGTGGCATTGTTCACCTTTTACATAACAATAGACAGGCAATACACATAAATCTTGTACATGGATACATTTTAACATGTGGAATCTTCTAGTGGTATTACTATTGTTTTCATTTAATTAGAAAATTAGACGCATAATTGAAAAAACACACATCTCTACCACTTGGGGGTTTTATGTACAGGTTCATTATATCTCTGTGGTACTGTATTACATTGTTTGCTTGTGTATTAGGCTGGTACTGTCACGGTTTGAAGTGGCTGGAGCAGATCTTGGAGAGAGTGCAGAGGATGAAGAAGAAGATGAGGAGGAAGTATGGCTGTTCTGGAAGGACAGCACTGGTGAGGTGAAGAGCAAAAGCATCAGGGAGCTTGCGCAGGATGCCAAAGACGGACAAACTGAGGACCAGGAAGTGATCAGCTATTATAGGTACACACTTAGAACAGCCTCTACTCTTCAAAGACTTTAATCATTAATGGCTGTACACATGGCCACAGTGGCTGGAAATAAATCTGTGCCAACATCGGAAAGCAAATTTACTAAGCAGGCAGTCTGCCTTGATGTCAGGACACATGGGTCAACCATAACAATAAAACCACTGACAACATGTAAAAGAATCTTGTTACAATGGCACCTGACAATGGGGTGCGATATGTTAGGCAGCAAGTGCACAGTGAGTTCATGAAGTTGATGTGTTGGAAGCAGGAAACAAGTGTAAGAATCTTAACCACTTTGACAAATTGTGATGGCTAGATGACTGGGTCAGAGATGATCTAAAACGACAGATCTTGTGAGGTTTCCCCTGTATGCAGTGGTTCGTATCAACCAAAGTATTCCGAGGAATAAATGGGTCATGTGCACCCAAGGCTTATTTAGTGGCTGGCGGCATACTGGGAGTCAGCACCATTTTGACACATCACAAGCAACACAAATGCTTTGCACTGATATACTGGTAACAGCAGTAGACTAATACACACGCAGGGACACAGTGTTTCTTTATGGACAAAAAAAGTCACTTCACATTACTGCGTTGTATACAGAAACTGTCAGAAATGTTAATTATACCATGATGCAAATGTTTGTCTATACCACCCACTTCTAGGCTCAGTGATGCACATAAAAAGGGAAAGCTAGCCTGTCGGGTTTGATCCCACACAAAAAACAGAAATTGCTGAAAAAGTTCATTACTGGCTATGATAGAAAGTTGTCAGAACACACATTTCATTACAGTTTTCCGCATATGGTGCTGTGTAGCCGCACCAATCAATCATTAATGTTATGATTGATAGGTTTAGTCCTTTACTGTACTTTCAGACAGATGTTGAGCAAAAATTGACACACTATCCAGTGTCCTTCAAAACTAAAAGGAATTAATTGAAAGAATAGCAGTCTTATCCACAAAAATCTAATTCAGTTTATTCTGTGTAGTCATATATTCCCGCCCCCTTCTTTGGAAGACTCTACATATTGTTATTGTCTCTATCAGGTACCAGCTGAATCTATTTGCTCGGATGTGTCTGGACCGACAGTATTTGGCCATCAATAAGATCTCAGCTCAGCTAGATGTGGATCTGATATTACGCTGCATGTCAGATGAAGATTTGCCCTTTGACCTCCGAGCCTCCTTTTGCCGCATGATGCTGCACATGCATGTGGACCGTGACCCCCAGGAACAGGTCACTCCCGTCAAATATGCACGACTCTGGTCTGAAATCCCTTCCCAGATATCCATTGAGGAGTGAGTGACACATTCAACTACTGATTATTAACCCTGGAATGCATACTTGGGACTGATAGCAACCCACAATCTCCGTTTACACCTCTACTTTTGATAACAAATTTTGATAAATGTACTATTATAGCACTGTTATGTTTTTGTTGATCTGTGTGTGTTAGATGTAAGTGCTAATTACATGAGGTATGTTAAACTATTTGTTTAAAATAACATTCATTTAATGGTTAAGTTGCAGAGCATAGATGGATGTTTTTAACCACTCAATTTCAACTTTTGCTGTGTTTCTTCAATAAGTTATGATAATGATGGGACTTCACGCGATGAGGTGAAGGAGAAGTTTTTCCAGACCATGGAGTTTGTAGAGAATTACCTGCGGGATGTTGCGCACCAAAATGTCCCATTTTCAGACAAAGAGAAAAACAAACTCACATTTGAGGTCTGTCAGACCTACTCACTTTCTCCTAACCTTGAACATGTCCGCATGAGACCCTTGACAAGTTGGATCTACCTAATCTGTATCTTTACCTTGTGTTCTGTGTTTATAGGTTGTAAACTTAGCAAGAAACTTGATCTACTTTGGCTTCTACAACTTTAGTGATTTGCTGAGGCTGACAAAGATCCTACTGGCCATTCTAGACTGTGTACATAAAAGCACCTCCTTCCCCGCCAAAATGGAGAGAGAACCAGGCACAGGTCAGACACACTAACAGCTGTTGTTTTCAGACAGGTTCAGACAGTGAGCACTTATTCTGTATAACTATATGTGGTCAGGATTAAAAAAAAATCCTGCAGTAAAAGGCAAATAAAATAATTGGGAGATGAATCTGAATTGCTAAATATTCATACCGCAAAAGGATGTTAAAATCAAGACTTTCGATACTGCCACTAGGGGCATAGTCTAGAACCATAGACTTTTTGTTCTATAGAAGTTTTACAATCTTTTTAAAAATCTAATAATTAGAATAATGAAAATGTTCCTAGTTTATCCATAAATGACTTTGAGCTATTGTGAAAACAGCTACCACAGATGTAGTCAGCAGTGACACAGCCTAATCTTTTTTCACTGCAAACTAGGAAAAAACAAACTTAAGGAGAAGTTAATGATAATTAACTGTGCATAAATGGTAATAAAAGTGATTCACCAAATTTAATACAAACATGAATAAAATTTATCATACATAAAATACAGTTGCTATGAGGATTTGTTGTAATTTTTAACCAGTTAACCACATTTTAAATACAATTTTTACTACAGAACAAGTAGTGATTTTTTCCTGTTTTCTGTTATGTGAAAAATATTGTACATTTTCTTCCCTGTACCATTTCTACATTTCTTTTGTTACTGTAATCTGAGTCGTAGAGCACATGTAAAACTTTAAACTGCTGCCTTAAAGTAGAATTCCAGCTGCTTCTTTAAGCTAAACAAAACAATGATACTGTTAAAGCTTTGACCAGTGTTTACTAGGGATGTGACTTTTGGCAAATACACTATTGGAAAATCGATGAGAACTATTCAAATATTATTTGAAAATCGCCCCCCTTCCCTGCCCACATGCACGCACGCGCAAACACACGATGACAAACTGTTTAATCACACGACACCCCTGTTTAACGTAAAAATTATGTATGTCGGCGCCAATAACCGAGGGCTTTTTAGCCTTCTGAACAGAGCCCTTTTTACTTTTTGTTTGATTTTTAAAATTTGTGCATGGCTTTCTTTCCAAACCT
>JBBPCY010000109.1:17363741-17376094 GCA_037974405.1 Brachyalestes nurse
GAGGAAAAAAATGAATTTAATCAATTTTGGAATAAGGCTGTAACATAACAAAATGTGGAAAAAGTAATGCGCTGTGAGTACTTTCCGGATGCACTGTATAGGGAGTTCTGAATTCAGATTATACACCATTCACCATGCTGGTTAGACATGCAATGTAGTAAGCCACCCTGTATCTAATTATTTGTTGCTACTGTATTAGTGTTACATGATTTGCAAATGCAAGACACTAACTTTTTTTTAAATTTCCCTCTTTATATTTAGTTCATTCTCAATGTGCGACTGGATTACCGGATATCCTGCCTGTTGAGCATCTTTAAGCGAGAGTTTGATGAGAGTAACTCTCAGGCAGAGCCCTCTATTAACCCAGACTCACACACCAGTGTTCAAGGTAACAGAAAGTTGTGTGTGGACATGAGTAACTAAGCGAATGTATGAGAGAGTATGTGATGTGAAAAAGTTGTTTTGGTTAGGTGCACTGGACTTTGAACACATTGAGGAGCAGGCAGAGGGGATTTTTGGAGGAAGGTGAGATTTACATTTTTGCGGTTATGCACTGGAAATCTCGTGTGTTTACGTAGGTATACACAGCAGCGTAATTGCACATTCGAATTTATGTCTGCATGTGTGTGTAGTGAGGAAAACACCCCGCTGGATCTGGATGACCATGGAGGTCGGACGTTTCTTAGAGTCCTTCTCCACCTGACCATGCATGACTATCCTCCGTTGGTGTCCAGAGCTCTTCACCTACTCTTCAGACACTTTAGCCAGCGCCAGGAGGTCCTGCAGGCCTTTAAACAGGTATCACACACACACACATACGCTTTCTCTTTCTTAACCGTGGGCTTATTGTTAAGTTATTATTAAGCTAAAGATTTAGTATTCACAATTCACTTTGGTGAATTGTGAATAACTAATTAATTATACCTCAGTTATACCTAACAATAAACCAAATATTAACTATTAATTATACCTAAATATTAACCCTAAACTTATTATTCAGTCATTAAGAAACTTCATATATCATAACTTATTATTGTAACTAGAACAATATCTCACCTATAATATGAAACAATAACTCATGTAGTAATGAGTATAAATTAAAATGTGGACCCACATGCCAGGCCTTAGAGTTTAAGGGTTTAATGTTAAGAGGTGGAACAGCATTCAGTTTTCTGAGACTGAAATAACATTTGTAATACATAAGCAGTTATACCAGCCACTGTCTTTGTAAATACATGCATGTAAAAAGGAATTTATTGTGTGTTTTATGAGATTTTTGTCTCATGTAACATCTTGTGTGGTGTGCAGGTGCAGCTTCTGGTTACCAGTCAGGATGTGGAGAACTACAAGCAGATTAAGGCAGACCTGGATCAGCTGAGGTCTATTGTGGAAAAGTCTGAGCTGTGGGTCTACAAGAGACAGGGGTCAGACTCAGGACTTCACACAGGAGAGGGGATCGCCACAGAAACACATCATAAGGTCAGCATGTAGACATACACATAATGTAGACACATGCACATAACAGGTTAAACATTCAGAAGTAGGTGTTTATTGTCTTTTCAACCACATACACAGTACCCAGTGAAACGAAACAACATTCAATCATAGGACCATAGTGCAACACTAAGGACAACAACGGAAACTGCACAAGACTACACAAGTGCAGGCAGTACAGGACTGCTAATTAACAGGATAATCATAATAATAATTGGCAGGACAGTGATGTGTGCTACTTGGACTGGAATGGACTGAAGTAAATTCCATACACACAGAAACATTGTGATTTGTAAGGGAGTAACAGACTTACTTTGCAGATGTATCTTTTACTGGAGAATTCTGGAAGATGTCGTAAAATCAAACTAACATGGTGTGTTTCTTTTTGCTTTCTATTTAGCAGAGTGACTCAATTTCTGACGGATTAGACAAACCCAAAGTGGAGAGCACCAGCAGCTCTAACTACCGACTCATGAAGGAGGTTAGGCTGAGTGTGTTTTCACACAGTTATGTGTTAAGGTCCTAAGGTCTTTGAAGGTCATTCAGAGCGATGTTTTGTCCGTGTATGTTGGCAGATTCTCCTGAGACTGAGCAAGCTATGTGTAATGGAGTGTCTGTCAGGCAGGAAAAACAAGAAGCAGCAACAGCGTCTCCTCAGGAACATGGGAGCTCACTCAGTGGTCCTGGAACTGCTACAGATCCCCTATGAAAAAGTGTGTGTAGGAGGGTGGTGGTGTTTGTTGTTTATCCCTTGGTTGTGTTCCTTTCATTATGTTATGACATATATTTGATTTTGTTTATCACTGTGTCGTGTGTTTGTGTGTGTAAGGGAGAAGATGTCTGGATGCAGGAGATTATGACACTGGCTCATCAGTTCCTGCAAAACTTCTGTGCTGGAAACCAGCAGAATCAGGCACTGCTTCATAAGCACATCAATTTGTTTCTCAATCCTGGGGTAAGCATTCATCTATCGCAATTACATCTTATTATATTAACAGTCAGTCGGTCTCTTGTATAAATATGGATTAATGTATATACAGTCTGAAGCACCTAAGCAAATATTTTTGCAGATAAGCTCCCTAACATAAGAATAAATACAAGTAAATATAAAGTATGGCTAAAAGATCTCACAAAAAATATGTCACAACATTTTTACAGCACATCATGTGATCATACTTCTTTTCTCTCATTAATCACTCTCAGAAAACTTTAATGATCCTGGAGAAAATTGTTAACAAATATAGTAAAAAAATATAGTAAAGAAATATTTTCTTGTTTTTGAAAGATTTGAGAGCAAAATTGGATCCAATTTTTTTATTTCCTATTTACTTAATAGAAATAATATAATCAAATGATATAATTAATACGATAATTCAAATTGTGTAATATTTAAAATATGTATTTAATTTGTCTCTTTCTCCCCCCCCCACCTCTCTCCCTCTCTCTTCGTATTTCTGTTAGATTTTGGAAGCGGTGACCATGCAGCATATCTTTATGAATAATTTCCAATTGTGCAGTGAGATTAATGAGAGAGTAGTGCAGCATTTTGTTCACTGCATTGAGACCCATGGCCGCAGTGTCCACTACCTCAAATTCCTGCAGACCATCGTTAAAGCTGAGAACAAATTCATCAAGAAATGTCAAGACATTGTCATGGCTGAGGTTGGTGTGTAGATACTACATCAGTCTGAGGGACTGTGATCATGTATCAGACCAATTAAGAGAAAATCACCTCATAATCAACAGTTTTAACAATCAATTAATTTTATACCTGATCATTGTGTGTGTGTGTGTTTGTGTGTGTGTGTGTGTGTGTGTGTGTGTGTGTGTGTGTGTGTGTGTGTGTGTGTGTGTGTGTGTGAAGCTGGTGACTGCAGGTGAGGATGTCCTTGTATTCTACAATGACCGTGCATCATTCCAGACATTGGTACAAATGATGCGTCTTGAGAGGGAGCGCCTAGATGAGAGCAGTGCACTCAGGTGTGTGTGTTGTATTTACTTGTATTTTCTGATCCATTTTTTTTATTTTTAAAAAATCATATGTGCTGAAGACCTGTATGTGTCTGTTTGTACTACCTGTGGAATAAGGTATACCTGTTGTGTGTTAAGTCTGTATTCCTATCCTGCAGGTATCATATCCACCTGGTAGAATTGCTGGCTGTGTGCACAGAGGGTAAGAATGTCTACACTGAAATAAAGTGCAACTCTCTTCTCCCTCTTGATGACATTGTGCGTGTAGTGACGCATGAGGACTGCATCCCAGAGGTGTGTTTGTGAAAGACAGAAATGTTGTTACTGGCTTTTAAATTAAGCAAATGTAAAGGGGTCAGTGAAGGTATGTGTGAAGTGTGAAGGTGTGTGTGCATGCGAATGTGTCTGTAAGCTTGAATAACCGGTCATGAGCCAACCCTGTTTTTTTAGGTAAAGATGGCATATGTGAATTTCCTGAATCACTGCTATGTGGACACAGAAGTTGAGATGAAGGAGATCTATACCAGTAATCATATGTGGAAGCTGTTTGATGACTTTCTGGTGGACATCTGCAGGGTAAGTAACCCTATCTGTATGATAGAAAGAGCATTCAAGCCTTTTATTCTTTCAAGAACAAAAAAGATGCATTCAAAGATATTTCATCTTAAGCTCCATCCTGCTATTCCTCTCAGTATAAACAAATCCAGGTTGGTACTTTATCTATCAGTTAACTTGGTTCTTGCGAACAGCGTAACAGTCAGAGATTGTTGGTGTATTAATTCAGTTGTTGTGAGGCAGTCACAGGTGTATGAAGTATTAAACAACAGCTTTGAGCTCAGTAAGATTTTAGAACCAGAAATGTCCATTCATTCATTTTTTCGAATGCAAATTAGATCCCTCCAGACAGAACAGTATTTAACCTCTCTGAGGGAATCATAGTCCCAAATGCATTTTGCACAAAACATATCTTTACATCATCACGCTGTGCACTTATTATTTGTATGTGAATAAACAGCCATGCGTCAATAAAATAAAAAAATAAATACATGAGACCGTGCTGATGTTGTCACATGTTGTCTGTGTAACTTCTGTTCTGCTGTGTGCAGGTGTGTAACAATACCAGTGACCGTAAGCATGCAGACTTGGTTCTGGAGCGCTATGTAACTGAAACTATTATGAGCATCGTCACCACGTTCTTCAGCTCACCATTCTCTGACCAGAGCACAAGTCTGCAGGTAAAGAAAGCCACATCAACCAATAATCTGTGAAAGTTGTTTACCATTTCATCCTCTGTAAAGCATGTATAGCATGGTATGCTCTCTCTTGTATCTCAGACCCGTCAGCCAGTGTTTGTGCAGCTTCTGCAGGGAGTATTTCGTGTGTATCACTGTAACTGGCTGCTCCCAGGTCAGAAGGGCAGTGTGGAGACCTGCATAAAGGTGCTGAGTGATGTTGGTAAGAACTCATTTACCAGGAGAAGAGTCTGTCCATTGTCTTTAAATATGAAAGTGTCTTTCAGAGTGTTAGTGACATTAAGCTGGCCTGTTATTAACAAAGCAATAGAAAGTTTGTTTTTATGTTTAAATGTGTATCATTGATGAAATCATGATTTAAGCAGGGGATAAATCACATATTTTTATTTGTGGCTCAGGGAGATTATAGTCTGCAAGTATATGTAAACTATGGTAAAATTACCTGAACTCACTCTTACTGGACCACACAAGGACAATTTGTAATTTATTGTCCTCGCATTTATCTTAGATTGAGTAGTAGTTCAAACATAATGCATTTCTGACAGTTACTGGGTTTTACACCACTACAGACAGAAAGTTTCCAGAGCTGTGGTCTGTTTGTGTTCTTTACAGCTAAGAGCCGGGCTATAGCTATCCCTGTGGATCTAGATTGTCAGGTGAATAATCTGTTCATAAAGTCCAACAATATTGTACAGAAGACGGCTTTGAGCTGGAGGCTGTGTGCCCGCAATGCCTCACGCAGAGATTCTGTCCTCACCGCATCTCGCGACTACCGCAACATTATTGAGAGGCTGCAGGTGAGACCGTGACCATGTGCTTTTGTAAATTGTATTTTTGCTTAAGTTTTTGATGTTTCTTTGTTTTGTAAAATATGGATTTTCTAATGTTACAAAAATTTGATCTTCCTGAAATTACACTTCTATTACACTTCTTTCTAAAATAAACTTCACAGTTTGTCAGTTTTATTAACAGGGTATTTCTTTTCCCTCTCAGTGCCTTACTCTGAGTGTGTGCATGTGTGCGTATATTTGTGCAGGACATAGTTTCAGCGTTAGAGGAGCGGTTGAGGCCACTTGTGCAGGCCGAGTTGTCTGTGTTGGTGGATGTTCTCCACCGTCCAGAGCTGCTCTTCCCAGAACACACTGAGGCTCATCGGAAATGTGAGAGTGGAGGATTCATCTGCAAGTAAGAGAACCCAAGAGCACAGAACAGGGCCAGCAAAATTCTATTTATTTTAAATACTCCTTCCGTACTCTTAGCTTGTCAGATTAAAGTTAGTAAACTTTGGTCCTTCACCTACAGGCTTGCTTATTTCTGTCCACAAAACCAGACCCCGAAGTTGCACTTACAGTTTACAGTTTATACACTTTCTTTCTTCTCCTATAAAATTACAGTTTATGAGATTGTTGAAGAGGTTTTCTTACAGCAGCAAAATAAAATATTTTATTATGTTAATTCAACCCATTTTAAAATTACTGCATCTACATTCCTGTAGGTCAAATGCTCTTCACATTAAATGATTCACTCAATATTTCAAAAATCTAATTTCCTTCTGCTTTTACATCATATTCATATATCTCACTTTTTTCTGTATAGCCAGTGATGTTGAGATTAAGTCTGTTTCTCTACAGGTTGATAAAACACACAAAACAGCTGTTGGAGGAGAATGAGGAGCGCTTGTGCATCAAAGTTCTGCAGACCCTTAGAGAAATGATGACCAAAGACAGAGGATATGGAGAGAAGGTAACAGGAGAAGCAGCTTACAGCTATGAAGTAGGTCAGATAAGGAGTAGGTTTACTAGAGTATGTCTAGATGTTATCAGTTCAATATCAACCAATTCTGTGGCCTACAGTTTGGAAGTTTGGTCATCCTAAGACACCATTAGAGAAATACTGTGATGTTATAATAGTTTTGCTTCTACTAGCCCTCTTTCCCTGCAGTCTTTGCATGTGTGCTAATACTTTTTTTACTTTTATGGAATGTTTCCTAAGTGCACTTTCATATGCACGTATTGAATGCATATGATGTTTGCATGTTTATTGTATTTTAGGTTTCTGTTTAACCTTAATAATCACTATTCACATTTCATTTGCACTCATTTGCTAACCCAACATTCACTCCTCTTTTGCAGCTCATGGCATTTGATGATGAGATGGATGTTACTGAGGTTGTTGTCGGTTTTCTCATTCGTCCTGTCCTCTCTCCTCCTTCATTTTTGTGGTCTTTTCTCAGTCTTTCTTTCTTCTGTCTAGTGCTTTAATTGCAATGTGTCTTTGTGCTCCTGTCCATCTGCAGCGTACTCATTACAAATCTCAAAGGCCACCAGGTTTTTCTTTATCTCTTGTCAGTCATATCAGTGTATTGTCTGTCTGTCTATTTATCTATCTGTCTATCTATCTATCTATCCATCGATCTATTGCATGCTTTTGTCTTTGTGTAATATTCTGTTGTAGCTGAGTGTTGAGTGATGTGTTATGTGAAGTACTGTACCTGATTTCCCTAACTTAAATTTGGCTCAATTTTATCATAATGTAGTGGAAAATTACAATAAATATATTTTTTTAATTGAGTAATGGAATTATGACAGCCCCAAATAAGCAACAGAGTAACAGCCCACCCTGCCTCCTTCTCCAAAAAGTGGGGAAAAGCTATGACTCAGCTTAAATTATATTTTTAATGAAGTTCCACTATTGAAATATCAGCTTAAAACTAAACTACGAAGTTTTACTATGGTATAGCTGTGTTAATATAATGCCATTCTACATTAGTGACATTATTTTGTTAATGTTTAATTTGTTTTTGAAGAAGTGATCCCCTGTACTAGTGTTACAGTGTCAGTAGCTGTGTTGAGAAAAAAAAAACTCCCTGCACTCTGTGACCCTTAGCACGCTTGTCCTACCTTGTGCTTTTCACTAACCCTTCCAGTAAATACAGTTGACTTGAATTAATAATTATGAACAAATTGCATACTGCAGCCAGCCATTGCTAATGACTAGCCACTTAAAATGAAGTGTCACTCAGTTTTAAATCATTACAGTGTGCTGCATGAGTATGTATGTGTGTTATATGCTAATGCATGGTGATGATGACTAACTCTGTGTTAGTGTTCTGTTGTCTGCTCTGCTCACTCACTCAGCAGGTGGATGTGAACCTGCCACCAAAACAGCAGGAGGATCAGAGGAGGGTAGGTCACCCTGACCCCTGACTCCTGACCTCTGAGATCACTCAACTCTGCACTAACCACACACATGCTTTTAATCCAGATATGCTCAGGAAGACACATGGCACAAGGAGAATGAAAAAGAAACATGTATTAAGAATTTGTAAACTTTATGTAACAATTAGTTAAAATAGACACTGACTAAATTATAGAAGGCTTTTATAGTTCTCACTTACCTTCAGTTAAAATAGAATAATCCAGGTTTGTTCTCCTGAGCGTATGTATTAATTTGTAGTTTATACTTCAAAATCTATTCATGTCAAGAGTGGTAAAACTAGAACAGAACACATTTAGTGGTCAGTATGTACTTTGCTGATTTCATATGTATAAATGAGGCAAAGAAAAAAATGAAGACATCCATACTCATAATTGATAAACATGCCTTTGCAGGGAGAAGCTCTGAGGCAGTTGCTGGTAAACCGTTACTATGGTAACTTCAGGATTGGTGGTAGAAGAGACAGTCTGACAGTCAGACACAATTCTGCTCTCGTACCTGTGGGTCCAAACAAGAACCAGTCAGGTGGGTGCATGGAATAATGTCTTTATTTTTTGCTCTTTAGTGTAAATATTGTTACAGCTGTAATTCTTACTCGCTTGTGGATATTTGGCAGTATCACTCGAGTCATTGGCAGTAACAAGTAGTGTGTGCATGTGTTTAGGTGCTCTGAGTCGGGCGGAAATGTCTCTAACAGAAGTGCAGTGTCACTTGGATCGAGAGGGGGCATCTGACCTCGTCATCGACCTCATCATGAACACAAACAGTGACCGTGTGTTTCACGAAAGCATCTTACTGGCTATTGCCCTCCTGGAGGGTGGAAACACAACCATACAGGTCAGAATACACTCCTGTAGGGGTTAGAATGGATCGGTCAATAATCCTTAGAAGTTATTGCTGTCATAGTATGATTCTATTGTATTATTTCTAACTTGTTGAAATTCAGAAATTCAGTCACAAAGATAAAACAGACTTAATGATTGGTGTTTTCATTTTCATGAACAATAGTTTTATTGGTTTTCAGAATAGTATACATCACAGGGTGCACTGAATCACAGAATATCTTGAGTTGGCACCCATTCCATGTTCTAATAAATAAATACTTAAAGTGTAAATACATAGACATCGCAAAAAACAAAAGTGAATGTGTTTTGAGATTTAAGTAGCAAATAGTAAAGACTCCACAATTCAGAGCATCCTGCTCCAGGTATAAGTAGTACTCGATTTATATTTTTAACCAGATTTTATACATTTTTGACATTGCAATAAAAAACGAATAAAGTAAGGTATGCAGACTTTAAGTTGTTAATAATGTATACATCATGTAAATATAATTCATTATGTGATTAATGATGTAGGAGACATATTTGCCTTTTTTCTTTGTGTCTGTTATGCTGCAGCACTCCTTTTATAAACGTTTGACAGACGATAAAAAGTCAGAAAAATTCTTCCGGGTTTTTTATGACCGAATGAAAGCTGCCCAACTAGAAATAAAAGCCACGGTTACCGTCAACACCAGTGATCTGAGTAACAAGCGGCGTGACGACCATGGTGCAGATCGAGATGCCCCTCAGCGCCGGAAAGGTCAGCTGTATGCATCTTAATGATTATGAGTATGATGATGATGACTTGTGCATTATGCTGCGTCTCATGTTTTAGTACACCAGGTCAGATGATCCAAAACTGTTGATGAAAGTGACTTATAAATAACGAATGGTATACTTATGGTATACTTATGCTTTACTTATGCTTGTTTCCCAGAAAAAGATTCAGTAGTGATGGTTACTGATGATGCACGTGAGCAGCTGTTGGAAGCATCTGCAGTGACAAAGAAGGCGTTTGGCTCGTATCGGCGTGATGCTGATCCCGAAGAAGGCTATGGCCACACTGATGGTGACCGTGGAGGAGGAGACAAAGGGGCAGAACAAGGGGAGATGAGCCCTGTCATTCTCATTATGCAGCCAATTCTGCGCTTCCTGCAGCTACTGTGTGAAAACCACAACAGAGACCTGCAGGTTCGTGAGTGTGTGTGTATATGTGTGTGCCTGTGTTGCACCTGCATGTACAGTGTTTACTAGTCCGATCTATTGCACTCTTAAAACAGATGTGTTAAATTAACATGTACAGTACTGTGGATAGTGCATATGCACATCAAACTTGGTCCATGAATGATATTTTCAAATAGTGTGAGACTCTTATATGTAAATTTAATCATGTAGGGAGATTTTTTTTGCCTGTCATTAAATTGGGCAGTGCTGGCGGGCATGTAAATAGACTATAAAGTTTCCTCTAACTGTGTTTTTCAGTCCATTGTTTTATTGTCATGTTGCCTGTCTGCAGACTTCCATACTTAAACTTAAGTTTTATTTTCAAATTAAAAAGCCATCAGGGGCTAAACACAAACAAAAAACAGAGACAGTGACCTCGAAACTAAGCATGAAGCCAGTGGACTGACACCTGGGGTCCAACCTAAACTGAGCTAAATACACAAACACAAAACACATGAACCAGTAGAAACCAAACATTACTTAAACATAAACACTGGTCAACTGTAACTAATAAACCCCAAACTAAAACCCGATGTCTACCAACATGTAACAGAATAAAACAATCAAAAGGAAAAGGGCAGCCTCTAGCGGCCGCTGCCCAGGTACGTTACACTCATACTTACAAAGACCACAGTTGGACGATTGTAGACATGCTGTCAGGGATGTTATATTCTTG
Organism: Brachyalestes nurse; assembly: GCA_037974405.1. Classification (NCBI taxonomy): domain Eukaryota; kingdom Metazoa; phylum Chordata; class Actinopteri; order Characiformes; family Alestidae; genus Brachyalestes; species Brachyalestes nurse. The sequence goes on from JBBPCY010000109.1 coordinate 17,374,400, forward strand.
TGCACATTTGATACAAAATGTGTTAAAATATTTTTATCATTTAATTTTTAACACATTGTAGATAAATATGTTTGTGTACCACACTTTATTTTTGTCTATACAGAATTTTCTGCGCTGCCAAAACAATAAGAACAACTATAACCTTGTGTGTGAGACACTGCAGTTTCTGGACTGTATTTGCGGCAGTACTACAGGAGGCCTTGGCCTGCTGGGCCTCTACATAAACCAGCACAATGTTGCTCTCATTAACCAAACTATAGAGAGCCTGACGGAGTACTGCCAAGGACCCTGCCATGATAACCAGGTATGCACACAATACATTTACACGGTCTCTCTCTCTCTCTCTCTCTCTCTCTCTCTGTATCTCTCTTTTTGTGAGCATAAGACAATTCACATGTTAGCAACTGATGCTTTATTAAAAATGCATGTGTCTTTCTGTAGAATTGCATTGCCACTCATGAGTCTAATGGCATAGACATCATCATTGCTTTGATTCTGAATGACATCAATCCACTTGGTAGAAAGAGGATGGACTTGGTTCTGGAACTGAAGGTATCCGGGTGATTAATTTGCCTTGGATGTTGGTTTTTAGAGACTTTGTATGTGATACTTAACCAAGCATGAGGCTTAAGAATGTTGCTACTTAAAACCTGAGATTCAGATATCATGTAGTGTTATGTGATATTTGCTTTTTTGTAATATGTTATCATTTTGCAGTACAAACATCTCTGTAACATTTTAACCGCTTCTAATTTAGAATAATGCCTCCAAGCTGCTATTGGCCATAATGGAGAGCCGCCATGACAGTGAGAATGCTGAGAGGATTCTGTACAACATGAGGCCCAAAGAGCTGGTAAGGGATGGACCATTTTTCCACTTATAACAATGTGTCATATTTGCATATTTACAGGTTTTTTATGAGTGTGTCTTTGTGTGCTAGGTTGAGGTGATAAAGAAAGCCTATCAGCAGGGTGAGGCTGACTTTGATGATGATGAGGAGAATGGAGAAGACCATGCTGCCTCACCACGCAATGTTGGGCACAATATCTACATTCTGGCACATCAGGTACACGCACATTTTATGTGGGATCATGCATACACTGCCCTCCATAATTATTGGCACCCCTGGTTAAGATGTGTTAAAAGCCTTAAAATAAATTTAATTTTTATTGCAGAAGCATACTCTCACACAGAAAATTGTAGAAAAATGTAACCTTTTCACCTCAAGTGAAAAAAAATCCCTGACTAAGAAATAATTATTTTCCATACAATCACCTGCTCCACAATTATTGGCACCCCTAACAATTCCTAAGAAATAAATGGAATCAATAAATGTGAAGTATTTCTGTCAATTTGACAGTAGTTTACAAAGATGATCAGAGTAACTGTTACTGTTAAAGAATTGCAACAAATGGTAGCATCTTGGGGTCACAAAGTCTCCAAAACAACCATGCCAACAAGCTGTTTGGGAGGCATGCACGGAAAAAACCTTTTGTCACTCACAATCATAAACGCAAACGTCTGAAGCGGTACTGGGGCTTCAACTGGGACCGTGTGCTTTTGTCAGATAAGACCAAGATAGAGATTTTTGGCAACAAACGCTCTAAGTGGGTCTGGTAGAACACAAAAGATGAGTATGCAGAAAAGCACCTCATGCCCACTGTGAAGTATGGGGGAGGATCGGTGATGCTGTGG
>JBBPCY010000109.1:17388899-17416794 GCA_037974405.1 Brachyalestes nurse
CTTCGGATCGGCCCTCCAACACAGTTCAGATTTTTCATGTGGCCCCCTGTAGAAATTAATTGCCCATCCCTGGTCTAGAGGCAAGTGTCCTACCCTCTAGGCCACCACCATCCAATTTGTTTTTACTATTGCCCCACCCCCACTTTTATTTCTGCCCCTGCCCCTCTAAGGGTCTCTGTAAGGCCCTAAACCAGAATATGAACTGTGAAAGTTGTATTACAGAAGAAATAAACAGGGATGGTGATTATACCTGCGCTTTTGTCCAGAAAGTAGGCAAGGAGGCAGCGCATGACAGCCTGATGGCAGATGACCAGAACATTCTCTTGCCTCTCCAATTCCATAATCACCGGCTCCAGTCGCTGCACCAGGTCCTCGTATGACTACACAGAGAAAGAATGTATTAAATGCTGATACTTATAACCATTGGTCAGAGACCATGAACTAACAAGGCTCAACTTGATAGGGAGGGTGGACAACCTTTCCTTGCTCCAGCCATCATATAAGGGTACATGTGTATCCTGTGACTTTAAGGGATTAGTTGACTGAGTGCCAAATATGTCTTCCTAATTTTAAGAGTACCTTCAGTATCATAGTTCACTGATTCTCAAACACAACCAAATTATGGTATAGGCATTATTTTTTTCACTCTCTGAGGAAAGTAAAACCGACACTCTTGGGTAAAATTTACCTCTCCTTTAGGGTAGCGGTATCGGTACTTGTCCTGGTCCCGCAAAGCAAACTCTAGGGGATAATGTTCCTGAATCTCTTCATACATCATCTCCTCACACACTCCCTACAGGCAGTAGCAGAACTTAATTACACACAAAGCACAGGTGATAAGCAAGTTTCAGATACAGTTTCAGTTTGCTATGTCAGTACTTCACTGGTTTGCAGTGATGTGTTCTATACAGGAAATGCCTGCATCCTCTTTGCTGACATCAGTCCCTTACACAATCACCATAAACATGCAAAGTTACAAGCTAAGTGGTCACCATAACACTCAAGCCCACACACACACACACACACACACACACACACACACACACACACTTACAGCATCAATTTCATTTAGAGCTTTCCACTGTTCATACTGCACCCCCAGCGCTTCAGCTGTCTGGATGGTTCTCTTCATTTGACTCGTCCAAACTTTCAGATCTTTTATATTCTGTTCCTGAATGAATTTACCCAGACAAAGTGCAAACTGGCAGAGAAAAAAAGAGAAAAAAGTCTGGATGAGTAAAATGCATCTGGAATAAAAAAAGAATAAAGTAAAACTGAAATAAATATCCAGCCTAAAACAAATGAAAAATAATATGAAGACATTCACAGAGAGCTGGTTCCAGCAGGGTAAAGGCTAAATGCCACTTCACCCTATTTAGTTTCAGTTCTGGACACCTCTCGCTGTACAGCTTCTGCTGATGTAAGATCTAACCTACCAGGCTGATATTCATTAAACATTTCAGAGATATATTTAGGGCCCAAACCATTAAGTGATATTACGACAGGTAATATTTTAAGTTCTGTATGACCGCAAGCCAGTGTAAGGACCCGAGAATTGGAGCAGTATGCTTTCTTTTTTGGTATTTGTTAGACTACTAGCTAAACTGTGTCTGTCTAATGGTCTTTTTGAGCAGGCCAATAAAACCCCTAATAAGAAACTAAGATCCTCATTAATGATTACACCAAGATTTTAAGCCTTGATTAAACACTAGACTAGGTACTAAAGAGCTAGACAGATCTGTCTCGTCAGCTTTGATATGCTACTTTGGATTTGGATTTTGGCTGAAAGTGAGCACGCTGTACAAGCTGTAAAAAAGGGGCCTGAGAATGTGTCCTTGTTGGACTATGGGCATTTTCTTTTATTCACTGGTGCCAACAGACACAAAATAACCCCTTCCTCTTAAGTACATGCTGAACCACCTTAAGACTGTTCATAAGACCCTGAACCCATTTTTGCAAAGAGAAATAGATGTACCCAGACTATTTTTTAAGCAGTCTTAACTGAATCTTGCAAATGTCATTTAATACCTTTATGAAAGCTGTTTTGTCAGGTCTACAACCATAAAGCATGAAGGTATCCAGGTTTCTCTTCTTTTTACATACACACCTCTATGCCACGAGGTGACAGGCCCGAGTCCCCACCAATGCGTCCCCTGATGTTTAGCTCACTCTCTCCATGGCGACAGAGGTAGATGGACCGTGGAGTGATGTGAATATTCATCAAGTAGTAGACAATACGGCTCTGAATATGATCCATGACTCTATTCACTAAATAACGCCGCCCTACATCCATAACCTTTATGTAAGACAGTTGCCTATCAAAGACAATGGACACAACAAAAAACAGGTAAATCATGGAAACTAATATACTTTGCTTAGTTATAGCTTTTACCCACAAGGTTTTGTCTGTATACGTTTCAGGAGACATCCAAAACCACCTCTAGTAAAAGAATGGCCAGAGCACAATAAAATGTCCTACCTGTCCAAGACCTCATGCAGTGGCTGATAGGAGTTTTCATAACATTTAATCCTCTTCATAAAGTCCTGAATGGCCTCTTCAGTGTTACAGTCAACATAGTCTGGGCTACCCAACTTCACCTGCTACTCAAACAAACGAATACCTTGAGATTTTCACACTGAATTTCAACTTTAATCTAACTAACTTCACCTACACAAGCCTCTAGTTTTAACATGACAAATGGCACCCCTTCAACACAGAAAGTACAGACTTACTACAATGTTCTGGGCAATAACTTCAGGGTCTTCACACACAGACTCAACAAAAAACACCTGCCAAAAGAAAGACAAGAGGTTTATACAGAATCGCACCTGCTGTGGAAGAATGAGGGGCATCTGAATGAAGAAAGTGTATTGTGACAAAATAACTTGTTAGTACCTTGTAGCCATTCTGCTCTGCAAATCTCACAATCATGCTCCTCCTCTCTCTTGTAGTGTTAGTGGCATCAAACACCTGTCAGGTCAGATTTAACATACAAAACTGTTCAGTATCTTTAAAGTTTTTCTCTTAGTAATTTTTCAGTAGAGGAGTATTTGACTATAGGATACAAAATGTGCAATAACTCTACTCACAGCCACATGGCCTCCTTCCACACTGAGGTACTGTCTGACATCATTCAGTGCTGTCAGAGCACACTGTCTGAAAACACAAACACACACAGCAAACCAGTTAGTTCAAGCAGTAACAAAGCAGCCAAAGGCACACACAGTGAAAAGTACACCCAAACTTACTTCCTGATCTTTAGTCCTTCTTCATTATCAGGACGGAAGAACTCAAAGTTCTTGTAGATCTTCACACACTCCCTCCGATACTGTCCAACATTAAACTCTAAACACAAATAAATTAAATATGATTATGATGCAGTGTATGCATGTTGTTTTAGTGCTGGATAATCAGCATTATATAGATTATTTGGTGTCCATAAAACAGTGGTGTTCCTACTTTTTCTTATATTTTGTGTTTTTTTACTTAATACGTATGTGATATGTATGTCATATGCTGGGGGCCTTGAAATAAGTTCAAAAACTATAAAAAAAAAAAAGTAACGCAAAGTAAGTGTTTTTTTATGGAAATGTGGCTTCCTGGTTAATGTTTAAAATACCGGGTACTCAGAGAGCATGGTGTCATTTGATTCATGTGTTGGTTTGATTCATGAGACTGGGTTCATGGTTCAAGATTCCTATGATCTCTGAGACAAAGCTGAAAAAATATATATTAGACTATATTCAGCTGTGTTCAGATTTACACAGTCACATTTTTATACAGGAATATCATGACATTTCAAAGCACTATGTGTGCATGTGTGTGTGTGTGTGTGTGTGCGCGTGTGTGTGTGTCCATGTGTGAAATACCTTTAGTTGATACACCAATCCAGTTGAGGTAGCGAGTAAGTTTCTTAGAAATGTACGTTTTCCCCCTAGCCGGCAAACCCACTGTCACAATGAGGGTGGGACAGTTGGTCATGCATACTGAAAGAAGGAGAGAAATAAAGAACACAATATAATTTAAAAATAGCAACAACATATAGTATATTCTTTACTCCACGCAGAGAACATGGAAAAAAAAACTGATGTGAAAGGCAAAATGGATCGTGAATACACTAAACAAGACAGGAAAATGAATACCCTCTTTGTTCATCTGAGTGAATCTCATTTGAAAGAGCTAACCATGCAGAGAGGCTTCAGCCGAGCACCACACACATTATTTCACACTCTTCTAACACCTTAGAATCCAAAAAGAAACTCACCATGACAAATGATCTTCAGAAATATTAATGGTTGGTAATTCACAAGAAGCAGCTGTTCCCTTCATATACGGTTATACTCAGCATTCTGTACAATAGTAGCCCTGGTCTCCAGAGAGAAGAGTAGAGTGTGGGAAAACCCAGGGGCTCAGACTAACAAGAGGACTGAGCTAATACATGGTTTGTTAGTTCAGCTCAATGCAACTCAAAAAACCCCAATGTAATGTGAAGCTACTGTAAGCTCTTAAACAAAACCAACCATGAACTGACCGTGGCAGACAAGGAAAAGAGTCTGGGAAGGAAATTAATCTATTCAATTACGCAAGCAGCCACAAGATGCCCTATAGGAACCATTAAGATGGAATTACCAATCACGGTAAGTGCGTCCTCTTTAATAAAGAGCACAAAAAGCATTTTTCCTCAGAGGTAAACTGAGGAAAAATCTCTGAGCACACCCCTCTCATCACTATACCTGCTTCCAGCAGCAATGCGTTCAACCCACAATGAGATGGAATTGAGAAGAGAGGGTTGCTCAGCGTTCAAACCTCTGATAGGCAGGAAAACGATTATTTGGAGAGTTCCCCATTTTTAATTTCTAAAAAATGTGGTTATAATACATGAATAGAATCCCATGGAGTTGCACGCAGGCTGACTCAGCACAGCCGGAGCAGCACCAGACTGCACTGTCATCACCATTTCTCACACACATTCACTGTCTAAACTTCCTCCTCCCTCAAAACATACATACACTCAGGCAAACATACTCAGGACCGAAACTGAAAGTCATTGCTCCTAAATCTTAACATCTAGTCTTGGATGAACTATTCAAAAAAAGGACAGATGACGGACAGTGACGGAACAATGTGTTAAGACAGCAAATAGTGGCAAAGCAGCAATGAAATAAGTAAAAACATTGAAACATGAAAACATTAATATATGAAGTGATGATCACATAAATCACAGATAGTTCAGGTCTGAAAGTAATGTTCCCACAGAGCCCTCGTGCGTAACTTGCACTTAATCAGCAATGCAAGGACCTGCCCCTTCAGCAGCATAAATATAAACTTGCTGCAGGGTCAAATATGAGTTCACATGATCCGGAACACACATACTTGTTCATCCCAACTACTGACGGTTTTCTCTCGGCACAGATTTAGACATATGCATTCAGACCACAGACCCCCAGGTTTTCTTTCCTACCTTCACCTGAGGGTCAGCTAAAATGATAAGGTCTGCCTCCTGCACAAAGGATTAAGCCCAGTCTTGGACTAAGTTGCAGTGTTACTGGGGAACCACCCATGTGTATTCCTTTTAGTCTATGCTTAGGTTTGAACTAGGAACAGAGAACTGATCCCAACAGTTAAGGTAACTACTAGTGGTAAGGTCCAGATTTAGGTTTAGGTGTAGATTTGATTCCCTTTAACCCCAGTGGTGGGAAACTCTGGTCTAAAGGGCGGGTGTCCAGCACAGCTTGCTGATTTTCCTGTGCAAACAATTAATTAAAGTCAGCAGTTAGTTACTAAAAAAAAGACACTAAATCGTGCCAGAATCGGGGTCTCCATAACCGAATGAAGGAAGAGGCTTTATCTAACAGGACTGGGCTAAACTGGGAGGGGTGCACAGGAGGGCAGAGAAGGGTGAGAGGGCTCACTGGGTTACAATCTATTTTGGCGGTTTCATTATTTTCCACAACAATACACACACTGTATTTAGCAATGCCAGCTTTTTCTCAGCTGTGCCAGGCTTTACACACACATGGGCACCAACAGTACAAACTGACCGTACATCGTAGAATCAGGATGAACCTTAGGACACTTCACGGCAAAATGTAAGAGTAGATCAAACATAGTCCCTTCTTTGTTACTCGTTTCCCTTTTCAGCCAATTACCAGGCATCTTCTGCTATGGGTGCCCATGCTGTACATTTGATTTACTGTTTCTGTTAGTTATAGGTCACTGGGTCTTTGTGCTGGGTGATTTTTTGTCCATAGCAGTATACTGGCCTTTTTGTGATGGGTTGGCCCAATTTCACAGATAATAAACACCAACTTCTATGGTTGTTCATATTGTTACACATAAAATGCCACGTTTTCTGTAATGATGATCGTTTTCAATACTCTTAAGGTTCAATTTAGGGTATTTTTTAGAAAAGCTGAAGAAAAAGATACATGTGCATTCAAAACAGGCTTGCAATACGCATTTTTTGGCATTTACACATCACATGACACCGTGATGGACCTGTTAAATACCGTGATGCCGCCCAGCACCACTAAATCATTTATACCAACGGGTTAAACAGACATCTACCCCAATTTATGCCTGGCCATACATTATAGTCCAGGCCCAGTGAACTCAGTGACCTCTTTGGCTTATAGCAGGCTGACAGCCAGTACAAAAAGAGCTGGAACCCAGTAAATCGGGCACTCGATTGCATCACTTTAGAGGCCTTCAAAGAGGGTATCATGAGGCTTTAAAGCCTTTCCGCTGTGAGAGAGTAAAGCCGCTCCGCACGCTTTAAAGGCGCTAAATGCAGGAGCTCGATGCGCCACGCTGAAGCCGCACCAACCTTTCTTTTGAGAAATGTGCTTTTCCGGTAGCCCGTTCTTGCACGGCATCCAGATCTTCCGCAACGGGTTCTGCGTGAGCTCCCGGGGCATGGCTGCCAGCGTGATTTCTTCTGTAGCATTCATCCCGGTGGCGTTAACATCCCGTTTCCACACACCCCGTCTGTCGGCTGAGACCGTAGCGGCGGACGGCTGCGGCGCAACTTATGTCATATCGGCTGAGGAGCGGAGCGCTCCCGTTTTACCGTAATACAAGGAAACAACGCGCACACAAAAAATACCACGCCACGAACCCGTTACAAGAACTACAAGATAAGAAACCGGCGTTTTCACAATCCAAAGTAACACATAACGCCTAACACGACAAACTAAACAAGCTGCATGGTAATTCAATGCGACGCGTGAGCTGTTTAGTTTTGTGTGTGTGTGTGTGTGTGAGTGTGTGTGTGTGTGTGTATATATATATATATATATATATATATATAGTTTTGCAGTTTACTAGATCATAATATATCTAAAGATTATATATCAGCATAAGTGTCCCTAAAATTCAATTCATTCAATTCAATGCGACACGTATGCTGATATTTTGACACATTATGATCTAATATAAACATTTCTGTGTTTGTATATATACACACACACACAAACACAAGTGAATAAAGGACTTCTTATGACTTTTCATGTTCCTTTTGGTCAATCCTCATATGTATCTTAAATTATGCAAATCACTGAGAAATTCTGCTTTGTGGAATACACACCCAAGTCTATTTTTGTCTACTGCACAAAAAAAGCGTTTGAAGGCTACCGTACATCGACTGATAGAGGAGCCTATTTTTGTGGGGCAAAAATGTAAAACAGCAAGGGTGAAAGGGCTCAAAAACAGAGGTCCGTGGCTGTTCACATGCAACACACATGGGCTGCGAATGTTGATATGGCTCTGTCCAATCACAGGCCTGCGACTGAGAGAGGTCAACCAATAGGAAGCCATATTGGCTGCGCGAGGAGGCGTGCACAGGAGAGGGGTCCGCTGTAGTAAACAACGTGCTGGGTCTGGACGAGCTGTGCTTTTCTTAGAATTTACACCAGACCAGCTACTCCTACCCCAACATTCAACTCTCCTGCTGGATACAGAGTGAAAGCATGCTTAAGCAATCAGACGGCATTCATAGATATGTACATGCGTGCATATGTATTTACACCAAGCCTTATAAAGCACATGTTCTTTTTTTTGGTGCATGATGATCATGCTCTGATCACGCATTATGCTTTTCGTCACTTTCTAAACGTAAGCGTTTTATTGGTTTAAAGCATCTTATCACACACTTGTTCAGAGTAAACTTTTCTCTCTGATCCTTTATTGGCACCGATTGTTTTGATAAGCAGTATTATCTAAATAAGCATGTATGCATCATAAACAGGCTTAGAAGACAAAATGTGTCTGTGAGGGTGTTTGTGTATATAATCTGCTAAAGAAAAAGTAAACAGCTGCACTCATTAATGTGTTGTATTTGTCGCATCAGTTCGTTGTTTATGTACATTTCGTTGTCATATACTCTTGTCATAAAATAAATGTGAGTTTTGCTTCTCTAGGTCTTTTATAGCAGACTGGATTACACTGTCCACTGCACACATTGCAAGCTACGCTACATACACAGTTTAAATGATTTGTAGACACCTCCTAAATATTTCTTTTAAAATCGAGGGTAGTAACGGCCTCTACATCTGTAGAAAGGCTTTACACCAGATGTTGGTACATTGCTGCGAAGATTTGATTGCATTAAGCCACAAGAGCATTAGTGTGGTCAAGCACTGATATTGGATGATTAGTTCTAGATCACAAATGCCTCACCAGCACATCCCAATGGTACTGAAAGGCACTGTGTCACTCCAGGGAACGGTTTATTCCCCTCTAGCCACTTTGCATTGGCCATTCTGAATTTAGGCTCAGGTTTAGAAGCTGCAGAGTGCTTAAAAAAATTACAAATAAGATTAAACTGTGTGTTTGTTGTGTCGTTACAGCCGTAGAATATAAGCTTGTTGTACTGACAAATCAGACACTTTGTAAGTTCAGAAACAAACACAGGCTGAAACATATTACACTAGTTGTGTTCCTTCAAGAAGAATCAACCCGTGACTCCACACAAAAAGATATTTGTGTTGTTGCAGTAGACCGCTTAATTATCTATTCACTCAGCGCCTGTAATTTAATGTCCTACTAGGGCTGGGCAATATGGCAAAAATATTATACTATGATACTTTATTTTAATAATAAACAATATCTATGAATATTTATTTTTAGGTACTAATTAGTACTATGTTTAAGTACTAATGACATCCATTAACAACGGGCTCAGAAAAGAATATCATACAGTAATTTATCACAGTAACACTGAATTTAGTCATATTACCCAGCCCTACGTCCTACTCAAACGTATCTAAATATTGAATTATTTGACATGATTTTCTAATCATCTTTATGCACATGCATACTACCGGCTAACCACAGCAACAACATCTAGTCTAAACAGTGTTCAGATCTGGCATGCAATATTTCATTCAGCCACTAGATGGCTGTACAACGTACTTCCAGGCTCAACATATCGTGGTGTGTGTGTGTGTGCGTGTGTGTGTGTGTGTGTGTGTGTGTGTGTGTGTGTTAGTCTGCAGGTCAGCAGGACTAATTCTCTGAATCAAGTGGATGGGTCACATTTGAACTGGCCCCACAATGGTGTTAACTCCTAAATTGCTAACTAGAAGAAAAGACATTTTCACTACAAATCAAAAACAAAAATGACAACAATAACAACAATAACAACAAACCACCAATGAATAAAAACAAAATGAATGAAAACAAAATGATAAACTACTTCACAGTACATAAAGAAGTTTACTAATTCAACTTAGATGAGCAGCTTATTATCCTTCTGAGTGCTCACCAAATTATTCCAGCTTTTCCCTTTTCTCTTTAGCAACGCTTTACCACCAGCATCTACCCTGTTATGATGTCATCATATAACTGAATGTCATTCGAAAACTGTAGGTATATTTTCTATATATAAATCATTCTATTACAATGTATAATCTCTCTGAACTGATCAAATAATAAACAGGGCATCTGGAGGTCATTATAAAGTATAAAGTATAATGTTCTGCAGCATGAACACTCAAAGTGCTTTCATTAGAATGCACAAACATTTGCAGTAACAAATTTTTAAATCGAATATTGCTGTTACAAACTATGCATATATAAAGATGTTACTTTTTTGTAAAAAAACACTAATTACTCACTTAAAAGGTTTATCATTGATTGCATTAGTAATCAGTAATCCATATTGTTTTGAATAGATCTGCAGTAAGAGACTTTCCCTGTACAGTTGTATGTAAAGTTTAGGCACTCCTGGTTAAATGATTTTGTAAGTGTAAATAAGTTACCATTTTATGCAAGGAACAAACTTAAATGTGATACTTCTACACATTTCATATGAAATTTCTAATTATTTTCTCAATAAAATATATATTTACAAATATAAGAAAATATAGTGTGAAATGTCCACTAATGTTATAGTTGTTAGGTCTCAGACATTATTGGACTCTTTAGGTGCAGATAATTCCAGAGCTGAATAAATTATGTGACATTTTAAATCTCTTTGACAGTGATTTTATCATGAATTTCATTGCACGTAGGTAAAGCAGAAGTAAGTGCCATGGTCTAATTAAACAAAATGTAATCTCTGTGTTTAAATCGCCAAAGCCCCAGACTCAAGTATTAGAGAACATCTGTGATTAGATCTTGAACATGCAGTCCATGCAAGACATGCAGTCCATGCAAGCCTATGAATATTACTAGAGAACCTGAAATGCTTCACAAGGAAAAGTGGAAAATACATTCTAAATCAGTATGAGAAATCCACATGAAACACTGGAGGCTGTGTTACAAGGGGGTCTTGTAACACAAAGGGTGTCTTATGAAGCCAAAACTTTCCCATGCCCCATTTTGTTTTCGTTGAAACAAATAAATAACTGTACTTCACAGCAGAAATAAGTAATAATTAAGTTTGTCTAATGCAGTAACAGAATGCAGGAACAGAATGTAAAATCTGCCCAGATATTCATGATCAACAGTCTATTTTGTGTACTTGGCAGATAAAGATTCTGATTTTATTGAGAATAAATGAGGTGCTTGAACTGCTGCTCAAATTTAACGTGTATGTGTGTGTGTGTTTGTGCATAGTGCACATTACACATTTCATTGAACCAATTCTGTGTCTGGCTACAGAGTAGAGTGATGCAGAACCCTCTTATTTAGTCCATTAACACACATAAAGACTCACACATACAAACATACAGTACTAGGTACGCATATATTGTCCCTTCTCTCTGCACTGTTTCCCACATCCCTATGTAGGGCACACAGATTTCTTATGTAACTGCATGTCACATCTGAGCCCATAATACTCTGCATCTGAGAACACTGTGCATATGTGGCCATGTATTTATCCAGAACCTATTGTCCTCATTATAATAGAAATACTGGAAAGTCTATAGATGTTGGGCGGGACATACTCACAAGCAAACTGAGCTGAATTCACCACATATTGTTTTTGGACAAACTAAGAGAGCATCAAGGTTGACATTTGGTTACTGAGGTTGTGTATGTGTTGCATAACATTACAGGGATCAGTGGAAAATGTCCTCACAAATGCAGTAATGTGTGTGTTTGTGTTAATGAACGGCAGGATTATGTACAGCATTTCATCAAATAATGCTTTGTAGAGTGTAATATACACATAGTAACACACACACACACACACACACTTGCAGGCAGTCAGAAACAGCACTGTTGCTGAAGGCTGAAGGGGATTGGAGGGAATGCAGTTGAACTTTCACACAGATACTGCAGAGAGAGAGGGAGGGGGAGAGAGCAGGAGAGAGACAGGGAGGAGGAAAACAGGGAGGGATAAGCAGAGACAGGGAAAAGAATAGACACTGAAACCAAAGAATGAGTGATATAAAATACGGGGGAAGAGCTGCAGTAAAGAAAGACGAACGCAATAAAACCAAATCGCGTCCAGCACACACAGCATCTTTATCTGTGTTGAGACGAAATGCAACAGACTGACCAAAACAATGCCTTTGACATAAACCTCCAAGAATCTGTATGAGCTGTGATACGACAGTAAATCAAGGTTTTAACCAAAAACACACCATCACAGCAGAGCAGAGCAGGAGAGATGGAGAGAGTGAGGTGGGAGCAGAAACAGAGCAGGTTTAAGGGTTAAAGGGAAAACATATTAAGTTAAATATTTCTGCATTTATGAGCCTTCTAAATATCATAACTAGTTTGCTAGGACGGGTTACCATGGTAACTCACCCCTCGTCGATCTCATTGCTGACACACACACACACACACACACTTCAGTGCTGCGATCTCACACCCTCTCCAAACACACACACTCACACGCGCACACAGACACACACACACACACACTGCCAAAAGACACGTAACTCATGGAACAGGCTCTTATATCAGAATTAACGTGAACACACGTAAGGCACAGAGAAGATGTGTTTGGTGAATAAAACACTGACAACAGTTCATCACACTGATGTAGTTGGACTTTTTCCTCCATGTGTATATTTATACCTGACCTTCTCCATTGAGACACATAAGGATAAAGCTGAGGCGCTGCATCCTTCAAGAAACACACACAGTGGTCTTGTTTACACAGCCAACAAAAGCCCTAACCCACCCAACAGCATTGCCTAAAACATGTCAAGCCCACAATGAGCAACTACAAGTAGAGTAGATGTTGCCATGTTGATGAGCACTGCTCACTTTTACACATGGACAAAATGCGACGATCTCTCCATCAGCACCACTGTCTCTCATTCACCCTCCGTTCCCTAAACTGACCAGCTCAACAACAAACATTCACCAAGCGCAGCGTGAAGCGCTTCAGGATCGGGAAATGTAGTTTTTACTCTGCATGACAAACTGCCCGTTGTCCTTTCGTTCGTTAGACATGAACTACACTGTTACGCTAAATCTGAAGCAGCACCCCACTACCACCACGAGAGAACTGTTTACACTCCCTCCCCTCTAACATGGCGATTAGACTGTAACCGTTAGACAGCCGTTTGCCATCCGTCGACAAAACATTTGAGATCCAACAGCAGGTATGCCGAGAGAAATAAGCCAGGTTTAGTGTCCTGCTGACCGATCGTGTCCCTGGGAGACCAGCTTACCTGCCCTGTCCCGGGGACGAGCGGAGCCTCTCATGCTGATGGAGCCGTGCCAGCGTGCGAGTGTGTAGAGTGAGGATGGGTAGAGTGAGTGTGTGTGGATGGGTAGAGTGAGTGTGTGTGGATGGATGGATAGAGTGCGTCTGAACGGGCAGAGAGAGTGTGAGTTGAGTGAGCATGGATAGGTAGAGTGTTTGTGGATGGCTAGTGTTAGTGAGTATGGGTAGAGTGTGTGGATGCCTTGTGTGTGTATGTATGTGTAGAATGTGTATGGCTGGGTAGTGTGTGTGGATGGCTTGTGTTAGTGTGTGTGGGTAAAGTGTGCGTGGATGGCTAGTGTGAGTGTATTTTGTGTGTGAGCATGGGTAGTGTAAGGGCGTATGGATGGAGTGGGTGTGTATGGGTAGAGTGGGTGTGTATGGGTAGAGTGGGTGTGTATGGGTAGAGTGAGTGTGAATGGGTAAAATATGTGTGGTTGTGTAGTGAGTGCGTATGGGGAGAGTTGCGTGTATACTGGTAGAATGAGTGTGTGTGGGTAGAGTTGAGTGTATATGGGTAGAATGAGTATGAGTGTGTGTGGACGGCTAGTGAGTGTGTATAAGTAGAGTGAGTGTGGATCAGAATAGTGAGTCTGTATGGATAGAGTGGTAATGGGTACTGTGAGTGTGTCTGGGGAGAGTTGAATGTGCCTGGGTAGAGCTAAGTGTATATGGGTAGAGTGAGTGTGTGTATGAATAGAGTGAATGTGGATGTATGTGTGAGAGTGTATGGGTAGAGTGTGTATGAGTAGGTTGAGTGGGGATGGGCAGAGTTCAGTGTGTACAGGTAGAGTGAGTGTTTATGGGGTGAGTGTGTTGATGGGTAGTGTGTGTTTATGAATAGAGTATAGGTAGAGTTACTGTACAGATAGAGTGCATGGGGATGGCTAGTGTGTGCCTATATAAGTGTGTATAAGGAAAGTTGAGTGTATATGGGTAGAGTGAGTATGTATAAGTATTGTGTATGTGTATGGATAGAGATGTGTGGATGGGCAGGGCTGAGTGTGTATAGGTAGAGTGAGTGTGTATGTTTCGAATGTGTGAATGGTTAGTGTGAGAGTGAGTGAGTGAGTAGAGCAAATGTGGATTAACGGGTATGTGCCCTGGTCCTCGCGGCTTTTATGGTCTGGGATGGATTTGTGTTGTGAACAGACGGCCAACTAAAAACAGCAGCAGGGACAGGCTGGGCTACAGAGTGACAGCTGGTGGAGAGAAAAGTGCACAATATGCTTCTTAAGGAGCTCAAAGTGACAGAAATAAATGGCTCATTTAAACATCTCACGTTTCGAAACATTATACACAGTGCATGCACTGACACACACATGTATTCTTGAGAGTTAATACATTGATGCTCTAACAAAATAACTCTAAACTCATCCCTCAGCTTAGAGTATTAAAAGCCTTATTTTATTACACATGCAGGCCATATTAGAACTTGCTGGTTTCAAATTAGAAATTATACCTTATCTTTATACAGTAAATCCCCGACATTTGCAGAGGTTACTTACAAGAGCGCCCGCAAATTGTGAAAAAACGTGAATTTGTGATGTGGTAAAAAATAGCCCAAAAAGGCATATTTTTATAGTGTAAACCCAAAATATGCCCCCAAATATGCTCCCAAAACATTTAAAACTAAGCTTAATACATTACCCTTAAAAATGTAAAGGAAAACCTGCTGTACAGTGTACATTGAAGTGCAGTGTCCTGCAGTTAATTCAAGTGAGTACGTTTTTTTGGTATGTGCTGCCGCTTTCTTTGGTATAAGCAGGTAAATACAGTAATAATTTACAGAAATAAAAATACAGGGCTGTAAGAAGAACAAAACAAAAAACAGAACACTACTCAGCGAAACACTCCAGACAGCTCAACGCAGGAAACTGTTCTGATGCAGGAATGCTGGACTGCATCGGCCAGAGATGCATCACAAGGCAGCAATTATTCGCAACAATTATTAGTTCACGGGGGTTCCACAACAATTATTAGAAAAACCCGAATTAGCAGGGATTTACTGTATACACAATTTGTGTTAGCCGTTGAGCAGCCTTGGTGACCCTTATGACAAATGACCCAATGATGTGGGCGGTGAATGTAAAATTGAATGAAATTAATCCATATTAATGGCTAAAGCACACAAGAATGGCATATTAATGGCAAAAGCACACTACTGTCAAAGGTGGTTCTAATTTATTGTATTGCAATCAAGCATTGTACAGAAACACCCACATGGATGTGAACTGAGAAGTGGACTATAGAATAACCCAGATGACTAACTTTTCATTTTGTTCTCCAAGGTAAAGTCAAGACATACAGGAAAGCCATCAAGTGAGAGTGTTCATGGAAGCTGTGGGGTGGTCAGGCAAGTCCATAATAGTTCACATGGTTTTGGAATGGGATGTATTACTGGCTCATGTAGATGTGAAGTCAGGTGTCCACATATATTTAGCCATATAGTGTTCTTAAGATCAGTGGAGCTGGAACAGCAGTGTTACATTAGAAGATTCCCATGTGCCATTACTGATCATCTTCATAGTGAGTGTTGGCTCGCACATCAGCTACAAAGAGACAAAGAAAACTTTTGTGACATAGTGAAACTGTATTTGCAGAGCTAAATTTGAGAAAATCAAATGTACACAATTGCTTCTGTACTCCAAATGTTGCCCATCAGCTAAAAATAGTTTGGTGTCAAAGACTGCTTCTTTAGTTTTAAAGTGCTAGAAGGCTCCCCCAGTGAGTACCTGAAACCTGCAAGCTTCTTTGACGCTTCAGGATAGAAGTAGGATTTCCTCCCTGTAGTAAAATTAAATTAGCACAGTCAAATACACAGAGTCATTTCAAACTTTCTTTGTATCTTAATGTTGTGCCTGAAATTATACTGACTTTGTCGTTCACTCACCGGAGCAAAGCTAGCACTTTTCTTCACTCCTGTTGGATTTATTTTGGGGGCTGGGTAAGGTGGAGGGAGGGGAATGGAAAGGTTACTAGGAAGGTTTTTCAGATTTTCTTTGTGAATGGCATTAGACATGGTTGCACTTGCATTAGAAGGAATGGGGGGCAGGGGTCCCTTCTTCTGGGCCAGAGAAAGAGATGGAGCTGTCTTGGCAGCAGGAATCGTCAAAGAAGTGGATGACTGGCTAGAACTTGAGGTAGAATTTGTTGCTGGACTGGTCTCTGATCCTACCATTGGACTAGTCCCCTTTAAGTGAGTGGGGGGTGGAGTTTTGAGGGATGACGACCTAAACAGATTGAGGCAGGATTAAACAAAATTGTGTAACTCAGTCAAGGAGGTTGGAGCTCAGAGATCAAATCAAGATAAAAAAAAGACATTCAAAAATTAAACTGTGCAGGTGTGGATGTTTTTCACCAGCTGTCTTTTCCAGAGTCTGTCAGACATGCATTCAGCTTGTCCCTCAGTAGCCAGCCAGAGGCAGAGTCTAGACTGTGAGTGCGTATGAACAAAGGGTGTGCTGCAGGAAACAGGTTTAGGTGACATGTCAGGATGTCAACAGGCCAATAGTACTGTACATGTGTGTTTAAATGAACTACTGTATTTTTCTACTCAAGACATAACAGCTAGGAGAAAAGTGGAACCGAATATCCAAGGCCCTTGTCTTTACTACTGTTGTGAAACGTGTTTTGGTGTATAATTTTAAGGAGCCTCACTGAGGGCCCAGAAATTTGTGGAGCGTCTTTGCCACTTAGTTGCACACGCATGTTTAAAAGAAAAGAGAGAAGCAAATTATACCTGTCTGCTACCCTTTACTTTGTATGAAAAAGATATAGGCCAGTGGAAATGGTCCAATATTACTAAAACTGTTGACATGTTAATGAAAGTTAATGTTTTTAACTCGATTTTGTTTCAGCAGCAATGATATGTTCAACTGGCTGGGCCATTAGTGGGAACTGCAGGAAACCACTGTACACCACCTTGTGGAAATTTAAAACATGTCTATATTTAAGTCTATAGACCAAATATGCAAACCTCTAGAGCTCTTGATACTCTTGTGTACAGCACTGTAGAAACGGCCAGCCTCTTCCTCATCAGCAAAATTCAGGCCACAACGGCACTCCTATAGTAAAAGATAACACGTGCGCACACATAATTATACATAATTATAATTGGCATCTTTTAAAAATACATAAATTTAGGAAAAATGTCTTTGTAGCCATTTAAATCCACTTGACAGTTCAGGATTTCTGACATCCGAAATGAGACAAAAAAGACAAAAATGAGAAACAAAACAGCATTAATTACAATCAGGTAATGACCACACAGTTTACTGCCCAGCTTTCAATATATATCTAAACAACCTAAGCTGTAGTGAAGCAGCCTGGAAGACGACATTTAGTTTATTTTTCCCCCAGATCCATTGAAGAGGATGACTAGACAGACTACATTTTTCCAAGGATTACATCAGCAAAAGATGGTGGCATTTTAGAGATGGGTACTGACCTTTGACTAGAATTGTGTTCTATAGTCAGATAAGGCAAAAATAGTTTTTTGGCAACAATCAATCAAGGTCGGTTTGGTGTTAAAAGGATGATTGTACAAATACATCTTATCACCTTGGTAAGTACGGTATAGGATATATGATCATTTCTTCCAAAGGCTCTGGTAGAGAATGAGTTCACATTTGAAACAGAATAATAGCATATATATTGGCGGATAATAGTCTGTGAGTGAGAATAGTTGTCTGTTAGAGAGTTTGACTGAAACGGAAGTGAGGTTGATTGAAAAGTAAGAAGTTCTTAATTTTCAGTTCCTGATTGGTTTATCTGAAGAGGCGTTTCGGATTCACATACTATTAATCTCTAATATATATGCTATTGCTCGGTTTCAAATGTAAACTCATCCTCTCTTACGTATACTCTAAATATCTTTTATATACTGTATTAACCTCACTTATGTAAAGTACCATACTTGTTTGCATATACAGTTATACTCTCTTGTATAAACAATCATTTGTGGATATATGTGTATGATAGTATAAAATGTGTAAAAGAATGTAGTTATCTGTGTTAAAGAGAATAGTATGTACAATGGTATGATGATACATATAAGAGAGTTTAGTTGTGTGTCAGAGAGAATAATAATCTGTGAAGAGCATGATAAAGGACAACGATGCATGAACAAGGGTATGGTAGTGTTTGTTGAAGAGTATATTATTGTACATGTAAGACCAAGTATGGATAATGTCCTGTAGGGTCTTCTCAGACTTTCGGCCCTTTTCCACACACATTTAAACATGCATTAAACACATCAAACTTGTAAACATGGCAGTCCACCATAGGCTATAGATGCAGCAGATAGGATTAAGTTACACTAAAGTTTTCTGTTAACACCCATAGGGTTAGAATTAGAATTAGAGGAAGCTGTAATACTAACATCACTGGCAAACGTGTGGAAATAGGGGCAGGGTGCTAAATACTCGAAAGGTGTGTACAGCTCCTGCTCCCAAAGCAGTTTGGCTCTCTGCAGAGGAAAAACAGAGTGATGTTACTGCTAATGAATTTACAGTCTACATTCTACAAGACAATGCTGCACAACGGAAGGAGCATCAGCAGCAACATGATCACTTCCAATCTGCTTAATGCTTCCAATTGATTTTTGCACAGACCAATTTAGCTCTCTTACTCCTTCATGACCATAGGTTACAGTTATCACAGAACACTGCAATCTGCAAATAAAATCAGTGATTTTTTTGTACAGATTGGAGTATTCATAGCTAACAATTTACTGGATTATTCACTACTACTGCTGTACCCTCATCCAACAGTTAAAGCTTGTAATTGTCCACCTGTAGAATCAATAGAACTGGCCAAGGTCATAAACCAGCCCGAGAACTCTGCTGCTGTTCTGCTCATGATCATTTCCACATTATGTTGTTAAAGAAATATATATTGTTTTTAAAACCATTTAATTACCTCATCAACAGCTCATTGCTTACTGACATACTGTATACAGCAGCGTCACTGACACCCACTAACAAATTATCCCTGAATATTTAAAAAGTTCATACGTGGTTTTTAGCCCTAAAAAAAACACTGATGCACATCCATCATTCTGTATGTCCAATCATAGATTTCTTACGGTTCACAGGACAGTATTTACTCATGGATGACAAACTGTGTTGGAAAAAGCACATAAAATTCAGGTTTTAAATTACGATCAGAATATTGTTTGGGTCCAGACAGCGATGCTGTGTACCGGGCCAGGACAGACTCCGGCTATATTTGGGTTAATGCTCTAATGACTTTTTGACAACCTTTACCAATCTTGGGCAAAAATTGTTTGCATGTATGTTTTAACAATGGGACTTAGTCACTTGTATTTTACATGAATATGCCAGTGAGCATGGGTGTGATGGACATTTGCGTAATAGAACACTAGGTGTATGTGTACGTAACCTTGACACAGAAGAGTCGTATAAATGACGAGTGTAATTTTTTGTCCAGAACCAAACACGCAACTCCACAACTGTGAAAATTCCACTCCGACTTCTGACCTTTACAAGCTGCAGATGCCGTGAGCAGCTGTACCACTGCGCACGCAGACACCTGAAATGTACACACACACAAGCAGTAAATTATACTGCCTGTATTTGCCAGTAAAATGAGTTATGCAGACAGTGCAATACACAAAACAACCACAAACAAATTAGCTTGTCAGATGACAGCCAACACAGACAGAACTTTATACTTTATGAGAAAAACAACGCATCACCAATCGCAGAGAAATTTGATATTTTATATTCTAACCCAAATCTTCTGGAATCCCTGCCTCTGTTCTTACTATCCAGCTAAATTATTAACTTAAACCCTAAAGTTCAAATGTGCATTCCCACTTTAGTTTCTTTCTCTTATAACAAAACAGTGTGTTTTGTAAGAGTTACTGAATAGTTCTTAAGTGTAATAACTGCATAATAAGTCTAGTTTAAGGGGTTAAAAACACCAGTTAAAGATGAGAAGAGATGAAACTAGGGAACAGAACCTGAGGAGTGAGTTAGAGGAGAATAAAGAGAAATTCATTGAAATCATCTAGACTCACAGTGCAGTCTTGGCCTACCAAGTTGAAGAGGAGGCCATTCTCTCGAGTCGACAGAAGTGAACTTAAAACACGCGACATCTTTCCACTGAGCTGTCTTTCTTCATATAACGTTCACAATTGTGCCCAAATGTACATCTGATTATACAAATATAACACACCCACACACTCAGTGTTGTGCTTCCGAATGCAAATCACTGGGCACCATGTTCAGTGATAGTGTAATTCTCAATATGCATACACACAAAGCTAGCATTTGACCAAGAACTGTTGTAGTATTGGGCTGATTTCCCACCACTTTTGGTTCAATCCAGGCTGGCTTTGTATGAAAAAAATCTCCCTCTAACCACACAAGCCACTGACCAATAAAAATGAACATACAGATAGTCAAGCTCAGCGGCAGACCCAATTAAACTATAACCGGAAAATATTCGGGACTTAATGCTTAATGAGAGGACACACTTATCTGGTCAGTGGGCTTTATTGCAAAGCATGAACATATTTATGCACAGTTCATGATGTAACAGTATGTGATATTTACTAAATGTGAGTGAGTTACTGTTGGTGAGTTGTTTCAAATTACTGTGCAGAATAATTTTCGAGTTCTTGCTTTTTGTGCTGTACATTAGGACAGTGCCATCTAGTGATCGAGTTGTTTGATCAATTTTTGTAAAGGCTTCAAAATGTAGCATTAAATAAACATGCACATAGGCCAACACTGATACTGTTTTTAAAATGATCAAAATGTCTCCTGGCTGACAAAAAAAGACTCTTTAGTAAGCAAGCATGATTTCATGTAACATATAAAACAGACCTGTAATTTGCAGTCAAAAACCTTTACACAGATTTAAAAATTTCACTTACAATATTATTTCTAGGTTAGTCTAGGTTGCCGGGCAATGCTCCTGGTGTAAAATGTAGAGCCAAAGCGAGTGCAATATGATCATTTTAGTCTTCAGAAAAATGAATTTGGGTATACAATGTCACAAAAGACTCTACAAGATGTAGGCCTTCTGTCTGTTGATGTCTCCAGAGGTGTAGTATCCTGCTTGATTGATGGGCCAGCATCCAGTGCTTGGAGCTGGGGTGTGTTTAACAAGTTGAAAGAGCACACTCTCAGGATGACTGGATATCCCAGGCTGATATAACCGCACATGACCCTCACGGCCGGGCCAGAATGCATTAGAGTCAGAACGCCAGGTCAAAGGCTGCCTTCTGCTCCTAATGCACAAACACACACACACACACACACACACACACACACATTTGCAACAAGACAGGAAGAGGTCTGATGTTCACATTAACATATACATGAGACCATAAAAAACGGCTGTTTTGGCTTTAGCACACTGCACTAGGTATTAAGTCAAAGGGTCAGTATATTTTTACATCCATGTATGGGGTGAACCACAGCATGTGCATGTGTCACTGTGACTCACGTCTCTTTGTGGAATCTGTGCGGTGCTGGTTCTTCCCCTTTTTCATCGTCCTCTTCCTCTTTACCCTCTTGTGGAGTATTGATGCAGGACACTCGTCCCCTTAGAACAGCACTTGAGTCTGCCTTCCTCAATAGCAACCCTTTATACACAGTCTCGTCTCCAGGGTGCAAACAGACTTAGAAATAAAAAGAAACAGGGGTTTGCCTATTTTTAGGTGATGGTGTTTATGTGGATATAATGACCTTAAGGAAAACGTGCAGCAATCATTATTTGTTGTATCTGTTGCATCAACTTGTTTATATACATGAAGCTACAAAACAACTCTTGCCTTTCAGGTCATACATTTTAGCTGATTTTCTGGGTACATTAGAGCAGATTGGTTACAGCACAATTTATAAGTTCCTCTACATGCACTATAGGCCCAAAGATTTATAAACATCTGCTCAACATTTCTGTTTAAGTCAAGGTGTTAACAGAGACTTTGGTGCAACAGCAGACTCTACTCTGATCGGGAAAGCTTTACACTAGATGTTGGAACATTTCTGTGAAGATATTGCATTCAGCCACAAAAGCATTAGTGAGGCCCTGATGTTGGATGATTAGTTCCAAATTACAAACTCCACCCCAACTCCAAAGGTACTGGATTCCCGCAATCTACTGGAAATGCTTTTATATTTATATATAAAAGTAACTGAACTCACTCATTAGAAGGGATGATTTGATGCAGATGGAAATACAGTGTAAGACCATCTGTTAAATTAATGCATGTAAAAGTACTAATTCTTTTTTGGAGCAGTTTACATGCAGTAGTGTACCTCTCTGTAGTGTGGCCTTGCTAATGGGTAGGTTGTGGTGCTGGCACTGCTCTAGGATGTGTAGATATTCTTCCTGGCACTGTCTCCTGAAGCGCTCCACAGCTCTGCCTGTGGGACCTCCTAAAGTGGACGAGTATGAGTGGGTCTCAGTATCCATCCTGACTGTTTGCAGGCTGGTCTGAACCTTTTCATCTTGCATGCCTCCCTGCACCTGGAAGAAGTGGACATCAGTATAAACTTGAGAATCAAGCAAAACTTCAGATCTCATTCAGCCTGATCTCAAAAACGTCAACCAGTGGGAGTTGTCTGACTTCTTAATATTCTGTTACTAAATGCATTTTATGATACACTAACCAAATACTTGAATGCTGACTAGGGGCTGCAATACTATTTTTTATTAGTCAACCTGCTGGCTAGTCACCATTACCTAAAAGTCATTTATTAGCAGCTTTCGGCTAGGAGCCTGCAGCAGGTAACAATGCATTGCACTGAAATTTTATTGGAAAAGAGAAATGTTCACACTATGCCACCTGTCAAATTAGAACTTTGTTTGTAGCCGTTCGTAAGCAAATGAGGAAAATGAGATATACTCATAGGTTTGCAAACTGAACCGATTAAAATGCGGCCAGTGATCAGTCGTTTTGCATGTCCATCAAATCAACCTGAAGTTTACAGGCCTGTAATTCAATCACATATTTCAGTTGAACTGATTTCATTTTGTGTAGAATTTCGACACTAATAAAGCACTTTTTTGCAGAAAAAATTATTTCGGTTCTCTTCTCTCGTCTCTGTATTTCAGGCACTGTCCTCCACTAGCCTGAACACAGCACTGATTGGTGGATGTATTAGTCGATTGTAAGCAGCTCCCTACTAAATGGAAATGTGTTGTGTGGCATCAGAGTGTGAATTACCCCACCATAATTTGGGGTAGCTTGCTCAGGGGTACTTCAGTAGTGCCACTAACAGTCCTGGGATTCAAACCCACAACCTTCCGACTGCAGAGGTAACTCCCTAACCACTAGGCCACTAGCTGCCCAGCATCACCGGTATATTGATTATGTCATTACTTGGACACACTGAGAAATATGTTTTAGGTGTACGTTACCTTTGACATATCAGGAAGGAGCTGAGGAGGAGTTTGTTTTTTCTTTGTTGCTTCCATCCTGTCCATGACCTGGTATTCTATCTCAGAGAGGGTGGGTTTGCTGTGCAGCCACCTATCCAGCTCACCCATGCGATCCAGTTCTCTGCGAAGCCTCTTCCTCTCTTTGATCCAGTTTGCCAATTCCAAACCTCCTTCTCCAGGGCAGCTCTGGGCTTGGAGGTCGGGTCCCGTCCCACTTGATTCGACAAGGTCTTTTACCCCCGCGCAGTGAACTGGGACGGTGAATTTGGGCATTGGGGGCGCTACGATGAGACGCTCTCTGCATTTCGGCGCCCCAAACGTGCGGCAAGCCACTTTAAAGAAGTACGTCTGGAACAAATCTCGCTTCTTTAACCGCCTGAACTCTTCCTCCAGCACAGGGTCGTCCATGGAGAATCGTTTGTCCGTAAACACGCAGCCGCAACATCAAAAACGCGTTTAAATTCTTCTGATCATTTTATGATTAGAGTTTCTCAGTTTACGCGTGTTTCCATGACAACACCGAGGGTTCAGTTGACGCGTGTCTCCATAGTTTCCGGGTCTCCTGCATTCTGAAACTGAAGGCTGTTCATAGAGTTTGCAGTAGTAGCAAAGTAGTGGGGTTTTCTGAGTGCATTGACACAAATTCAGAACGCCTCTTTCGGGTACAAGAAGAACTGGATAACAACAATAAAGAAATAAAAAAGAAGTCTAATAAAGATTCCCAGTGACATTAAGCCACTGGTACAACTTAAAAGCAATCCAAACCATTGCACACAGGAATAACATGTCAAAATCTGACAAATAGCTGAGACGGTAAAGGCTCGATAATAAACCACAGCTGCAGCGAGTCCATGCAGAGCAGTATCCGCTCTGCTGCTCCCTCTAGTGTGAGAGTGTTGAACTACAGTATCAGATTAATCACCCCTTTGGGGGGGGGTGTGTGTAGGGTGTGATGGCTTGTCCTGTTTTAACAAATTTAACCATTCACTTTCACTTCTTAATTTCTTTTGTTTTCGTCTGTTCAACTCCAAACCACTATTTATGTTAACTAGTAAAATTCTTAAGCAGTATTTTAAATTATTTTTTTCCATAGTATTTATATCCAGCTGTTTTACTGACCGTTTTCTCCAGAGTATTTCCTGGAGAGTTTATTTTATATTTTATACTCTTCTTGTCTTTGTGTCTCTGTGTGACTGTGCAGTTGTACCATAAGCAACTTCATCCAGGATCAATAAGGTTTTCTGATTCTGTCCTGTTGGTTACACATTTTCAAGTTTAAAATTACCAGCTACCTAGCTTGAGACAATCACATTTTATTCTGCCAGTCAGCACTTCATTTGGTAGATATTTTACATTTAATATGACAGTAACAGTGAGCTACAGTGGCAATATGACACCTTAATGAAGCAGTGTGCATTTAGTCTCATTTTCTAGACAGTAAGCAACTCCATACTCGTAATACAATTCATTCACATCCAGGGCTTCTGCACAGTATGTCATGGTATGAATCTACTCAATATGTCTTGTTTTACTGCTTTATTTGATTCAAAGCACATCACATAATCAATTCTGGTGTATGAGATGCACCAGGACAAATGTACTTTAATGTGTACCTCTAGCATAAGGTTCAAGATCATAACATTTCAGCTGTGGAATAACACGAGAGAGTGGTGTAGTTCTATCAGTGCAGTGCTTGGTACAGTAAGCGTTCATCCTGTACATGGTAAGGCATGGTAACTCTCAACTGCGTCTCATCCTCCATGGTGTGCTGGATGGTTTCATACGCATTCGAATTCCCTGACCAACATCTCCGAGCCACCTGTAACAAACATCCACCAGTGTGGCAAGAATTTATTTTAAAAAAAGGATCTTCTTTTTGATCAGTGCAAAATTGTGTTTAAAGATAAAGTTATAAAGTAAAAAAAATCAGTTCAAAAAATGTACACATTTTCATTTCAACATAACTCCTGTACCAAATAAACTTGTTTTTATCTATTAATCATATCATGGACAGTCAAAGCACAAGCTAACAGGCCAATGTATACATTTCCTGAAATGTGTGCAATGAAAGGAGGTCAAGATGTGAAACTAGAGCATTTCTAACATTTGGACTAAAGCGTCTATTTTGCTGTCACGCATCACTCACCCCATTAGACACATCCCAGCCCAGCATCATTCTGGCTCTCTTCCCAGCCTCCTCAGAGCCATCCAGAACCAGTCCAAAGCCTCCATTCATCACCTCCCCCCTGAAATAAAAATAATGCTCAATACATAATTGGCACCAATAATCAACCAAACATGTTATCAGTACAGACCTTATAACATGAACTACTCCAAACAGACCAGACCAAAAAATTATACAGCTTGCTCAAAAGTATCCAGACATATCTTTCTAATTCAGCTCCTTTACAGTACACCCATTAGTGACAAGGTTGTTAAGCTGGACACAATTTGTATAATCTCTATAGAAAAGCTCACTGAATGTTAAGTGTCAGCTAAACGCATATAATGCCTCTCAGTACTGGTAAGCTTAGCAGTGGAACCGCTCTTTTCTGGAGTAATGAAACTCCATGTAATACCTGTAAGATGAGCTGGAATGGTGTCTGTGATTCATCTAACATCATCTAACATGTAACACAGCAATGTTGCAGCATCTAGTGTAAAACCTTCCCAGAGAGTGATGCTTCAGCAAAGTGGCTTTCCTTATTAATAGTGTACATTTTATAAATTAGCAAGCACTCTTGAAATGTAGCAATGATACTGATAATGCTTTACAATCTTATACTCCTTTACCATCCAACACCACCTCCATTATGCAGAGCAACCCATGTGGCACCACGGAACGCATCTCCAATAACGTTCTGCACAGCCATGTCTAAAACACAGGGGAAGAAATTGATTTAGATTAGTTCATGCATATTTGTGTGTGTGTGTGTGTGTGTGTGTGTGTGTGTGTGTGTTTGTACTGCGTGAGGTTCCGTGTGTGTACCCGCACAGAAGGCAGACCCATCATAAATGTTGGATGTTTCTCTGAAGGGGCTGTCTGTGCCACTGACATCATGATGATCTCTGCTGATCACTACAGGAGCCTCGAGAAAGAGAGAGAAAACAACCATGACTGCATATCAGCATGAGTGTATATCATCTGTACATCAGTAATTCAGTGTGTGTGTGTGTGTGTGAGTGTATTGAGTTTTACTGTGACTCTGCGATCTGCAACAGCTTTGTTTATGGCCAAGGCGATGGACACTCTCCCCCTCTGGTCTGAGTACAGAATCCGGGCCTGAGAGCCCACAACCTACACACAGAAATACATTATAATAATCATCCACACTGGGTGTAGTGAGAAAGCGAACGCTTAAAGATGCATGGATCTACAATGTAGTTGGTAAAGATTCACAGAGACTGTTTCAGTGTCCATTTGCTTACTACTCATACAGTGCCATATAGAAAAAATTCTGGCAAACCAAAACATTCACTGTTTGTATTAGGGTGTACAGAACACTGGACAATGAGTTGACTGCACCATGTTGTGTTTCCCAGCCTCACGGATCCAGCGAATGTTGTCGCTGTACTGCTGCCGAACTCGCTCGGTCACTGTGGCACTGATCTCTTCAAGCACAGCAGTGGCAATGTCATCAGTCTGTGCCAGATCAGTGGGGTTTCCTGAGGTACACACCCAGCGGAATGGCCCAAAACCCAGAGAGAAGATATCACTGCATACATGAAGGGAAAAGGACATCAGTGATTTTGTCCGTGTGTATGAATAAAAATCTGTGTGTGAGTGTATATATGTGTGTGCATGTACGTGTTGTGTGCGTGTGGTGTGTGATGTGTTTGTGTCACACCCCATTATATGTTGAACATATGAGGGATATTTAAACTCTGTAGCTCCTCCCCCTTTCTTCTCCACCTCAGCTCCTGGGAAGGATAGCAGCATTATTAGTCCAAAAAGTTGGCATTCTTGGGTTTCATCTATATTAATATACATGCTAAACTTACACCTAATCCTTACATTTATTCCTAATACTCAAAGACAGGTTCTAAATGTTTTACTTCCCTCAGATAGAGTAGGTCAGTCAAGACATATTTTGCTTGGTTAGTTAAGAGCTGGACCTCTGAGGCTAACATTGCTGACAAACAGAAGTCAACAGTCTCTCAAATCTTTCCTGAAAAAAAACATCCTTTGCCTGCTCTCTATTTGCACCAATGGTGGTTTCTATAAGACTATAGGTGAAACAGTGTTTCACCAAGAAAAATAATACAAAAAAACTTCATAACTATCACTTTTTATTGGTGTGAAACAAAATGCTCATAAAAATAAGATTGCTCTCCTAATTTCAGCTCCTCAAGGCTCTGGTCAA
>JBBPCY010000109.1:17416894-17446158 GCA_037974405.1 Brachyalestes nurse
TGGAGGTGAAGTAGGTACTTAGGGCAAGAAAATCAAGCTGCCCAGGGTTCGGCGAGGTGCTGAGTTTGTTTCGCGGCGCGCACCAGGGATGAAGGGTGGTTTGTTTCACCAAAAATATTGACCAGGAGCCGCCACTGATTTGCACCCAGCATTAAGGTGAAGCAGATTTGTGGATGTAGCTTAGTACACAGTTCACTCACTGTGAGCTATGAAAATGAATAAAACATCAATGTGTGGGCAAAAGCCTTTTAGAGAACAGGGTCTGTTTTTATACCTGGTGTTGTTTGAAATGGCTAATAGTAATGTTTTGTTAATTTTCATAGCTACACATCTTTAAGTCTGTGACCTCTTAATAAAGAGATGAATGCTGTTTGAGCAGCATGAGAGATGTTTTGAGGATGTTTTAACCGAAAAACTGTGGTGATTGTTGACTTAAACTGGCCGCAGTAATTATGCAATGCTGAAGCAAACATTTCTTGTGAAGCAACCCGTGTATGCAAATAACAAACACATTTTATGCTGTTGGTTGGGAACCACCTAAATGTTCCCATAATGTTAGAATTTCAAGACATTTCAGGACATTTATTCCCCAAGCTTACCTGCCCTCTTGGCCTCCAGAAGGAAGGCATTGCCATAGTCCCAGAAATACATTCCTTCCTCAGACAGCTTATTAATGGCTTCTACATGCCTTCGAAGACTGCAGAGGGATAAAACATAGATATAAACACGACATAGTGATGTTCATTAGTCATATGGTTTGCAGGGACCTGGTGTGCCCTGTCATGGTTTAATTCTGTCACAGTGGTTCTGAAGTGTGTGAGTACCTTTCATGGACAGTGGTTCTGAAGTGTTGTGGGTCTGTTTTCATGAGCTGGTTTGCTTGTTCAAAGCTGAGCTGCACTGGGTAATATCCACCACTAAATGGGTTGTGGAGTGACGTCTGATCAGAACCCAAATCCACCAGTAAGTCTCCTGTTCGCTCGTACTCCTGCCACAGACGCTCCCTGAAACATAAAAAACATGGGAGGTTTACTGGTTTTAACCTGACCAATTTCTAATTGTAATAATTCCAATAACCAGTGCAGGAGCACGCCTCATATAACAAATTAACAGGAGTGGACAGAACAAGTGTGTTTCTGTAAAAAAGTATGGGATACGAATAGTTGCGAAAGCAAAAGTTTGTTATTGAAGTGCAAAGTGACAGAAGAAATATAATGAAGAAAAAAAAAAGTAAAAGTGAAACAAACATGAAATGCACAACAATGAGACATGACGTATAGAAGACTAGAGAAAAGACACATGTGAGGGGGGAGCATTTACCAAAAGATGGAGCTAAAACCAAAGCAAAAAATAGAAAAGGAAGGTAAACAAAGGAAGGAAAACAAGGAAGGAAAACAGACAGAGACAAGGGAAATGAAGGGCAGGATGTTACAGGTCCTGCTTGATGCCACAACAACCCCTGAGGATAAGACTGGACACCCTGCACATTCAAAGCATGTGCCATGGTCTGCGTGTTTATACAGTTTCAATCTGAACAGCAAATGTTTGCAGTGCTGGAAAATCTCATTTAATGAGAGGTTTCACTCAGTCATTTTAACTTTAAAACCCACTGTGATACTGGTAATTAATATCATGACAGGAAATTTTCAGTGTCCCATTCCTCTACCAGTTCGAGCAAACGTGCATTATTGGGAACAATACACATGCTTGCACACACTAACACACCCTCTCAAACCCATGAAGACAAATGCTGGAAACTCACAAACATTAACACTCACCACAAATCTACAACGTTGCCATGGTATCCTAAACTCAGAGGCATCTTTGACCTCCTGGCCTCCCTGTAAAACAAACAATTTTTTCTCAGTTCAGTAACGCAAATAGTTACTTCCAGGACATTTCATGCGTTTAATTATTTTCAAATGTTCTCTGAATGCCATCTTGCTCTGTTATACTGTTGGCCAGACTCTAAATTACCTTGCTAACCAGAACCTGACAAAATGGCTCAATTCAAAACCACTGTTTAAAAACAAGTCTTACTTAATATTTAGAGTATATGAATGATAGTTATGCATTTAAATGATAATAATATACTTTAATTATCTATTCGTAGTGACTTCCTATCAAGTTATTAACCTCATTTGATAACCAATTTTAAAATGTCCATTTATCAGTAATCAATTCTCAGTCATCAATAACTACTTTACATAATACACAGCAATCAGCAACAACTTAAGTACTATCATGTGAAAATATATATGAAAGAAAATTTATTTTATATGTCTGAAAATAGGGACTACGGCATTTAAAGGGCCCCTGTCATTTCAAAAATATTTTGGGATGTGACAAAAACTTAAAAACATACATCCTCTCTCCAGATCCATAGCCCACCTAATCACAGTGAAGTTATATGGAGTGTTTTAGCCCAAACAGTTTTCATTAGAGGCACAATACAAAATTGTCAGTCAAAACAAAGGTCACTTACACAATCTGTTTTAATGTTACAAAACCTGCCTGTTGCATTTGAAGTGAAAAATAGGTGTGTAGTGTGTGTGGTACCTGATGCACCGCATGCAGTGGTCGAGGTCCTTAGTGACTTCCATGAGCCAGCCCTGCTCATGCCTCTTCTTTAGAGGAGCCTCATCAACCTACAGGCAGAACACTGCAATTTAGGGTTCCTGAATAAGAATATGTTATGACAGGGATGGAGAAATCCGGTCCTAGAGGTTCAGTGCCCTGTACACTTTGGTATTATCTGATTCAAAATGGTCTGATTTAACTCATCTGGCTTAGTTTCCAGGTTTAGCTGGTGTGCTATATCAGAAAAATGAGTAAACTGTGCTTTCCAGCCATCAGTGCGCACCCCTGGTTTATGGTTACACTCAAACTGAAGAATACTGTACAATAACTGGTTCATGCTGGCTATCAAAAAACCTTATTGATCCTGGTTGCTTATGGTACACCTGGACAAACCGACACACAGAGACACAAAGACAAGAAGAATATAAAATATAAAATAAACTCTCCAGGAAATACTCTGGAGAAAACGCTGTGGTCAGTAAAAGAGCTGGACATAAATACTATAGACAAATAATTTAGTGGGTAGTGCTGAGCTGAGGAATATTGAGTGGTTGGTTGTTTTGACACTGGTTGTTGGCATGCATGTTGATTAGCCTACACTTGATATATAAAGGACGATTGGCTGACCTCTGCAATGACTCCAATACAGCCGGCGATGACAGCAGCTTTGGCCTGTGCTCCGCTCATGCCGCCTAGTCCGGAGGTCACCAACACACGACCCCTCAAGTCACTCGTGCCAAGGTACCTTCGTCCTGCATTCAGCACTGTCAGCTACACAGCCAGATCAAAAAGAAATAAAGCGTGGTTTGATTATTTGTTTTTCTATTTCTCAGCTTTGGTTAGTATTATGATATAGACCTTTGGATTAAAAAACAAAATAATGATCATAAAAGGTGATCTGCACTGATGGGCCAAGCGATTTTGTTTCTTGGCAACAATAACTTGTATATAAATCACATTACTTGGTGGAAGAATTATTTATTGCCATTATTGTTGATTGTAAACTGTTTATTGAACACTGGTGTAATTCTTCATACTGCATTATGTCACCATAAGTCACTTGAGGGCATTCATTACAGGGATTTTACAAAGTTTTATAAAGTATTTACATGCTGTGGCCTCTCATTACCTCTTTTATTCTGACAGTATTAACCAGGTGATTCAACTGTCACCAGAACAATTCACAAAAACATAAAATAAAAAAGTCATCTGAATACAGGCCTGTTACATACCATGGTTCCATGAACAATCCCCTGAGGACCAATATAGCAGTAACTTCCTGCAGTCATCTGCCCATACCTGACAAAACATACACAGAAACAAAGAAATATTAGTTCTGTATCGTCTTTTAATCATCAGTAGTGAGACACAATCAAAAGACACAAATTAATCTCACATGGTGATTCCTAGAGCAAACATCTTCTCATAGTTCTCCCGGGAGGAATAGTTTGGAATAACCTGGAAAAGAACGGAGTAATGCAGTACACTGTGTCTATGGGAAAAGTGCAGATACACACATCAGGCACAGTGATATACACATATAAATAAGGTATAGAGTAGGGTGTGTATGTGTGTGTTACCATGCCGTTGGTGATGATGCAGCGTGGGGAGGAGGGCAGGCTGGGGAAGAGGCCGAGAGGATGACCACTGTACATCACCAGAGTCTGCTCTTCACTCATAGTGCTCAGATAGTGAAACACAAGCCAGAACTACAAACAAGTGGACATGCACACACACACACACACACACACACACACACACACACACACACACACACACACACACACTACTAATATTTATGAAATACAAACATGTATATTCTCTCTTTGTATACTGTATATCTTTTTTTCATTCTTTCTTTCTCTGTTGTTTCTCATCAACATCAACCATCTCTGCAGAACCTTTATACCACTAGATGCAGGACCAGAGCTTACAAGATAATCAGAGACTGTCTCACCTCAGTAACTGTCTGAACTGCTGAAATCAGGCAGACGCTACAGGAGTTAGGCTCAGGAGGAGCTTCTAAGACTCTTTAACCAGCATGATGTCATAACTTTCAGCATAGCAGCAATGAACTCTCTATCTCACTGTATTTAACCTGCCATCTGTCTATATAAATCAACACTGCACTTTACAGCACATACTCTGTTACATTTTCGTCTTGTTTACACTTGTAATGTTTACTTGTTTATATATTATTCTACATATACTTATATACTTATTGTTTAGCTCTAGCCTTTAATTTTATTTTCTCTTTTATTTATGGCAACTATATTACAGACATTTCAGGGGCACATTTCACTACATATGGTACTTGAATAACTGAGCAAACATTCTTGAATCTTGAATGAGATCAGTTGAAAAGACAAAAGAGAACTATACTCTAGTATTCTAACACACACAAATATACACACATAGGAATATTACCTGGGCCCAGTTGCTGAACACCTGTCCATTTCCTCCATAGGTGACGAGCTCCTGTGGAAACTGTGCTTTGAGAGAGAAGTGAATGAGTGAGTGATCCAGAGGACTGCACAGACTTCACACACTAAGCCCTACTATGGAGTTATCTTAGGTAAAGCTCAATGTCAATGGGCAAAAAAGTATTTGGTATAATACGTGTTCCAGGTGAGGATGTAGATGAAGCTAACATTCTAACATTTAAAGAGCCGTGTGTTTGTGTCTGCTTTTGTGCCCACCTGAGCTACAGCAGGATCCAGATTATTCATGATCATGTGCATGATGGCTGCAGCATGCTTTGTCTGACAGGGGAACTGATCAATAGGATAGGCCCTAAAACACACACGTGCACACAAACACACACACACACACACACGCACGCACGCACGCACACACACACACACGCACGCACACACAATGTGCCATTAAAATGCAAGGACATTTAAATCTTTTGCAGTCTGAAATATTAAGTCTAAAAGACCCACAGAAATATATCAGTGAAAACAATAATATTCTGAAAATTCAGTATTCAGTATTCAAAACAATGTGTGTATACCTCATGTGGATTGCAGGGCAGAAACGATACATGTAGATGTGTCCATACTGCCTAAGCTCCTGGGCAAACTCTGGGGCCAGAGTGGAGTGTAGAGCAGGAGGAAAGTATCTCAGAGCGTTCTTCAGGGCCAGCTTATGGAAACAGGGTGGACAGGGGTTAGACTTCAGTTCAGCGCATCATGACAATATTACAAACCTGCAGACCTTTCTCCCTCTCCATCATACACACACACACACACACACACACACACACACCACCTCTTATCTTCTCTAATTATTGACAGAGCTGCAAACACTGTGGAAAAGCTCCAGAAAATGTTTTTAATCACTGTTTGGAAACTGACCCCCAAGTCCTTGGAAACACTTAACCTTTGAACCCCAAGCGAATGTCATGGATAGATGAATCCATCAGCACTGAACTGAAGTATCTTGATTGGTTATTCTCTACTAAATCTGTATAACAAACTTTTAACACTGATCGGATTAAAGACAGAAGGTAATGATGGGATATTACTTCATGAATTAAAAACAATAAGAGGCTGTGTTTTAACTTAGAAGACCAATTTCAAAGTTTTTTTCCAGTGTATAAGCATACTTGGGAATGTTATTAGGTATTAACATATTAACATATAAAGTGCTAACATATTATTAGGTAATAACTTGTTTAGACACTTTTAATGGAAGGTTCTTTAAAGAACCTCATCATTTTTGTAAATGAGATGTGTGTCTGTGTGTGAGGAACCAACTAATATAAAGGTTCTGCAATACCCTTTCAGAAAATCACATAATGTGAAGAAACTTTATACACAAAAGATTCTTCACACTCACAAATCTCTTTTCCAAACATGGTTCTTTAGGGAAAAGTGGTTATTCCATACCGCTGGTTAACTTTTCAAGAGTGTGCGAATAATGCCACCCATCATGCATTCATTGCTGTTTGTGACTCAATGACAGGCAATGACAGTCAGACCCTTCAGGTATTTAAAGATCTTTCAAGCAAAGGGAGTTTGGAAAAGAAAACTGTCAAATCAGTATTGAGAAAAACCTGGCAAGTGTTTTTTTTTTTACTTCATTGAAAAGTAACATGAAAAGTAAGATTTCCCTAAACCTTTGCTTGCCGGTGAACTAGTAATGACATTTCCAAATGAGTGTCTTTCTAATCTGCAGAATAAAAAATGGCCTTTTGCCATTAATGCTGCACATTCATAACTACTGAGAGAACCACTTACTAATGGAATAACTCACCCGTTCCTCCTCCGCTGTTAGGTTTGGGGTGCGGACAGGTGCGTGTGGCATGCTGGGATCTCTGCCACGGTTTGGTGGAAGAGGGTTAAGAGGTAAACCCCCACAAAGCTCCTTCAGAGTGGCCATCACTTTACCTGTTGAGAACGTTCACGGGAACGGCTCTGGTGTCGTAAAAAGGGGGAAAGGAAGAGATGATGATCTGCCAAGAAGATTATGGATCTGTGTGTCCTGTTTCAGGAGTCCACTTATAAACAGACACGGCTTTCTAAACTGTGTCCTGCTGACCCTCCCCTCCCCTCCCCTGAACCCCATAGGCCAGCTGAGTCCATTCCCCTCCAGCCTCATCCAGTCAGAAACTCTTACGCTCAGGTAAACATTAATTGAAGAGCACATTTTCAAAACTGACTCAGGCCAAAAGCATTTATTTTTTTTGGAAAATTGCGTTTTACTTGTTTTACCTATTGGAAAGCAATTCTTACAAGAAATCATCTTTGTTATTTAAATTTTACAATTACTTGTCATTTTTCAATGCTTGTTTCTAAATTGCAGCTTCTGCACATTTTAGTATGGGCAAATTCGTTTGAAAAATAAAATGAAAATGTGTAAGTAAACCGATATTCAACGTCAAAATTATGTACAAGTTTAATATATATATCCTACCACATCTACCGCCGGGGAGACCTGAGTAAGTAAGTACCACTCGCGACAGTGCGAGTGGACTGAGTGTCGAATGCACCAGTAAACACCTAAAATCTTTCTGAAGAGCCTTGCTTGCCTAAAGCATGGGGAAGTAAAATGTGTATTTACAAAGGCTCTTAATTCACCTCACGTTGGGTTAAGTAACTGTAAGTGACTTCCCTACAGATACAGCTCATTACAGAAATGTAGTCATTTCAGGAGCTGACTTCAGTGGCAAAAGGCCCCATTAAGTGGGTCATTCATCATTCCACCCTCACAATCCTGATCTGAGGCACAGAGCAGAATATCCTTACTTATTAACCCAACATTGCACAGACTGAGTCTTGTGGTTAAAAATCAACAGTAGCCTTTTCACAAACACCTCTTTGTTGAGTATGTCACATTAAGGTAGGATTTCATACTTGTCAAGATCAGGGCCTAGGTGCAAAGGCAATTCCCCCTTGGTACCACCAAACATACTTGTCTGTTTTGCAAAACAAATGAAACAGTAATTGTGCTCTTTGTAAGAAAACATGCAATTGATTAGTGTTAAACAGTGTTAAGTGAACACAATCCATGAATTAAAAGCCCCGCAAGACAGTTCACATAGGCCATTAAGCAGGCATGGGTAGGGGTGAGTAACATTGTCTTTACACACCCATTTCAGTTTTCACAGGTAATAAAAAGAAAATCACAGCAATGCATTCTGTACAATTTCATTGGCACAATGCTCAGGAGAAGTGGCACACACCAGACCGTCCATCATCTGTGGATGCTCCTTCGCAAAAGTGATGAAGCTGAGTGGGGATTGGGTGAGCGGGTTAACCTTTCAGCTATACAACGAATTATAAAACACAAAGACTCCAGAACCACCATCTAAAAATACTTAAAACGGGCTATTGTCCCAATAAGTGTGCCAAGCAAAATTTGCTTGAATAAAAGTTTACAGTAAATGTTCAGCAATCATTCTAATAAAGTTTTTCACAAAAAGAGCCTTTATTGTGAATGAGCACTCTTTCCAGAAGATCGATGTTTGGAACAGCATTTCTTTTTTCAAAAACAAAGTTATTTTACATGGTGGCACATATGAAATGTCATATATACAGACACTAAGTCAACAAGACATCAGAAAGATGTGTTCCTGTTGAAGAGAAGTCAAAAAACGTTGTTTATATAACCACAAGGTCCAGGCTATTTGTCAGGCAGAGAACCCAGCATCAAAGGCAAACCATCACTTTTTCATCCAGTATCTATCTTCCAGTATTTACGCAGACTAAATGTTTCCAGCTCAGATAACCCTACGCAAAAAAGAAAAAAAATGTAGGGAGATGTTGGACCACACTATAGTGGGTTTTACCTTCTCTCTTCAAACTTGGGTTCACAAACACTAACACCATGCGACCATACTGTCGGAGGGACTTGAGAGAAAGTCGGCAGAGAAAAAATGTCTTAGCATGATGCTGAAGGACAAGACTGGTAAAACTGCAGGTTAAACATGGAAAACCAGTAAGTGTGTGAAGGAGAGGCACATGACAGAGAACTGATGTATAAAACTCTCCTCATCACTGCCATCAGTATATGGAATATGGCAGAGTATTAAGCAGAAAAGTCAACAAACTGTGGAAGAACTTTCTGATTAACAGTGGAAGGGTTTGGTGAAAAAACAGGGCGGTTCAAAAATATGGACACATCCATCAACCATTCAAGCTTACAGAATCTAGTTTTACTGACTAACCACTGTATATTTTAGAAATATTTTTCTTCCAGATCAAAAAGGATATTTAAAGGCCAAACTGGCCAATAGCAAGGAGTTCTCCCAAGATAGCACTGTTGACAATTGACAACTTAAACTCAAATTGTACAAAAAAAATATATAAAAAATGACAACACTTATAAAATAATAAAAGTGTTTGATAAGGTGTCTGTCAGAATATGCATAAGTCCATGTGAAGAACATTTAGAACAGCAGGGCTCCCATGCTTCCAACTTCGCTCTGTTCCTTAACAAAGATTTCAAAGTACTGGTAGATGATGGTGACGGCCAATAAGATTCCTGTTCCTGACCCAATGGCTCCCAGGAAATCAGCCATGACTGACAGACCTCCAATGCACAGCCCACCAAATGCAGCTGCTGTGGGGATGTACCTGTACACAAACAAGGGAACAAGTATGTAAAACGAAGTTCTGGGGGGAATTCTGAAGGATTTGAATTTATAAACAGATGCGTGGTTAATGTAGAGACTGACCTGTTGAGTTCATGTACCATGGATGTTTCTCTGTGTCCTCTCATCACCATCTGCTGTTCTTTGAGCTGTTTGGCCACCTGAAACAAAAACATTTATACACAATTATTTCAAACATGCAGCATCTAACCACATAAACATGCCACCCCCCCACATCTGCAACAGTCTAAATGAATCAGTAAAAGTAGTTTGATGTAGTTGCAGATGATACATACATCTTTGGCAGACGATCCAGAAACTTCAATCCATGTCTTGGAGAAGAAGGCACAGGACCCCAGCATGAACACAATGTAGATGACAGCATGGACTGGATCCTCCAGCACTGAGCCAAATGATTCTGGAGGAGAGAAGTAGTAACACAGGCCTCCTACAGGGTAGGCACGAGCCGGACCACCAGATGATGTATCCTGCAAACAGGAAAACAAGATTAGACTTTTGGTTTGAGAATAAACCTATTCTGATTTTTACTAATTCCAGTAAAAGACTGACTTAGGATTTTCAGGGTTTCATATGTTTTAACCATTTATAAACACAAACATTTAAGAACACAAGTTTCCAAACTTGAAGTATTACCCAGTGGCTTACCCTATCTGACCATGAAATTATGTCAGGATTTGACAGGAATTTCAAACCCGAGGTCAATATTTAGTGTTACAGCCAACTTTCAACAAACAGTGTTACCAATATACAACTCTGGAAAGAAATAAGAGACCATTGCAAAAATGTTCAGTTTCTCAGGTTTTTATAGGTGCAAGTATTGAACTCAACAGCTTCGCCTTAAGAACTGCTGACAATATTTCTCCTAATTTAGAAATAATACTGTTCTTAAAACCATAATTTAAGAAAACGACAATATCAAAATAAGAGAATTGATGCCATGTTTACAGAACTTGAATAATTCAAAGAAAAAAGATCTCATTTATTCTTAAACAAAATGGCAATAATTACCTTTGACATACTTATAGTAGTGTTTTTTCCATTCAACTGGTCACATTGCAAATGGAAAGTGTTGATTACAGCAGTGTTTATACTTTTGCCCATTAAATAAGATGTGATTCAGGTGATCACTAATCAGCACCTTATAAAGCCGAATGAGGTGATTGTGTAGGAATTTAACAGACACTGGCATGGAATGGTTGTCATACTCTTGAGATTCTGATATAAACATAAATTGCACTGGTCTCCTTTTTTCCCCCTGGAGCTGTATACTCCCTTGGTCAAAAATCTGGACTGCCCTTTTCTCCCTTATAGAGAACAAAGACCAGAAGCCTCTATTTTCACAGTGTAGTAATGCACATCAAGTAAAGGTATCTCAAGATATCTCCTACAAGGCAAAATATACTGCTTTTGGGGGCAAACACTAATAGCAGGGTGTTTTATAATCCTACATCCATGGAGTATTGATGTTTAATAACTCTTATGAGAGACAAAAAGGGTGAGATATGACCATTTGGTGTTCATATATTTTACTTACCGACCAGGTTCCCAAAAGGTTGACTAGGAAGTTGCCACTAAAACGAGTGGAGAGCATCTGAGAGATGACATAAAGGTTGGACACCAGTGCAGACTGCAGGATGATGGGGATGTTGGAGGTGTAGAAGAGTTTGATAGGATAAGTGTTGTACTGGCCACGGTAACGAGCAGACTTGATGGGTAAATCAACTCTGAATCCCTAAGATTGAAAATTTAAAAAAAGGAAAAACTTTTTTGTACACCAGTCTGTCAATCATGAATTTGATCATGTTCAGTCCATCTTTATTCACTTTGAACTTATACATTACAACCTATCCATACTCATAACTGACCTGGAAGTATATGACCACAGCGAAGACAAAAACGGTGGCAATGAGGTTCATGAGGTTGGGCAGATTCTGCCTGTAAAAAGCTTCTCTCAGAGCTCGCACTTTATCAGTCCGTGTGGCCAGCAAGTGGAATAGAGCAATGATGGCTCCTTCAAATTCAGTACCTGGAGAAAGGGAGAGACAAATTTACCTACTAATTCCCACATGCAGTTCATGAGCACAGTGCTGTGCACATGCAAGAACATTAAGACCACAATAAATGCACTCTTTCTAGAACGCCATTTCTAGAAAGCAATGTTGGAATTATCATTCATTACTATTAAAATATGGAAGAGAATTCAAAAGATCACTACTTGCAATAAAAAAAAGCTTCACATACATGTATAAAATATTAGGACACTAGTATTTCACAGTGTTAGATCTGTCCAGAATGACGATACCACAATGACTAAGAAACCTGTATATCAATGAGAATAAACATTTAATAAAGTTCAATTCCAGAAAGCCTACTGTTTAAAAAGTGCCAATTATATATTTGGGGAAATAATGTATCAATATTGTACATAACTCATTACAGTAAATCATGTATATAATTTAGCACTTCATACATGTCATAAGACAAATATTAAAATACCCTCTTGTGTAGCTTATAGAATTTCAATATACACTTTTTACAGTGTGTCCCACTGTTCCAACAGTCTGATGTTCTAACATACTGTTTTGATAATATTAGATTAAAAAAAAAACGCATGGCAAGAGATGTCCCCAACTTCACACACAAACATGACAACTCCACATGTTCCTTTTGTGAACCTATGTGCATACTTGTATACTAATGTGAATCACAAGTGTGAGCTTTGGGACACGTCTTTTTAGCTGTATATAACCATTCTTTTCTTTTGGCAAACTCTAAAGTAAGGGTTAGAACATGAGATAGCACTCTGAATGTATACCTCTGCCTGTGTTGACCGTAGTAGGGCTGAATGCTTTCCATACAATGGTCTCACAGATGTTGGTGGCAATGAAGAGAGAAATGCCAGAGCCTAACCCGTAGCCCTTTTGGAGCAACTCATCCAGCAGCAACACTATTAGACCAGCCACAAACAACTACAAAAGAAAAAACAAAACAACACAGTCTCAGTCACATAGTCCCTTTATGCAATTATTTAAACAGCCAAATCAGTAACAGTTTTACAGAATGCTGGACTTTATTAAGATAATTAAGATAACAGGAGTGGAAGCATCAGATAACCAATTCATCACAACTAAGACTTCTGTTTACTCACCTGAATGATAATGAGGAGACAGATACCAGCACCCATCTCTGAGGGGTCACCATACATGCCCGTCATCACGTACACGATAGCCTGCCCTATGGTGATGATCATTCCAAACACTGCAAACACACAAATACATTAAATACAGCACATCCAAGACAAGAGGTCTACATGCAATAAAGTGGATTGTTAATCAAGAAAGACATAGATCATAGATGATCAAAAATACAAAGGATCAATGTAGTTTCATTTACAAAATCTGTTTAGAGTAAAATCTCAAAATTATTTCCTCCCTTCTGACCATGACAATGTTTACACAATCAAATATAACCTCCAGTGAATAAATGAAACTTTAACTAACACAGACTTACACTTCTGAGCTCCATTGAAGAGTGCTCTGTCTTTAGGTGTGTCTCCAACCTCAATGATTTTAGCTCCAGCCAGCAGCTGCATGATAAGGCCAGAGGTCACAATGGGAGAGATACCCAACTCCATCAAAGTACCTGTAACAGACAAACCATTAAATTGCAAAATCCACATTTAAGATCAAGCCCATCAGCTAAATGAACACATCAGGCTGAACATCTTGGTCGGCTCCAGGAATCTATCAACGCTACAAGCAATAAACTAGAAATGGGTATCTTGCTTCAAGTCCACCAAAGTGACCGATAAGCATGTGAAAGCAAACATTTAAAATGCTTCATTTCATCTGTATGCAAATCTAAGTACATGCAATTCTAACAGACCCTGATTGTAGTAAGGTTTAGACGTAATGCGTAATGAAACTCCTCACTTGCACCAGTTTATTCTTTAGGGCAGCACTAAAAGCAGAGCAAATTGATGTTATGTGTAATCAGATACTGACCCCTGTTGGAGGCCATAATGACTCTCATCCAGTAGAATGGATCTGCTGAGTCTGAAGACATAATCCCAAAAAGAGGGATCTAAAAGAGAACAGGAGAGAACACTACTTAGGTTTTGGTAGAACGTTTAACATGGACATACACAAAACAAAACGGACCTTGAAAAGACAAAGGTTTTTTTACTGATAAATTAATCATACCTGACAGCACACAAGAAAAATGAACAAGGTGATAGCTGTCCATAGCACCTTTTCTCTGAACTGGATCTGAAAGCAAAATTACAGCACAAGAAACAGTTTTAAAAGACAATCAAATACACATTGTAGCTTATCATTAAAAAAAAGAAAAAGAAATCAAGTGCAGTTACATACATACCTTTCTTTCTGGTTTCTGAATTTCAGGCAAAACCGCACAGAACGGTTTTATTACCTCCAAGAACTTAACTGAAAGTAGAATAATAGAGGACGTGTCAGAAAATATAAAAAGCATGAACAGATCAATTGACTATGTTGAAGAATTATTGCAACTCTTAAAAAATGCAACTCTTGAGCACACGTAAGATCAGTAAATTTACATTCGATAAATAAGACTGATTTATTAAATAAGTCGAATTAGCTGTGCTTCTTCTGTTTGACTGGAAAGACAACCTAAATCTACACAGACTTTTGGTGGAGAAGGCATGTAACGTTAACCCCTGATTTTAGGTTTTCCTTCAATTCCTAATACTCGACATCAAACCCACAGCCTCTTGACGTAAAATCATAAAATTGTATTATTTTATGTATTTAATATTGTTACTCAAATAATGCAACAAGTCGAAAGAAGTGAAGTATGTTGTAAGCTTAAGCCTCGTCATCAGAATAAAAATCAGGCTAAGTTAGCTAACGTAAGCGACGGTTCTTTTTGTATTATGGCTAATCAGGGATTAAAACCCCACAAATGTCTCAGTGTGTTTCATTAGCACAAACAGAAAAACTCAAACAGAAAAAAACAAAATGTATGTACTGTATTACACACCCTAAAATCTATCTAGTTAAATCAGGTAGCTAGGTGGCTAATTCTGCAGCCTCTTCTAAACTCACCGTTCAAACACGACCTTCTGTCTAGCCTGACCGACCTGATATCACTGGTTATGTGTCCTGTCTTTGTTATTAAATGGTCAGTTTACTTTTTCATGCTTAATATGCAACATTGTGATGGTCATTCACGTCTTGATTTCCATTTTACACAGCTACCGTCAAGTTGTCCACATACACTGAGACAACGTTAGGTCGCAACACCAGTCAGCTAGCTAACGTTAGCTAACTTTAAAAAGTAAAAATAATCGATAATTTAAACGTTCACGGCGAACTAAACGCTTTAAAATTACGTTAGCTAAAAGGAAAACCGATGTAGCTTCGATAAACGAAAACTCTGCTTTTTATATATAAAAACAAGCCTCCTTTACGAGTAACATGCTAATTAGCAATCAATCAATGAACCTCAGTACAGTATTGGGGAGCTAGCCGGCTACACTCCAGGATAAATCAGAAAAACGAAGCAG
This sequence comes from Brachyalestes nurse, assembly GCA_037974405.1. Taxonomy (NCBI): domain Eukaryota; kingdom Metazoa; phylum Chordata; class Actinopteri; order Characiformes; family Alestidae; genus Brachyalestes; species Brachyalestes nurse. Next base: position 17,432,140 of record JBBPCY010000109.1, read on the forward strand.
ATAATGTCAACTACACGAAAAATGAAGATAGTTAGGGACATGAGCACGTTTTCTGGAAAGGTTACTTACTACCCATGGTGCTGGTTCCCGTTAAAGTCGTTCAGTTTCTGAGCTCCCGTGTGGAGCCACCGCCGCGCTGTGAGAGGAAGCACGTTAAAGACACGTCAACACTAGCCGGGCTCTGACTGCGCGTCAGACGGGCGGAACGAGAACAACTGAGCTGCACTGAATCGGTTCAGTACCACACGTGACCAAGAGGGCATACACAGAACCGTCCATACGTTTAACCCTATACTGCACGCAATTTGATAGTACACTATACAAATGATTCTGCATTATCTCTTGGTTCTTTTGGGGATATTTTAAAGATAAAACTTTTAACGGGATTGTTCTTCACACCCTACCCAAAAATATTTTTCGTTGCCTGAGGACAACGTTACACGACAATGGTAAGGAATCACAGAGAAAAGTATGAAATCAGAGATCAAGTCAAGTTTATTTATATAGCGCATTATCATACACAAAATGTTTTTCGATCTGCTTTGGATACCTCTTACTTGCACTGTATCAGTTCAGTAGCGAGCACGAAGGCTTTCAGAAATGCCCATGCTTTTAACTCTACTGAAACACAAACTATTTTTGGAGAGGGTAAGGAAGGAAACCCCCATCTCCCAAAAAAGGTTTTGTAAATAAAATATCCCCAAACCAAGGAATTATGAAATGATGCATGTAGAATCATTTTTATCATGCACCATCAAACTGTGTACAGCAGAGGTTTAAAAGCATTTTTGAATGTTCACTACTGAACTGATTCAGTGCTTATAATAACAGATCGAAACGTTTGTATGTGATAATGTGCTGCATAAATAAACGTGACTTAACTTGATCTCTGAATTCATACATTGTTGTATAACGTGTGCCTCAAATCAAGTCGAGTTTACAAAAATATTTTTCGTTGCCTAAGGGCAACATTGTATGACAACGGTCAGGAATCACAGAGAAAGTCAAGTTTCTTTAAATAATACATTAACATACACAAAATGTCATTCAGTGTGCTTCACAGAAATAGAATGCAAAAGAAATAGAATACATTAATGGAAGAGTTCAAAGAAATACATAGAATAGATAGAAAATAAAAAGTGCAGTAGCGGTACAGATATTTAAAAGAAAGCAGAGGAGAATAGTTCAATTTTTAACAGGTTTTTAAAGCTACAGTTGATGCAGATTTGATACTGATGGGCAGAGTGCCTCTGGGTTTCATCCGTGGGTGCAAGACCTACAGCAACAGAAATACATCTTTAAACTGAAACTATATTAGGTGTCCTTAAAACATTGTTGGATGCAATCACTTCATGTTTTGAAATAAGCTGCATGTGAACTCATCATAACTGATGTAATCGTGTTTATTAGCAGGTTAATGCTTGTGAACAGTAATGTAGTAAAAAGGTTGGGTTGAACCATGCACAGTAATTATTAAGCCAATGCATTCAAATCAAACTAAGGCCAATGATCAAAAATGGGGCTCCAAAAAATATAGACTTGGAACGGCACTGACTTTAGATAAACTGCTAACAGAAGTGATGTGCCCACCTGACACTTGCCGTCACCTGTTCTCTGATGATGATGAACTTAACAATAATAACAGTTTATCATAACATTTATTTATGAAGGATAAAAAGTTTACTATTAGTCTATTAGTCGAAGCTGGTTGTGTCAATAGACCTTATGAAACATAGATGCTACACAGAAATAATGGAAAATTCAGCAGCGTACGGTAACCTATATATATTGTTTATGTTACATTGCCAGTAGTGGCTATAATCATACTGATAGTTATGATATGTACTTAATATGTTTGGAGATAATGTAGGGTTAATGTAAGGTAATGTAAAACAGAGATTTGATGCATTGCTTAAAATGTTAAATTACTACTTTCTTGACTGATTGATTGATTAATCAATTGGTTGGTTGGTTGATTAACTGATTGTTACCTGGGACCATGAGTGATTAGGGTTATTTATGTTTGTGAATATAAAATAACCTGTAGACAAACATTAATTGAGGTTATATTTAGGTATGATGTCTTATTCAGTTTTAGTCCGCTGCAGGCCACTAAACGGCTGTATTGGTAAAAAAAAATAACAGAACATGGTCACTTTTCACCAGTGGGTGTCATCAGAAGCCCATGGGAAGTACCGAGCTGAGCTGTTAATAGCTGGAGAGGCCTTATAGACTTCAGCTGCGTGACCAGTAGTATGCTGTTCCACTCAAGAAAACTGCTGGCAGGTCAGCTGAGGATAATAATGATTATGCTGTAGCTAAAGGAGCAATGGTTTTGCAATTGAAGGCCTACAAGCTGATCATAAGAACTTACTCAAACATTCGACCAGCAGATATTTGCTTTTTCTCAATATTTTATTAACTGGCTCCTGTGCCATTATGTACCAGGAAATTATGTGAGTAGCGTTTTGTGTGTGTATGCGGATGCAAGTGTGTGTGTCTTTTTTTTTTATCTTTTCAGGACAGAAGTGTTCTACAAGGTCTCTCCTACAATATCAGCACCAACAAAATGCAAAGTGCTTTTTACAAAAGATTTATTTATTTTTAACTGAACATAAATATGTAATTTTGGTTACCAAACAATGAATGTTATCAAACATGCAAATGATTGCATGTAATCTCACTCTGGACACACACACACACACACACACACACACACAGTATAAACAGTGTTCTGAACTACGCCAGTGTTTGTTCAGGTTATATCAGACAATAAAGCATTTATCAAATTTTCCTCTTTATTCTCTCTCTTTCACTCCCTTGTGTCTTCAGTGCTCCTTGTTTCTTTTTTTATGAGATGATTCTCTCTCTCTCTCTCTATCTCTCTCTCTCTCTCTCGCTCTCTCTCTCTCTCTCTCTCTCTCTCCTCTCTCTCTCCAGGTGACTCCTTTATTTTCTTGTGGGTCATGAGGGGGCATGCTGGTTACACTTCATTTAATCTGGGTCACAGTGTCCATCCAGCAGTTGAGCCTCTCTTTTCTTTTCTTCTCCCTTGGGTTATGGTGGGTACAGCCAGTGCACAGCACTATGTCCATGTATAAAAGGAACTTGATTTAACCCATTACACAGGACTCCTCGCTCTCCTAAGTACAAAATGTAACTTGCCCAGTAAATCATTAGGAGTAGCTATTTTACAGCATCAATCGTCCTGTACTCAAGCAGATGTTATCTCATATTTCCTCCTGATATAATGGTTAAACGTGTTTCCTGCTGATTTATGTTGAAATTCTTGAAATATTGACATTTCTAAGCCAGATGTAGTCTTTGTAAAGGAGATATATTGTAAATATACTGAATATGTAATACATATCACATATATTTCTTTGCAAAATAAACTAAAATAATATTCTATATTGGTTCTGTTAAGTCTTGTTTTTTTTGTTTTGGTGGTCTATTTAAACTCAAAGAGACAAAAATGCACCCCTCATTCACCTCTATTTTATGCCTGTCAATTGTATCTTAGGCATATTGAGTAGATCAAATTAAAGACATGAGAACAAATGTTTTACTGGGACAGGCCTCACTGGTTTATGTTATGTTAGGTTACGTTTATGTTATTATAGGTCACTGTGTGAAAAAAACACAAAAAAACCCACACAACTGGCCCGGTACAGGGACAGAACTGAAAATGTGAGCCTTTGAATGTTGTTCAGGAGGCCTGGAGACTACATTATATATACTGACATCTTCACTTCGATTCTCAAATGTGGAACATAGTGAAAATGAACTCTTCTGTGAGTAGGTGTGCAAACGTCTGCCTGGTTCTGTACACAAAAGCCCTTGGAGCCCTGATGACTCAGCAAAGTGGCAGCAGGAAACAAAAGGGTGTGTCCACTGAGGGATTTTTACTCTACCTGGAATCTGTGATGTCATTTTGGAAGGAAAGAGTAACACCACAGTCACATCATATCACAGAAGTGACTCAGTGGGCCATGAATCGTCAACACATACACATCTCACACAACCGCCAAGCCCACTGATCCACTGGAAACCCTGCTTTGAGTAAACAGCTTTGGATTATTCCAGATTATTCCAGATTAAAGCCTTCTCCAGTCCATGGCGTTTGTTTGTACCCTCATATGAATGCGTACACATACATTCACTGGAGCTATGAGGATAAACAAAACAAAAATCAATAGTCAGCTAAATCTTGTCTGTAAATACAGCCCCATAACTTCTCTCAACCCCTTCAAACAGCATTCAGTTTTCCATTAAGGTGGCACAGACTTGTCCATGTGGTTTAGAACACAGGATGACCTACTGCTATAAAACTGAAAAAACTTCACTGTGTAGCCAAAATCTGTACGGATCCTTTTTAGACAACAGGGTCTGTTTTTACAAATAGGGACAGGAGTGCTGATTTATAATCAGTTTATTACCATAAATATAGAGGAATCTGATCCGAGATCAGTCCTCTACAGTCCTGACAAACAACACTGGCAGTAAAATTTGGTTCGTTTTTGTAGCTCATAGTGTGTCTTATTGTGTCCTAAACCACCTCACGGAGTCTACACAACCTTAATGAAGAGCTAGATATGGTTTGAGGGTCTGTTTAGGGTAAACATTTATGGATCTTTACTGTTTGTTAGTAATATTAACTTCATAGTTCTACTTCTAATTTGTTAGGATTCCTAACATGACTTGGTTGACTGACCACATCTGAGGTAGGTAAAAACCTAATGGGTAAATAAAAATGTCACTGAACCATCTCTTTATATCCTTTAAATGTTACCAAAATGACCTGAAAGTGCCCCCCTTGTTAACCCGCCTGACACACTCTGTTGACAACATTGTCCTAATCTACTTTTTAATCTGCGCATCCCCACGATAACAAATAACAACTCGCCCTCTGTTTGTGTGTTCTCAGGCTGTAACATTCAGTTTTAGATTTAGAGGGTTTGAGAGTGATATAACAAAGCTGCAGTTATGTAGGGGAAAGAGCAGATGGCTGTAGAATCAATAATCTGGGTTGTGAAATATCAAACACACTGTGTTCAGCTCTGTTACTAGCAAGAGAGGCTGCTGTTTGAGAGAACATCTTGTAGTATCATTTGAGTGATAAGAGTAGTAACCACACTATGTATAAACCTGTGTAAACACCTGTTCATCTAATGTTGCTTATGAAATCAAGGATATTAATAGAGGCCCCTGCATTCAGCCACAAGGGCATTACTGAGGTCAGGTACTGATGTTGGATGATTAGTTGATAAACATCCACAGCCAAATGCTGGTGGGCTTTATACCTCTGCTTGGCACTAGATATAATGACCTCAGGTTTAAGTGTGGAAGCTTCAGCATTCTATTAGCAGCACTTTTCTGTAAAGACTATACAGCACGAATTCCGGAAAAATTGGGATGTTCCATTAAAAAAAAATCAAAAAGTCTCTCAGAAGTAAAGATGTGAATGAGTGCATAAAAAGATTGTGGAATACTTTAAAAACAATGTTCCCCGATGTCAAATTGCATCAAAAGATTCAGAGAAACTGGAGATATCTCTGTGCGTAAGGGACAAGGTCAAAGACCTTTGTTGGATGCCCGTGGTCTTCGGACCCTCAGATGCCACTGCATCACTCATCTACATGATTGTGTCTATTACATAACTGAATGGGTCCAGGAATACTTCCAGAAACCACTGTCGGTAAATACAATCCATCGTGCTATCTGCAGGTGCCAACTAAAGCTCTATCATGCAAAAAGGAAGACATATTTGAACATGGTCCAAAAGCGCCATCATGTCCTGTGGGCCAAGACTCATTTGAAATTGACTTTGGGAAAGTGGGAAAGTGTTCTATTCTCAGACGAGTCCAAATTTGACTTTCTTGTTGGTAATCACGGACGCCATGTCCATAGGGCTGAAGAGGAGGGAGACCTTCCAGGATGTAATCAGCATTCAGTTCAAAAGCCAGCACCCCTGATGGTATGGGAGTGCATAAGTGCATACGGTATGGGCAGCTTGCAGGTTTTGGAAGGAACTATGAATGCTGAAAGGTATATAAAGGTTTAAGAGCAACATATGCTCCCCTCCAGACAACGTCTATTTTATGGAAGGCCTCGTGTATTTCAGCAAGACAATGCAAAACCACATTCTGCAGCTATTACAAAAGCATGGCTTTGTCTGAGAAGAGTCCAGGTGCTGAATTGGCCTGCCTGCAGTCCAGATCTTTCACCTACAGATAACATTTGGCGCATCATTAAACAAAAAATATGTCAAAGATGACCACAAACTCTACAGCACCTGGAAACCTATATCAGGAAAGAATTAGACCAAATTCCATCCAACTTTTTTGAAAAGTAGAGGAGATGCTACACCATGCCCCTGTCCCAACTATTTTGAGACCTGTAGCAGGCATCAAATTTGAAATTAACTTATTTTGTGCAGAAAACTGTAAAATGTTCAGTTAAAAAAAATTATGTTATCTATGTTCTGTTATAAATATAATACTGGCCTGTGTGATTTGAAAGTCTTTTAGTTTTCAATGTATTCAAATTTAAAGAATGTCCCAACTTTTCTGGAATTCTGGTTGTATGAACTGGGTGTACACAATTTAACACTTATTACAGCAAAAAATAAATTCACTAATTAGTAGGGGTGTCTAGATATTTATGGACAAGCATACACATGCGTGACAATTTGAACACTGCATTAAAAACTCCATCTGGTGCTGATATCATGGATGGACTGTGATGTTTTTACTTCCTTTTAGTGCCATTTAAATCATCACCCAGTTGATATGTTGTTCTGCACACACACAAACATGTTTGTCATATTACTATATTTGTGAGGACATTCTGCTGACTTGTGTAAGACGGTATCTGAGCAATACTACACCTACCCTTAAACCCAACCCTAATCCTAACCTCAGTAACCAAAAGGCAATCTTTCTGCTCTTTTAGTTTTTCCTAAATGTGATGAAAACAGCATGTTTCCTTGTAAGGACCAGAAAAATGTCCACACTTCTACAAATTTTCCAGCCATTATGTGGACATTTGGGCCTCACAAACACACACACACACACAAATGAATGTTATAGTACATTGTGCAGGTGTGTGTTCACTGCAAATCCCTTTAGGTTGTGTTAATGCTGTTCTACATACTTTGCCCTATCAGCATTCTGGTGAACTTTGCTCAAGGAGAGGAGAATGACATGTTCATGTTCACGGCCAGGGCTAAAGAACTCTTTCCAGGAAAGAAAAAACTCTCTGCCCCCTCTCTTCTGTATCGTAACATCAGCTCTATTGATTTTTCTCCCATTTTTCTTTCTTTCTCTCTGTCTCTCTTCTGTTCCCTTGTTATCTCTGTTTTCAGTCGTTCAGTGACAGATGACAGATGGAGTCAATAAAACAGCAGTGCTGTTCCACTGCCAGCGTAATCACTTACTCTCGACACCGTCATCACTGCTCACATGCTGAGATATTACGCACTTTACCCTCAAGTGCAGATGCATACACTCTTTTTTAAACATTGTTATATATTTCTCATTTTTGCCATGCTGGGTAGACTAATTTAAAGAAATTTGAACAAATGTTTTACTTTGACAGGCTGCAAAGTGCCTTAAAATACAAGGTGCCTAGATAAAGGTGGTGAATCACTCAGTATTCAGCAGCACCAGTATCCTGATCATTTGCCTGGAAACATCTGCATCTGTTTCTTCACAGGTTCAGGCCTTAAGATAGATGTGCTTTGCTTTGCTTGAATGATTCATTCGTAGGTCACTGTGTCAAAAAACAAAACACATTTCTCTGAAACTGGTCAGGTTCAGGGACTGGACTGAAATTTAGAGCCTTTGAAAGTCCTTCAGGAAGCATGGAGAACTATTCTTCAAGACTTCAATAACAAAATACAAGAAAGTCTGTCTCTTTGGAAGCAAAATGTGGAGAAATGAAGGTGGCTCAATATTTTTGCACAGCACTGTATTTGAATATGTGAATTAAGGAAGTTCTACTCTAGGACCTCTTTTAAGATTTTGAACTATTTACATCATACATGCTGCCCTTGGATATAATTATCCATAAATATGGGAACAGCTTCCACTGCTACACAGAAATGTAAATATCAACTAAACCAGAAGATAAACTTAGATAATATAAGACTGTGTAAAGGAAATATAAGACTGAATGTCGTAAAACTTTCTCCTGCTCCTTCTTCTAGGTCCAAACAATGACAGAAATTAACTGTCAGATTTAGTGCTAGATTTTGCTAGTTTACTGCTGTGGCAGCTGTAAAAATTCAGCTGTAAAATTCAAATCACTCTTTCAATGCACATATAGGTAATATTACTGGAATAGCATTTCTTCATCTTTGAAATATTGATATACTGAGAAAAGCAATATGCTTACATGATGCAGAAAAAGTAGCTCACACATTCTATTACTTCAGGGTTGGATAACTGAAATGACCTGCTCTCCTACCACTCCTACCAATCAGGGTTTGCTGATTGTGGAGTGGACAGGGGAGGCGTCAGTGTCCCAGGGTGCTCTTGTTCCTTTTCAGCCAGGCTGTTAAAGCTAGGTCTGCCTGAGTCACTTATATTTATGTTTCGTGCCTTGTAATTTAAAACAAAACTAACTGTTTTTGTACTAGATTAACCTCCCTGAATCACATGCATGTGCTGCCCAATCTCTTTCCGAAGCTACTGCTTCTTACACAGACTCCAGTGAAAACGGCTAATGGGCAGTAATGGGCAGTAATGGTGGTTAGGGATCTGCCTCTGCAATAGTGAGTTTGTGAGTTCGAATGACAGGACTGCCAGCAGCACCACTGAGGTACCCTTGAGCTAGATACCGTCCCCACACACTGCATCCCGGGCACCATTGCCAGCAGCACACAACTTTGCTCAGGTGAATGAGTTAAATGCAGAGGGCTCAAGTAATTTCCTCCAGGATCAATATAGTATGTTAAATAAATAAAAATAATTGATCCTACTACTGGTAACTATATGCATTGCTACTCATCATTGTTAGTTCAGTCTGTGTACTTCGGCTTCTTAGATACTGTCATCCCCGTCGTGATATTTTTACTCTCTCTTGCTATTTGTGGTGTACAAGAGGAGCACTGGTTCCCATTTTCAGTCTTAGTTCCTCCCAAAGTTTCTTCCTCCAGCTTTAGGGGGTTTTTCCTCGCCTCTGTCACTCCTGGCATGCTCACTGAGGCGCCTGGATTCTGTAAAGCTGTTTGGCTACAACATCAATTCTAAAAAGTTCTATATAAATACATTTCCAGTGCTGTTATAAAAGATATTACCATTGATTGAGAAGATTTTGTCATGTGGAGTGAGGTGGACATACTCACAAGAGGCAGTTAGACAGCAGATAAGGGTTTGAATGAATTAGTTTCTAGTCCAAAACAAAAGCACAGGGGGCAGTTGCCCTGACTTCACAACAAAACTGAGATATCTTTGAGCTTCTCCAACTCAGAGCTCCGTGGGATTCTCCAGCACACTCGAGTCACACTAGTATCACAGAGACAGGGAGAGAACACAGGGAAAAGCGGTAACCCGAAAGTCCACAGGTACACAGTCCTACTGAGGCAGACACAGACACCTTTTCCCAAACCCCCGTTCTTTGCCAGCGACTTCCTCGCAGCAGCCTGTGCAACCAGGTGGCAATGCCAGGGGCGTAGAACACTAAATGCAATTCCATCCTCCCACTTTTATCAGATTAAATTGTGTTAAATTGATTAAATTGTTTTTATAATTTGGCTTCCACATCCCAGAACACCCCACTTTTGGAAAGCTTGATACACCCCTGGGCGATGCGGTTTCTAGAATGCAATGTTCCCCTCTGTTCCTTTGCCCGCTTGAAGGTGAGCCCACACAAAGGTGACCACACAAAGATTCCCAGGTACAGCTGGCATATAAAGCTCCTCACACACACACCAGTAACCAATCACACGACGCAGACACTAAAGACTTAACTCTACTGAACACAAGACAGGTAGACCTGTCGCTAGGTGCCTAGCAACCCAAAATGGGGTTAATGAAACTCCATTACACACACCTGGGTTGACTAGGCTCTCAACAACTATACACACAACTACCTACCATTAACCCTATCCTGTCCAGAGCCCCCTCCCAATATTCAGGAGAGCGGCTTCTTTGTCGGTGGGGCCGAGACGGACCAGACGTAACAGATTTCAATCATGGTGAAGGTTCCTGAAGAGCTTTCTGAAGTTCTCAGGGTCAACATTATTAAACAACATTCAAATGCACAAAGCTAAAGATCTGTAGCAAAGACCTTGAACATATCGGTCAATACATTTTAGTATAAAATGTATAAAAAGTATAAGGAAAGTATGCCAGAAGGCAGGAGCCACTTGAAACAAGTTGCAGAACAACCTGACAGGAGGAGGAACAACAATTATATAGAGAACAATAAGTACTGAACTGCACTGCAATCATCTCTATTCATAAACCCCACAAAAAAGCCTACATAAAATGTCCACAAGCTTTACACAGAAACTCTGTTGTTAATTGGTATGTCTGGGGAAAGGAGGGTTAAGCATATGATCTCAAAAATACATACCAACAGTGACGAATAGAGATGGAAGCATCATGATATGGGACTGCTTCTCTGCCAAAAGTATTTGAGCGTTAACATAATTGAAAAAATGTTTACTGGGAGATATTACAGGGCAATATGTCAGAGGCAGGAGAATAACAACCCCAAACATACAGGCATAATAAGATGGTGAATATACTTGCTAATCTCCTGCCTTTACTCCCATTTTTTTCAATCATTTTAAAATTGCATGTACATTAATGGGGCCCTAGTAACCTTAAGGAATTGAAGGCTGATTGCCAAGAGTAACGGGCTGGAATTTAACCACAATCATGCAACAAACATATTATTTTCTACCATAGACATTTTAAAGCTGCAATTGAGGACACTAAAGCAGCCAAAGTAGTAATGCTTTTGAGGTGTCTAATGTAGAATGAGAAAAGACATTATTTGTGGAAAATTAAAATGACTACATGTACTGAAGATGTAGTAAATAACAAAAATAAATCTGTCTGAATACTGGTTCCAGATCCACCACCCTGTGCATACCATGCAATAATAACACACTACAAAAGCGTATTTTCTGAAGAAAATGCAAAATGACTGTACATCTTAAATAACTGACTGGTATGGATAAGGTAGTCTTAGGTGGTTGCCAGTGTTGGGCAAGTTACTTCAAAACTGTAATGCATGATTTATTACTTGTTACTGTCATTTCAAAGTAATTCGTTACAATACTACTGTATTTAAAATGTAAGGCATTACACTACTATTGCATTACCATTTTTAAGTTACTCTCACCAAAATAAAATATGGATTTGGCAATATAAATGTAGCTCATGATGCTCAATTACACAACCAGTGGAAGGTGATGTGATATCTGACTGAGCTAGGCTTATGGTTAAAAACAGTACTATCTGGCGTTAGATCAGTTACAGGTTCACCAGGGGCACAGATAGCATTTTTAATGCGGGTGGGATAAATCAGCGGTGGTGGGGGGTGGGACTTAGGGAGGGGGGTGGGTCTTGGGGATGGGGACAGGCACCAATGAGGCAGCTCCTAGGTCTCAGGACCCCAGAACAATAACACACATGCTGCTAGGAACTATGTGCTTGAAGTGAACGGTAAGTGGAGTGGCATGTGGCATGTTCAGGTTTTCGATTTAAGATGTGCAAAAAAAATGCTTTAGACCCTAAAACAGGAGCATGAGTTCACTGCATCACTACATCATCTGTGCTTCAGTGGGGGACGGATCGAAGTCTGAGGGGGACACATCCCTCCCCCATCTGCACCCATGAGGTTCACTCATCTCTCTGTGATTCTGGTGAATTTGTTTGAAGAAAAAACCCCCATCAATTCATTCCGGGTTAAAAATGCATTGTAACATGTGTTACTGACATTTGTACCGAGTAGAATATTACAATTTTTTTTCTGTAATGCCTTACATTACCGCAAAAAAGCAATGCATTACGTTACTCCCAACACTGGTGGTTGCAATGTTATTTTTGGTGGCTGCCAGGGGATTGCTAAGGAGTTGCTAGGCCGACTGTTTTAAATTTTATTTATTATATACGGTGGCGGGTGAATATTTGTCCCCTAAATTGTCCTCCAGCTTCCTATGTGAATTCAGCTTCTTAAGGAACATTAATTACTGACAGAGATTTTTAGTTGTGCATACAAAGCTTTTCTCCACAGATAATCCTTGCTGGTCGAATGAAATGCTCTGGAGCAGCCACACATGAGCCTATGCTGAAGTCAGCATGCTCAATGCAAGGTGCTGGTGTAAAGGGTTTTAAAGCTCTTAGCATCGGGCTGTGGAGCAGTGGACATGTATTCTCTGTAGTGATGGAGCTTCACTAGGGTGTTTCATTTTTCCAAAGATGTGATTTTCATATGACTTGGCTTACGCCCCGAGTCTCAGTGATGTAAAAGATATATATGCCAAATTATCCAAGAAGATTGGATAATATTTAGGGGTTGCACACATTAATCACTTTTATGAAATTTCTAATATTGAAGTGCTTTGTACTAATGGGCTTCTCATGTATCTCTTTCTCGGCTCCCTTCAAAGGAACAAGTACTTTTAGTTTTTATTTACCATCACAAGGAAATGAAAGCAACACTTTCGAATGCTGCTAAATCTACCAGTACTAAACTACAGGAAGTGTGGAGGAAAGCAAATATCCCTGTTAAGACGGAGGAGAATATCCGTGCTGGTATACTGTACATTGTTCCTAATGGGTAAAGAGAAATTGAGAAACACAGATAAAAGCAAATGTGAAATGGCAGATGATCTCGTCGAGTTATTTGACAATTCCCAGCAAAATGTGATGGACATGACTAGCGTATCACAAGAAGATAAAGAATGTCTTAGGTCACAAAGACAAGGGCATATGAGTTTGTCAATGAGTGGATAAAGCAACCCATTGTATACATGTGTACTGATATTGAATGATGTTGTATGTGTGTTGTTATGCAGACTCGCTGTCTCCCACTACTTTGGTGATGGAAGTCCTGAAGACCCTGTGTGAACGTTCTGAATGTGCAGTGGAGTGCATCTACCAAACCCCTGTCATAGAGACCCTGCTGGCTCCCATCCTCGCTCTGCTCAAAGGAAAGCCGGTCAGCATGAAGTAGCCATTCTGATTTCATCTATACGGACGTCTAGACACTTGAAATGTCTCTACCAATGTTGACCTTATTATAAATGTAGACTAGCGTCTCGCTCTGGGTTTTACTGCCCCTCATAGAAAACCTGCTGGATCTCAGCCCGGTGCTGTAAATTTTATGCTCTGTGCAAAACCATGCTTTAGTATCATCTCAGTGGGGATATAGATGTTGGAGTTTGTGTATTGTACCACTCCCGGAGTTCACCATAAATATTAATGCTGCTACAGCTAAAGACTTTTCTTCTGTACGGACACCATATTTTGTGTATGTCGGAAGTTATTCTGTATGCATTGCACAATTTGCTCAAAGCCTTTTCAATTTGTTTTTGTGTCACAGGCCAAATTAAACTCCCCAGAAAGCACCCTCACTCACATCGCGGACACGCTGGCACGAATCGCTACCACCCAGCGCGGTTTAGCTTTGTTTCTTTATGAGAGGAAGCTCATCTCCACTGAGGGTGAAGGGTAAGCAAATCTAATTTAGCTCTCAGGTTACATTTTATTCTTTTTGTCCGCCCTTGTGCCCATGCAGGTAATCAGCATGCACACAATGGAGATGATGGGCTGTTTACCCTTTACGGCCTAAATCCGTTTTCCCGAATGCTTATAAAGAAACATCACAGTCCTTCAAAACCCAACACAGTGTAGTTTATAAGTAGAACTCTCATGCGAGTGAGTTGCAACTGAAGGAGTTGCTGAGTTGCAACTAAAGAACGTGTGTTTACCCTCAGAACTCAGAGTGTATCAGTAAACTCTGATTTCAGTAAATATAAACAGTGTAAAACAGTCTAGA
>JBBPCY010000109.1:17446258-17491258 GCA_037974405.1 Brachyalestes nurse
TAGAAAAGGTGCCTAGTGCTGAGTTTTTAGGAGCTCGGCTCCCTTCAAAGGAACAAGTACTTTTAGTTTTTATTTACTATCATAAGGAAATGAAAGAAACACTTTTGCTGCTAAATCTACCAGTACTAAACTACAGGAAGTGTGGAGGAAAGCAAATATCTCTGTTAAGACGGAGGAGAATATCCGTGCTGGTATACAGAAGCTGTACAAAGAATAGCAAAATCTGGGTAAAGAGAAATCAAGAAACACGGATAAAGCAAATGTGAAACGGCAGATTTGGAAAGGTGATCTCGTCGAGTTATTTGACATTTCCCGGCAAAATTTGATGGACATGACTAGCGTATCACAAGAAGATAAAGAAGGAGATCGTATGAGTTCGTCAGTGAGTGGAGTAGACAAGGTTTTGCCTCGAAAAGAAGAACTAAGTGTACAAAAGAAGAAAATAAAGATTAATATAAGAATAAACACTACAAAGCTATCGCTGAAATCAATAAGACAGTTATACTGGAAGATATATCTCCATCATCATCAGCACCTAGTGACGAAGAGTTTGACAAAACTGATCAAAGTGTGCAACCTCTAAATATTATCCAATCTGCTTGAAATTTGGCATATATATATCTTTTATATCACTGAGACTGGGGTGTAAGCAAAGCCTGCAAACATTTTACATTTTATTTTTTGCCTTAGAAAATGAAACACCCTAAGCTTCACCTTTGTCATGACCTGGAGTAACATTTGTGTCCAGATCTACTTTAACCACCCATCCACTACCACCCCAACCGCCCCTTCCAAATGTGCTTTGATTTTTACATTTATTGGTGATTACATGTTAAAAAAAAAAACAAAAAACGAAAATTTGCAGGACAAAGTCACAAATATGTACTGATTATTTCAAACTAGGCCAGTAAATGAGAAAGATGATAAAGGGGTTGTATAACCACAATGATAGCAGCAGAAAATTACATTCAGAGGTCAAAAGTGCAAGTGAGGACACTCCAGACTGCATGTTGGATTACTTATGAGCACAGCTCACTTTACAACTTCATTATAAGTTTTATAGTGGGACAATAAATGTTCTTAAGTGCTGTGGAGGAGTATAGAATCTACAGGGCTTCTGCTGACAATAAAAAATGTATTACCCCAAGGTGTACTGTGCATGTGTGTTTGTGTGTGTATGTGTGGGAGAGAAGGGTGAGAGAGTGTTTGCAAAAAGAATAGTTCCACCAAATATGGCTTACGAAAAGAAAGCACAGGCAACTATTTTATTTCTTTAATCTGCAAGGGCACATATGAGGTCCCACACTTCTATTCCTTGTGGAATCCCAGTAAATATTTTATTTAGTGAATAATAAACCAGGATGGTGCTCACACAGGTCCAATAGAGAGAATGATGGTACTTCTACTATTTCTTGTGAAAAATGGCTTTATTTTTTCCAGGATGCATCCCAAAAATGTCATTAGTATTGCTGGGTTTGTGAGTTGACCAGGTTTTTCCAACCATTCCGGTCCCCAGTTGACTAAAAATACTGAGACTGTTGCCATAGCAATCCATCACTATTACAAAACCAATTCCCATGGCAACAATGGAGGAAAGAGGATTGTAGGGCAGCTGGGAAAATGCTGAATTACACACATACACACGCACACACACAAACACACAGTTCAAATGGGGCAAATCCATTTTGCTTTTCCCTCTGATTACTTTAAACAAGTGGCCGTGTAAACAATGTGAAAATCTTGCTGAATATTTTCTTGAATTAAACCAAAAAGAGTGTACTTTGCTTGTATACTCACCAAAATGGTTCTGTTATGTATTTGTTGAAGTACATTATCAAGTTATCTTAACTACACATGATGCATGGGGGTCCAATAAACAAATTAGACCCCCACAGTTTAGCTGTCCTGCATAAACTAGCAGTAGTTATGTCACTGAATTACAGTGAGTTCAGACCATGAGAGCCAAACTGTAGTCATTAAAATGTTTAGCCGCACTTAGTGTAGTGTTTTCTACTTTGAGGTGATTCAGCTCGGGAAGTGCTGAGTGGAGAGAAACATCAGAAGCTGCTGAATTAGGATTAATTGGAGATGTTTAATTAAAGTACGGAAAACACTTAAGTGCAGAATGGGAGCTGCAAGCCTCAGTATTAAACATGTATTGAGAGTAGTGAATGAACTGAAAGGAATCAGGACCGGATTACTTAACATCTGCCGAGGTCTTCATTCAATGGGGCATAAATCTGCACTATATAGATTACTGGACTAGATTCGTTTTTTTAATTCAGCATTTATATTTTTAATCCCTATTTCACACACACACTCAAAGGCATGGGACACGCTCTTACAGGCATAGCATACAGGCATGTTGTTTGCTTCAGTGCTTACTGTGTGGTATTACTACGGTAATATGGCATCTTTTTGACTGTGTAAAGCACAGTCAAAAGCAGATTCTAAAGCAGATTCTTTGTTCATATGTTATATAATCTCTATTTAGAGTGCTATAAAAATTCTCCCCAATACCCACTGAGCCCAAAAGCCATGCCCTGGCCTTCCAGAAAGCTCTCTTTTTAATTTCAGCTATATGCAGAGAGGCCAGAGGTGACCAGAGAAGTGTTTGTTGCTGCATTATTTGCATGGATGAAAATGAAATTTATGAATTATGACTCTTTGTTAGACACCTATGCTATAAACAATCCACCATCATTCGCACTTGCACATACACACACACACCCACATGCAGTGTCGAAAAGGCACATTGAGGAGGGCAACTGTAAAAGGAGTTACGCTGAGTGCATCACAACTGTGAGAAATAGTAAAGCAGTAAATCAACCTTATTAACCTGTATGTGGCCAACAAAACTTTCTGACACTGATGACATAATTTTGTACCTAGCTCCCGGCAGTATCACCTTATTTACTAATTAAATATTGCTGTAAATCTCAGTTGTGAACTGTAAACTGATAGCAGGGTGTATATGTTAACATGGCTGATCAGAAATTAGGTTTTTCCTTGTGGGTGGTTTTCCGTTTGAGGCTTTGGAAGCCTAATCCTCAGGTTTATCCAGGAAATATGAGTGCCGGAGCAGCTGAGGCAGTCACAGACTGGCCTTCTGAGGCCGTATGAGGATAAAGACACTTACACACATACACACACAATGGAGTTATAGTGTGTACTGTGTTCATCAAAGGTCACTTATTTTACAAAACATAGCAAACTACTTCAGCAAAACAAGTCTTAAATTCCCACTCTTCTAACTCACACACACACTTACGCACAAATGCATTCACAAAGAACCAGCTTACAAAGTACTTCACAAAAGCTCTCAGTGAGAGGCTGAGTAAATCCTTAATATGCCTGCCTAAGCTCAGCCAAGGCAGCACTATATGACGCAGGTTCAGCACAATAGCAAATACAGCACAGCCTACTCCCACCACATTCAGCTTTTTAATTGGATTTGGTTCAATTACTCTGGCTGCACTTTTTGGTTCTCACAAATATCAGAAAAATGTCTTTGCTCGTGATGTTTTATGTAAAGTAATTAATGTAAATGCCAATTGTCAGGTCCATGGTCAGTGGCCGCTCTTTTGGTTTGTATGAGCTTGAAGTTTTTTGTTTTAGTTTAAGCGATTAGGTGTTTTGATTTGCCCTTGGTTTAGTTCTGTTTGTATTTAAGAGTTTTGTTTTGTGGTACCGGTGTCGGTCCACCCTCTTCTTTGGCATGAGTGTTCTGTTGGGTTTTTTCTGTTCGTTTGTAGGCCCTCGTACCTTTCTTGTTTGTCTTTTGAAAATAAAGTTGTGGAAACCTGCAACTGCATCTCTGTCCCTTGGCTCCCCAAGGGGACAGATGGACCGACCAGCCAAGGAGGTGCCGTGGGTTTCTGCTCGGGCATGTGGGAGAGGAGCCCGCAGAGTGAGATGAGCTGGACCCAGCCACCCAAGAAGTCCCCGACTTCCTGCGGAGCCCATTGACCCACAGCTGTGCCCAACTCGCCCAGGAATGCGAGCCCTGTGCTGTTCCAGTGGGACCCCTTTGAGCTTGCTGCAATCTCATGGGCCCGAGCAGCACAAGAGACGGCTGCCCCCACATAGGCTAACAGGCTGGCCCCTCAGCTGGCCTGGAGGACGCGGGCTAGGAAGCCCAGATGGAGCACACCGGCTCTCAAGGCGGCCCCGAGGGACTGGGTCCCAGGTGCTTTTTCGGTCCCCACGCCAGCTCCGAGGCTTCAGCCTGTACCAGAGCCAAAGCTCCAGCCCACACCAGCGCCAAGGCTCCAGCCCATACCCACCTCAAGTCCCAGTCCAGAAGCTGCAGCCCTCGTCACAAGCCCTAGTCTTGAAGCTGCAGCCCTCGTCCCAAGTCCAAGTCCTGATGTAACTGTAGCCCCTATTCCTGATACAGCCCCGATGGAGGACCAGGGATTTCCCCCAAATGCTAGAGTGGGCCCCAAAGGGGCTCTGCCCCGCAGGACACAGAGAGGCAAGGAGCACAGAAGCCCCTAAGAGAGAGCAGACTTGTGGGACCCACATGGGCCCCCCTTGTCGCACCAATGGCTAGCACCCAAAGGGAGTCGGCCGTGTGGGTCCACATTTTCCACCTACACCGCTTCTCCACCTTTGTGGAGGCCTGATCGCCCTCTGGCGCCTTGGAGTGGCACCGCGTTTTCCACCTACACCGCTTCCCCGCCTTTGTGGCGCCTTGGAGTGGCACCACGTTTTCCACCTACACCGCTTCCCCACCTTTGTGGGGGCCTGATCGCCCTCTGGCGTCTTAGAGTGGCACCGTTGGGTCGGGGGTACTGTCAGGTCCATGGTCAGCGGCCGCTAGAGCCCGCTCTTTCGGTTTGTATGAGCTCTTTTATTTTTAAGTGTATACTCACCCAGCTGGTGTTTTCGTTAAAGTGCTTAGGTGTTTAGATTTGTCCTTGGTGCTGTTTGTATTTTAGAGTGTTCTGTTGGGGTTCATTTGTTTGTATGTAGGCCCTCATGCCTTTTTTGTTTGACTTTTGAAAATAAAGTGAGTCATGGAAACCTGCAACTGCGTCTCCGTCCTTTGGCTCCTCAGCATGACACCAATGAACTGAACTCTTTATGAGAAAACTGCAGTGAAAAAAGGGTTATTCCAAATGGGAGTATTTTTGAATATGGTTGAACATCTAAATAAAAATTGAACAGAACGATCAGATCTGAAGAAAAAGTTGTTTTGAGTTGACCCTCTAAAGACCCCAAAGGCATGTTCTACATTTCCAAAGGTTCAAAAGTGAAAGCTGTGTAATTAATTTTGTGTACATACAATCCTATTTTGCATCAAGAAATCCCTTTTGTCACACTGAAAAAAGATGCAAATACATAATGTAATGTAATTGTAAATATAATAAATATATTTTTCATTACATTTGAATCATGTAATTTAAGTGGAGTGTTTAGGAAAATATCAATTTTAGGTGATGGCTGAGGGGTAAAATCATGGTCGATCATGGTCATCAGAAAAGCCATTAGGATTTTGAGCAAGGCAAAGTACTGTTAATGTGTCTAAAATGAAGAAGGCGCCACTATATTATGAGTTATTATTATAGGCTTATAATTCACAATTTGCAGGCAGAACCCGCAATTATGATTGTTGACTACACAATGTGATTGTGTTGTATGATCCAGCTACTCAAATGTTATTTGAACTGGTATAGACATACAGCTCACACACAATTTAAAAGGTATAATTTCTGCAATGTTTACCACACCCAAAGCAGAATTCCTTTTATTTAAGAGTGTTGAACACAGAAATAAACAGTGAAAACTGCAACATAAGGATTGGTTCTTATAAATAACATCACAACAGTACAGTGGGATGGAATGTCACATAATCCATTCAAGTTCACCTTTTCACGTTTAGTAGAAATTGCCTAAGCAATAAATAAAGTTCCATTTGTAGAATTTATTTTCATATCTAATGAACACAACATTGGAATGAAGTGGAAGAAAAACAACAAAAAGTTGAAAAAACGGTGACGTCAGTCCCTGGAGATTCATCAAAAATGTTGTCCATGTGAACTTCTTACCTACAGATCTCCTTCATTCCCTTCATGACCTTAGTATGTGTTTCTTCCCTTAGGTATTTATTTCTCTTGGTCTTGTTAGATTTGTAAAGCACCTTAATGTCTACATATTTATTATTCAGCATCATAATGGCTTATTTATTTATTTTTGTGCTACTAAGAAAACGTCTTTTGACACCTGCAACCCAGCCAGGTGCCAGCGAGAATTGAACAATTTCACTGTCAGTTCTCCTGGAGTGTCTCTTTCTCTCACAGAATTCACAAGCCTACTCAACTCTCGACTCTTAAACACACACAGAGAAAGAGCGAGAGGGAATAAATGAAAATGCAGCAAGTAGAAAGAGCCCGCACTTGGGACTCCATCCCTCCATCACACAGAGCGGAAAACAGTTGTAGATGAGACGGACTACACTTTTTAGTGAGACGTATCTCAGAACAAACAAAAGTGTGAGAAGTTCAGTCCCATCAGCTCCTGAGGGCCAAGGAGGGGTTTGAGGATTGAACACTTATCCTTGACCCTGTGGCCACTCCTCCTTGCGTTGCGGGGTGAGCGGAACATGGCCTTCAACCCTGCTACCATCATCAGGGCATCCAGTGTAAGCCTGGCATGGCAGTTGGCTTAAAAACACAACACCTGCATGTGCTTAATCATTGCTGTGCTCCTCTAATTGGGACAAAATGCTGATGAGGTTCTGAAGGCCAAAGATGTAGCCGCTGTCTCCACCCTCATGAATCACACTGTCTTCTCTGTAATCACGACAGGTTGTGTGAGCAAAGTCGATCATTCTCACGTCCACCAGTGGTGAGCCTAATCCTGAACTGTCTCGACTCTGAGAACGCCCGCCATATGCCCCTTCTTCCTCGTCATCTTCATCCTCATCATCCTCCTCATCTTCCTCCTCTCCTCCACGAGAGGGGCGGGGCCTGGTAGGGGCGGGGGGTGGTGCTCCATCATAGATGATCAGAAGAGAAGAAGAAAAGAAGCGATAGCTCTCGCACGCTTCCAGAACCGCTCGCATCTCTTTGAGCCTCTGAAGAACTGGAGAGAGGAGATCTCTGCGCAAAATCCGTCCGTCACTGAAGAACTGGCACAGAGCTTCTTTAAAGCCAGCAAGACTCAACTTGCGCCCGTGATACTTATTCATGAAAATCAGCTGTCCTGTCACACTGTGATATACCTGCAGAAAGAGAGGTTTTTTGATATGTAACCTACTAACCAGCAACACATGAAATATATTGGATTCTTTAAGAAATCATTCAATAAATCATACATTAAAAAAATGTACGTTTGCATAAAGTCAAGACATTAAGCTCAACATATTTTGTATAAATATTATTTTTCTTACGTATAGTGTATTATTATTGTAATATTGTAAGACTGTAACATTGTAAAACCGAGTTGAAGTACCACCTTCTTATACTGAATGTTTTTACTATGCAGTCCATTTGCATGTGTGTGTGTGTGTGTATGCATGTTCTGTGTTACCTGCATCCCACAGAGGCGAACTCCTATTGAGGAGGAAGTGCTTTGCTGACATTTGCGGATTTGATTGGCTTTCTTCTCTTCTGAGGCATCGTCCCCATGTTGCCGGGTGCCCATCTTCAGGTCCAAAACACACGGAACCCGATATCGCCATGTGAGATTCTCCAACAGAATAAACTCTAAGAGGAGTCATGAGTTAAAGAAAATCACAATGCAGATTTTAATATGCATAGGGATTTTTGGACAAGGGCTTGTGGGACCTCACTTTGGCCCTGCTCTATGTGTTCACTGGGGTTAAATTCAGGTTCAGGTTTAGAAATGTATTATTATATATACGTAATTACACATGTTCCACATCTTGACAGTGTATACGAAATTTCTATGTGTGTGTGTGTGTGTACAGTATATTCACAGCTGTAAAGGATACTGTGCTGGTTTCTGTGTTTGGAGTTCTCCTTCATCCTCTGGAGATGCTGCTGGTGGCACTGCAGACTCCATGGGTTATGCTTAATCTGGGATGCTACATTCCCTTTCTCCAGGCTGTAGTACAACACCTCTGCCTTATCCTCACGATTACTGCAGAGCCAGAGAGACAATGTTACACAATGTGTAAGACGAGCAGAATTACAATTGTGCAAAACCGTGATTGCAGACTGTGTGTGCAAATAAATGCAGTTTACCTCTTGCTCTTCTCCTCTTTGCGGGTCTGTCTAGATCTCTCATTCTCCAGCAGGGCAGATGGCTTCTTCTTACCCCATTTCAGTACTTTGTTTTTGGGTTCACCATCAGATAAGGGTTCCTTATTTTCTATATCAGACGGATCACTGTGTAAAGGATATGCTATCAAACACAGGTTCCCCTCCTCATCCTCCTCAAAGCTCACTGATACCACCCCTACAGAGAAGGAGAGAGAAAGAGAAAAGGTTGATTACAATTATCACGAAATTTAAGATCAAATGGTATTCTACACATGCACATGAAGCATGTAACAACAGGGTAGAATGTCTTACCCATTCACACTTTAATCATCCATTTACAAAAACCACAGACATGAACAGAGGAATAAAAAGTGAAAAATATGAAGATTAAAAACAAAATATAAAAAAGACAAACACGACGGGAGAGTTTAGAATGAAATTCAGAATACCTTTATTCAATTTTCATACAATATCAAATTACACATTAACTATCACACATAAATAAGCTCCATAGGCAGGTATTACACAGATGTCAATTATGTCAGTTTTACAAAAAATGTTGGTCTTTTTCCAATTATTGTAAAACTCTTCTTTAAAATAAAAAAACTGCAGCTCATTCACTGGAAACCAAAGAAGAACACAACCAGTTATGTGGCCTATAGCTGTCACACATTCTTACAACATGGCTCTTTTGGATAATTTACAATGTGTGCCTCATGGCAGCCATAAATGGATACACCCTTAACCTCAGAGCCTTATGGAGAGGATTGGAAGAGCAGGACAGGGTTTCAAAGGCGCCACAAATGATTGAAAAAGATCATTTCAATGACACAAAATGATTGTGAACAACACAACACGTGTATGCAGACAAAGTGGTACAGTAAGACCCTGGGGCTCCTGCTCTCTGCAGTCTGTGGAGTGATGTCACTGGCTGTGACATCACGGTTTTGCACCAGCGCACACACTCTTGTACATTCAGCTGCTGAGTCAGAAAATCTGTGTGTGTGTGTGTATGTGTGTATTGTTTTTGATAATATACTTATTTTGATGGTGTACCCATGACCCTTGAGAAGTAGCTACGGTGTAATTTCACTGGGTGTGTGAAAGAGAGCGAGCAAGAGAGAGAGAGAGAAAGAGAGAGAGAGAGAGAGAGAGAGAGAGAGAGAGAGAGGATGCCAGGCTGTGTACTGCATTCTTTCCTGCTAGCTGACTTCATTCCGAATGGACCTTTTTTTAGGCTGACCATACATTGCCACAGAGTCAAAGATACTGCCGACAGACACCGCCAACACCTTCCGTTCATCACACGCACACTGGGAATGACGCCAGTGTGTGTGTGATAGAGAGAGGACATATAAATATACTAACGATTAAGAGTACTGAACATGATATTCCATTGGAAACTAATAACATAAATCTGCATCATGACAAGTGAGTGTGTGTGTGTCAATGTGTGTGTTTGAATGAAATACAACAGGCCCTACAATAACTGGTGCCTACTTACTACATAAACTATTTACTGGGATAGACATTCACAAAATACTACAAAATATATAATAACAGAAGCACAGAATAGAGACAGAGAGTGTCAACAGAAAAATAAACAGGAAGACCAGGAGAGAAAGGGGCACAAGCAGAAAGTACAGAAGCAAAGTAGCACACAGACCTTTAATGGTGGCAGTGTGTGTGGAGGTGGCAAGGTGTGTGTACTTACCTTTGTACTGGGGTGTGAATTTGCGGATCTCAGGTGGAAGGCTCTTGTAGAACTGGTGTTCTCGGGGAATTAGAGGCTTGCAAATGGTCTGCTCCCCGAAACGCAACACACACGAATGGCCTCCAACCTGATGGACAAATGGTTCCAGCATCACTCCTCCCTTCATCGACCCTTTTCCTGGGTACCTACACCCCTCCATCAGCGCTTCTAAAGCCGGACTCATCCTCTAGGTACATCCGGCCTTCTCCAGTTGTTGCTTTCTCTTCCTCTCTTTCCCTCAGTCACTCCTTTTTCTCCCAGGGCCTCTGCTGCTCAAACACAAAGGGCCAGGGCTAGTTGTTTGAGAGAAAAGAAAAAAGAAAAATCCTTTTCTCTGCTTCTAGTTAGAGGAGAGAAGAAACAGTAGTCCAGCAGGCAGGGATCAAGGTTTTTTGTTGAACGGTAGAGAAATTCTATGCACACTCAGACTGCCTGTAACGTCTGCCTCGCTGACTCTGCTCTGACTGAGCAGTCTGTTCTAGGTAGGGAGAAAAATATCACAACAAGCCCCATAGCTCCTCCCTGTTCTCACGGAACAGCCAATCAAAGACAGCCGGCTGTTGTCGGGTGGGAAACAAGTGAGAATAGGGAACTGAACAAACAAAGGGCAGAAGGGGGGAGGGAGGAGGGAGAAATGGGAACAACAAAGAGAAGGAAGGAAAGAGAAAGTGCAAGGTTGCTCTCAGCTGTTTCTCTTCCAAGACTGAATTCCTTATTAATCTGGCAGATGGGGAGAGAGAGAGAAGGAGAGTGGGAGAGAGAGAGAAAAAGAGAAAAAGAACAAGAGAGATAGAAAGAGAGAGAGGTGAGGGGGATTGATCTATTAAAGCTTACAACTTTCATTTTCTCCTGAAAATGGTAAGGGTTTCCAGTAAGAATGAGTTACAGGAACTGCAGGGATATTGTGTATTCCAGAAACACAGACATGCTATAAAATATATTCTCTCTTCCTTAATGTCTCTCTTAAACACACACTGAATTGTGATTACTTCCACTGTCTAAAATCAAACTACACCTACACATAGAATCTAACCCAAACTTTTATCTCAGTCTCTTTTGGCTTTTTTGCTTTTCTCAAAAAGTTACATCTGAGGTGAAAAGAGCATGTATTCTTATGAGGCCGAGCACATCTACAGATATCTCATGTTTTCCTATCATTATGAGGACATTTGAATGCGGGAACATACACACATCTTAAACATGGAATACATGGTGTCACCAGAACACACAAACTCCCTCTCTCTTCCTCTCACACAGACAAAGCTGGAACACTATTTCTCTACACTGGGATAAGTGTGTGTGATCACTGAGTAGTGTATATGATCAATGCGCTCAATAAGAGCTCAGGTGTAATGACTAACTATATTTAACATCGGTTATAAACAAACAATTCTTGGTGAATCTACTATGATTTGCAAGCCTTGAAAGTTCTGAAAAGAATTTAAATATTACTTAATTGCGGACAGATATGAGCAATGATATTCAGAATATTTTAGAATTATTTTAAAATATTCTTTAACAGTTGCACAACTCACACCTCCGGCAGAACTTCAACCACACCTCGGGGGAGGTGGGGGATATTGAGTCCGAATGGGCCAAATTCCGCACCTCCATTGTCGAGGCGGCTGACCGGAGCTGTGGCCGTAAGGTGGTAATCTCCGAACCCGCTGGTGGACACCGGCAGTAAGGGATGCCGTCAAGCTGAATAAGGAGTCCTACCAGGCTTTTTTAGCCTATGGGAGTCAGAAGGCAGCTTGTGGGTACCGGCAAGCCAAGCGGTACGCAGCTTTGGTGGTTGCTGAGGCAAAAAATCCGGTTTGGGAGGAGTTCAGAGAGTCCATGGAGAATGACTTCCGGCTTCGAGGAAATTCTGGTCCACTGTCCGACGTCTCAGGAGCGGGAAACAGTGCAGCGCCAACTCTGTACATGGCAGGGACGGGGCACTGCTGACTTAACTCGGGACGTTGTGGGTCGGTGGAAGGAATACTTCGAAGACCTCCTCAAACCCACCAACACACCTTCCACTGAGGAAGCAGAGTCTGTGGACTTGGGGGTGGATTCTCCCATCACCGAGGCTGAAGCTGCAGAAGTGGTTAAAAAGCTCCTCTGTGGCAATGAACCGGGGTGTGGATGAGATCCGCCTGGAGTTCCTTAAGGCTCTGGATGTTGTGGGGCTGTCTTGGTTGACACGCATCTGCAACATCGCATGGACATCTGGGGCAGCGCCTCCGTTCGGGGATGAGATCCTTCCCCAAGTAGAGGAGTTTAAGTATTTCTTGTTCATGAGTGGGGGAAGGATGGAGCGGAAGGCTAGGCTCTCGATTTACTGCTCGTTCTACGTTCCTACTCTCACCTATGGTCACGAGCTGTGGGTAGTGACCGAAAGAATGAGATCAGGGATACAAGCGGCCGAAATGAGGGACTATGTCTCTCGGCTGGCCTGGGAACGCCTCAGGATCCCCCTGGATGAGCTGGACGAAGTGGCCAGGGAGAGGGAAGTCTGGGTTTCCCTGTTTAGGCTGTTGCCCCTGCGACCCGACTCCGGATAAGTGGGAGACAGTGGATGGATGGATGGGTTGCACAAGGTCTTTGGTCTTCTGAACTCTTGAGAAAAAAATAATGGGTCAGTGTGTCTAACACACAATGCAAGACAGGGTGAGGGTCAGTGTGCAAATGTGTGTGGCTTATATGACAGAGAATATTAGTGAGCGCTTCAATACCGGGTCAGAGCGTGTGCTTAAATATTAGAGACAAAGCATCTGTGTGCGTGTTATGTCATGCTGGCACACACTGGTGGGTTTATACACTACGCGTTCAGACAATGGACCCTGGCATCCACAGATGAGACCAGGTTACGCAACTGGGCACAGGTCAGCAAGGTCACATTTTTCTCTATGAGATGATTCTTCCTAAACAATGAAAAGAAAAAAAATATTTTTTTGGCACTGGGAGAGCACAATCAGAGCTGAAGAGAAAAAGCTAAGTGAATACCCCATTATATTTCAAGATATTTGTTTTTGTGCGTCATGTCTGCAGCATGGACAACAACTTCTCCATGTCTCATTGTACTCAGAAAAGAACCTAACCGTAACTCTAACCCTGATGTTCATTGTAGTTAGAAAACCCACAAAGTCTGGACTACCTGTCATTGAATGAAGAATAAAGAAACTTTATGAATAAATAACACAGTTAATGGGCTATATTAGAAAAAAACATTGTGTGTGTTGTACTGTGATTTTGTTTCACTGGGGACTATAAACGAAATGACATTTGAAATCCTTTTGTCATTCAAAAAATACAACTAAAGGCAGCTTGATATGAATCCCACAACATTTCACAACTTTGATCTCCTCCGCAGGATCGACCAGTGAGTTCTCAAACAGTATTTGTGCATAAGGACAAAAACCCAACGTCAAACCCAAGACAAATAGTCAACAGCAATTATTATTTGACTTCTGCAACCTGTAAGACTTTTTTTTTGCAAAATAAAAAAAACTGAGGACACACGCGCAAGCATGCACACACACACACACAGACACGACTTGGCAACATATAGGAAAACCCAAAACACAAAAAACAGAGGGAGCAGAACGCTGGCCTCTAGTAGAATGTTGTTTAGTACTTTTTCTTATGCTGGTGTGTATCAAAGCCACCACAGAAGAGGTTTAAATGTCCAGTCAAAATTACAAGTTTTTTTTGAATGACCCATACAAAGAAGCAAAACTTCCTGGTCACACTGTAAACGAATAGTACGTGCAATATGTGATTCAGCTGTCTGCTGTCATTAAATTATTTCTGGATTAGTTGAATGACATAATATTGTTTTCACTACAGTTCTCAGAAAAAAGTGCCAGACATTGTAAAACAACAACAACTATACTGAAGTGTGGAAATTGTCCACTAGAACAGCATTTCTCAAACTTCCTTGTCTTGGTGCCCAGTCGTGCGAAGCTTTGAAGCTACAAGGCCCTGCACAAGCCAATGCCCCAATGCGCGCCCACTGACCCTCCCACATACTGTAGTATTAATTCGTTGTTTTTTTCCTTTTCTGAATGTAGTATTCAAAGTATTTAACTATTTAGACCCCAAAAGAAATCATTGACACTATTTATGACATTTTCAGAGTGTGAAAACTGAAGAAAATGAAGTTAAGTGAAATATATTAAAATGACAAATTGTTTAGGTTATTGGTCTGGCTATAAATTTGATTGTTAAACACTGAGAGTTTGGCCAGAGGATTTGAGCTCAGGCACTCTTGCAGAAACTGTAGAGTCAAAAACTGTAGTGGGCCTGATTTGCTGCATCTGGGCCATTTACATTTTGTAAAAATATAGAAAATTCTAAAGGGTTCACCAGGTTTCAAGTACCATTGTTCATCTGTAAAACTATGAAGAACCAGAATAGAATTATTTTTGGAAGTGATATTGAGAATGAGAATTTGGATACTTGTTCAGGAACACAAAAGCCTAAAAAGCTATTCAAAGCCTAAAAATGCTTTCAGGGCCAAAGAATCAAAGAATCCTTACAAAAATATTGTAATGAAACATATTAAATTGTAACAAACAAGTTTTGGGATAATTTTGATATTTTTGAATATTTTTAGCTTCATTTCTAGTAACAAGTCCCTTGTTTATGTCTGAGAATGTCTCTTTGTGACCTTTGTATTTCAGGCACGAGTGGAAAAAGCTGTCAAAACATACACAGATTCAGTAGTGGAAATAAAGAAGAGTGATATGATCTTAAAAACACCTTCACACAAGCACATGCGCACACTTCACGTAAGTACACACATGCACGCGCGCACACACACCCCCGTGCCTGCCTCAGAATTACTTGTATGTACACTCCTGTCTATTTACACAAGACAAGGAGATCTAAACCACATGCTGGTTTTGAACAATAACAAACTGCATCAACACAGAGACCAGAGGGGAAATAACCTAAGAGACAAGGTCACTACACTTTATTTCAAGAAATTACCTTGATTCAAAATATATATTACATGCCTTTGCCTGTGTTTTTCCAACTTTCTTTAGCTTCATATTAAACAGTATGCTACTATACTACTCATTACATGGTATGTATGTCATGTCAGTATTGGGTTTTTAATGATTTCTGCAACTGTTCTTTTTCTGGGACAGAATGACTGGACACCATCCAGCATTATTCCAACAAAAATATTCACAAATACTCAGAAACCACACATTTATTGTGGTGTTCTAGAAAACAACATAAGAACAAAATATTCATACAGAGTCAACATTATACATACAGCAAACATGACATTTGGTTAAAATTCCCTAAACACTTTATACCTTGATATGTTCTGTTGGTAGCCATCAACATGCATCTGGCAACATTCTGATTTAATAATTGATCACTGTAGAATAGTTCTACCAAAAACAGTGACCAAATTTGTTGCTTTTCTGGCACGAACCTGTTAAGTATATTTCACAAATTTTCGATAGGACTGAGGTCAGGACTTTACAAAACCAGCTTTGATTTGCGTTTAAGGGTCTTTGTCTTATTGGAACACCTTATTGGAACTGTGTTCACGATTCAGCCTTTTGTTTGTCAATGTAAACAGTCATAATCTTTCTCTGTGTTTTGGATTTTGGTGTAGGGGTATTTTTCTTGCATGGCTTTTGATGACAATGCTTGATTGTGAAAACTGACACTGGTGTTCCAGCAGCTTCAAGTTCGTGGCATACCTTTTTTGGGGTGATTACTGGATTGTACCTAACCATCCAGAACAATCTCCTCCCAGCTGAAGGTGGCATTTTCTTTTTATCTCTGACTGATTGACTGTAGCTGTAAATATTTTGTATTTACGAACAACTGGACTGATGATCTCGGAACTTGGAGGTGCTTGGAAATGGCTCAGAGTGACGTTCTTGACCTTTTTAAGTCTACAGTCTTCTTTCTCAGATCTGCACTGAGCTCTTTGGAATTTCCTGCTGTAAGACATAATAAGTCAAACAAGCCCTTTTGTGTAGTCAGTGAGAAATGACCAGCTAAAAGAAAAAAAATCACTAAAAGAAAGTTAAATGGCCATGTCAAGGTAAAAGACATTTTAACACCACTAAATAAATAATAAATAAACAGATAAGTCTATTGTAGTATACAACTATATATAAGTTTGATAACCTATACATATTTGGCCGTGTTGTTTCCAGGAAATTCACAGTAAATTCAAATATGTGTATCAAATTTGTGAATCTGAAATTGTGCTTTTTTGTTTGCAGTAAATATGTATGATGTCCAGTCTGCAACAGAAAAATAACAGTTTCAGAAATATTTGAAATCACAAAACTGCAATAACATGTCTGAAAGTATGTAATCCTAAAGCCATAGCAGTACATACACAGTGCTGTGACAAAGTTTGATTACATGTTTTGTTGTTCTTCATAAAGTATATTGTAAAAAATAAATTCTGCTGTCTAAAGGTTTGTGCATTCTTTCAGTTAAACTTCAGTGCTATTTTTTTTAGGTCTCAGAGTTTATTTGGCTCATTAGGCCTTAATCCAAGAGAGGTGTAGACCTTCAAACCCCTCAGAGTGTTTTATACTCAGCAGCCATGGGCTCCTCTAAGTGGCTGAACTGATAATATAAGCAGAGCATAACACACACACACACACACACACGCACACACACGCACACACAATTTCATATTACAGTTACATCATGTCATTTGAAATGTGTGAAAATTTCATAGTGAATAGCCCAACTGATAAATTTCATTATTTCATAGAAAAAAATCTTTCAATGGTACTTTCTGTTACAACAGCATTGGATGTACAGTACTGTGCAAAATGTTTAGCCACCTCGCAATTCTTTAAATTTGAATTATCTTGTTGGTGCATTAAAACTATTTAACAGTCAAACTGCCATATCTTTGACATACTGATTTACTGTGACAGGCTGCAAAGTGATTAATGATACAAGGTGCCTACACAAAAGTGTTCTACCCTATGAGCATTCAGCATCATCTGTATCCTAATCACTGGTTAGATGGCTTTGCTATGCTTGAATGATTCATAAGTACGTTTTATTTGTTGGGGGTCAAAACCTGTTTTTTTGCTGTAACCCATTCATTGGCAATTTTTGATGTCTAACCATTATGACTGCACATTTAGCAAGGGGATGAGAGCTAGGGAAATGGGTACGTGAATAAAAGAGTATTAAATATTCTTTAAAAATTGAATTGAATTCTAGTGAAAAGCACATGACATTTTTAGTCTAAATATAACAAATGCACAAGATATTCTGATTATAAACAATTTCATATTGCTTAAAGCACAATAAATTCATATCAAATTCATATCATAAAAAATGTTTTTTATTAATCATATAAAAATATATATTTGGCGTTTGGCTGATAGTTACTGAACTGCTGTGTTGGTGTGGTGTTCTGCTCTAGTGCTTTTATATTGTGCAGTTCGTTTGTGCTCTAGTGGTGTTTTTATCAGCATGCTATAAATACAACTGGCCCACAAGTGCCCCCGGACAGTGACACACTTTCTTATACTCATGAGTAAACATTTTATGTTGACCCTCTCACTTCAGTCTTCTATCATCTCTCACAAATACACTTATGGGTGACATCAGGTTAACTGACTAACCACACGCATGTTAGCACGTACACACAAAAACACACACGTAAGTATTTACTGTGGGTCAGTCTTTAGGTGCTGCCCAAGACCTGTCTATGCATACACAACCTGTACATTTTCAGTATGGATAGACAATATAGGTAGTCACAGGTAAACAGAAATTCCCTCCCTGTTACCTCATTTATCTCTTTCTCACTTCATGAGTTGAGTATCAGGATTAAAATCTGGATAAGACCAAATCACATAAAAATGTAGGTACAAATCCACTCAAAACGCATTTACAACAGATAAATCTGATCATTTAGTTCACTTCAGGAGGTGTTCTGAGATGCATTTGAGTGTAAATGCATCTGTTATGACAGAACACATTCAACAACCAAAATTCCCCAAACTGTAAGCTCACCTTCCCTGCTGCTTATAGAAGGAACCACCATCAAGACTGCCGCCACTTAATGTTTTATTTTAATTATTTTAATTCTGTAGCAATTATAACATGAGGAGCAACATGGGCAATTGCTTGTTGCATGTGAGCTGATTTGCATACTCCTTGACACACTGTAACTGGATTTCAGCCAGGCTGACTGGAGACGCAATTAATGACCAAGTGTAAATACATGTGGCTAAAATCACGATTTCATCTGGAAACAAGTCACATGAAATGACCAAGTGTAGCTGGGTTCCATGACATGCATGGACACATTCTTCATGCTCCACTTCCTCCGAAGTTAAAAGGCCAGTGCCACAGTGTCAGTTACAGTGGTGAGATTCCTTACAGCCTTGGCCCATCCCTCTGAGACGCCCAGTGCTGCTCCTCTGACGTATGTGTGCACACATGTCACGAATTTGCCAGAATCATCTTTTTATGTTGTATTCTTTTTGCACCCACGATAAATAGTGAATTACATAAACACGATGCTTAATTATTTTATTGTGCCTTTTCATTTCCCATTTGTCCGAACATTAACTTCTCCAAAAATCTTATTACAGCAAATAACTAGACTTTGCAGATTAGCACAAGTATGAAGAGGTGGGCAGCATGCAGTTCCCTTCACTCCGTTCCATGTGTGTAAATGAGCACTCTAGTGATATTTTTCAGGTTCATATCTTTAATGGCATCTGTAGCATATGGTTTATTACTAGTGATGTAATCGTTTTGATCGAAACTGATATTCACAGTTTGGCAGTCTATGATTCGTCACAAAGTGCATGACATGAACAGCAGAATATTTCTGTCTCACTTATCAAGAGCATGGCTCTGTGTTCACAGACAAAGCATGCAAGTTACATAGGTACAAGCAACACACAGGTTAGCAGGTTAGTTCATCAGTTTAGCTGATACCTATCTGAGATAAATCTGTATGAATTTAGTATAAAATTGTTGTTGCCAGTGCTGAACAAGATTTATGTCAAATATTATGTCAAATTATATCAAAGTTATTTAACACATGGTTGGCAACTAAGGTAGCAGTGAAATATGAATTTGGTTCTCTATTCAGTAAAGCACAACTAAATGATAAAAAGATCATGACATGGTTACAGCCATGTGAAACTCTTAACAAACCTTAACAAGTCAGAAATGTTATCCTGGGTAGGGGGTTTTTGGAAAGAAAGGATCTAATGATCCTAGAAAACATGAAATAGGGAGCTTGTACCAAGCCACTAAGGATAGTGGTGAGTGAACTAGGCTTGATTTATTCCAATGTCTTTTCATAAATGACAAATAACATCTGTGCAGTACGGAAAAGTACAAGTGTTATTTATGTGGAGTGAGAAATCACACACTGTCCAGAGTGGGAATCAGAGAGAGGCAGGTCCATGCACTTGTCTCCTCTGAACTCGTTATAACCGCATACATTTCCACACAGCTGTCTCCTTTTCTGTCGTTAATAGTCTAATGACTGCCTGCACAGAAAAAAATTATTTTTTAACATCCCCAATATAGAGCATATATAGTCTTTATTTCTTTGACACAGTTTCTATCTCCGCTCAATAATTGTTTTCCCTGTGGAACTGTACTTTAATTGAATCCATACGCCCTGCAGCTATAAAAACACTGAGCACGTGCAAGGTTCTAGACCTCACGTGGACCGTCTGCAAAGACTTGTGGGAGACCAAATATGAGCAGAAGCAGAGACTGTCAAACCATCACTGTATAACAAGATCTTAGCCAGATCACTAAAAGCCACTCGTTTGTGAACAAATCCAAACAAATAAATCTACCACTTCATATGTTAAAAAACAGTGCAAGTGTAATACAAAGTTACACAAAGCACTTGGAGAGGAGATAAACTTTTCAAATGCAAAGCCACAAAACATACAAACAACTAACAATGCAGCTTTTGGTCATTTATAGCAAGAAGAAACAGTTTTGGAGCCAAACTTCTGAAAAACAGAAACAATAAATCTCTCTCCCTCTCTTTCTCTCTCAAACAAAGGAAACACAGATGTTTACAGTGTACATTTTGAGTGCAAAAAGCGGGGGCAAAATAAAAAATGTAATGAGAAGAACATTCTGAAACTTAACAAGCCCTGTTAAGTTAATTGTCAACAAATTCTGTCAATCCTGTTGGTATTTCCAGTAATAACAAACCTCTTTACTGAAACCATATTTTTTAAATTTCTAACACAAAAAACATGATAAAGTTTAACATTTAAGTTCACATCCAAACACATGATTTGTCTGGAAAATCAGTTTTTAACAACAATTCTTCATTTATTAAGATAAATATACAAGATATTGTTCTGCCATTTAGGAACAATGTATGTGTAGATGAATGATTTTTGAAGCTCTATGAGTTGGAGCGCTGGGGATCACTTACCCAATGTTTTTATTTACGTTATAGTTAGATACAAAGCTACCACTGTGAAAAATGTGGAGAAATCGAAAACGATAGAAAACGCAGAGCCTCCCTTCTGATTATTGCTTCTCCCTATTTTCAGTCACACTTCCTAAGGCCTAGTGTCACTCTACCAACGAAGCCATCACTATTTAACAAGCCTTTATCACAGAGGAATCTGCAGTTAATGCTAGTGAGCCTTTCATGCTTCCAGACCCAGTTCCCTACAACATTCTATTGTCTGTAAAAACAGGTAAAAAAAGGAAGCCTGAAGCTTCGGGTTTGTCCGAAATTAAAACAGACAATTTTGTCAAGTTAAGTTCCTTCTGTGATATTCTTAGTAGTTGTACATGCACGTGCTTTGTAATAGCCTCTATAGCCTCTATAGCTGAGTGGTAATATCACTTGAGGTGGAGCAAACTGCTATTTTATTTTTGTTTTTGTAAAGTTAGTGTTTCTTTGCTAGCATGTTTGGGATGACCTGATTAGCTGTGTTTAGAGTTAGCTGTGGGCACTCTCCTAATAAATACTTTTGAAATCTTGTCATGAAAGTGAAGGGACATTTTAATGAGTGGTAGACGGGGTGTAGGTATCTGTGACACTCTGAAGTTGTCCGCAGCACATCATGTCTCACTATAACATTCCCATAGGCCCACATGTTGGCACTGACCATTCACCGCATCGAAACTGCCAAAGGAGAGCCCGACTGGAATGTTAAGACAGCACACACACACACACACACACACACACACGCCCACACACCCACACACACCCCTTGCTAGAGAACACGCTATCTGAAAACGCACACATAGAAACCCTTTGGCGTGAGTGCTCTGGAGGCAGATATGAGGGCACTAATAACCTCCAGCCTAAATTTAACTGCAGCTCACTCTTCAAATCTCCCCCTGGCTGCCTTGAACACTCCACCAGACAGGGTTACTGTTATGTGTGGAAAACGAAAAGATAAGAAACACAAAATACTCTGCGTCTGAACCACAATAGCACTGTTTTTCTACTTTACCCATGCATGTAAGTTGTGACTTAAAACAAAGAGCATTAGGTTTGGACAGCTGGGTTGCATGACTTGGCCCAGATTGGAAATCTGTTGGTCTTCTAAAATCTACAGACCCCTGACATAAAGAAAAGCATGTGGGTCATCCAATTACTGACCAGTGCTAACCATAGGCACCAGTAATATATTTCACACCTGTCTCATTAATGTCTTTATATAGAGACATTACACAACAATGTATCTGCATATCAAGTTTGATAATGTCAGAACATATAATCACAGTACAGTGTTATGTTAATGCAAGTCATCATTACAGGGCTCATTGCACTAGCATTCTGAAGCTAGTGCTAAAGAGATGAACTTAATTCCCCCCCAGACTGCACTAACCTACATTAGTGTTCAGCAGACCTACATTACACTCATTTAACAAAGAGGACAATCTGCAGAGCAAAAGAGACAGAATGGAAAGAGGCTAGACAATACTAATATTTTCCAGCTGATATCAGGACAATCCCTATTTGCATTCGAAGTTAAATGCATGTTACTTACACATAAAAAGTAATATGGAGGTACACACAAACACATACACTGACAGAGGTGCTGGTCTATTAACAATTAGATACAATACAAATTTGCGAAACCCATTTTCTCGTTCACACTGACAGCTACTGTGGTGCAGTTGTGGCATGTGTGAGTGTGTGTGCAAATCTAAATCTATAAGGCTTGTGTATGTTACTGGGTTGGAGTAAACCTATTAATATTCTAATAAACACCTCAAACAGAAGGATAATTATGCAGTCATTATTCATGAGAGTTAGTATTCAGCAAGTTCCAGGGAAACTAATACTTTGTGAGGAATTGAAATGTGGGCTTGCAATTTAGTGTTATGAGTTAATCACAGCTGAAGTTGCTTATGTTATTATCAAAAAGTGGAGGACACAGGAGGTGGGTTAAGGGAGACCAAACAATAACCTAGAGATGCTTGGAAAATGTGAGCTAATAAAAATCATGCAGGTCCTCAGAGCTGCTGAATGACATGGACAAAGTCACTGTAAAGTGCCAAGCATAATATTTAAAAAAACATTTTGGTGACCTGATAGTATGAAATGGTGAAAGACTGGTCTACACTATTTTAAACATGATCATTTATGTTTGCTTCATGTGCTTCATAAATCCTTCTGTCTCTCTGGAACCTTCTAGCTACACTGTGGCCTTATCCTGACAACCTAGAGCTATAGCTCAAGTTACCTCCTACTGAGTATACAGTGTGCTATGTAAATTGAGAAATTCTGGCTTTTACATGCTCTTTAGCATATCTTTCCACATGTATTATGCATTAAAAGGTATCTTACACATAATATGTACTGTCTGGGTACAGTAGCCAGTATTTTATTCCTACATAGTGTATTGTGTAGGTTATAGGCAGCCAGGCGATTTTCAGCATAGACTACCTGTGCTTGTAATGTAATTTTGGTTTATGTACAGTGCTAGCGTGTCACTGACGTCTTTGTAAGGCAATGTTAGCACAGCCTGGTCCACCCTGTTTTTTCTTAATTTACTGAGTTTTTGAGGATGGTATGTTTGAGTTTAGGACCTGAGTTCAGGGGTGCTCAATTACAGTCTTTGAGGGCCCCCGTTTGGTCATTTCGGTTATATACTGTATTGCGATTATATTTGAGATACATACTACAATACATTAAAATGACATTCATGAGGTTGTGATGTAACATAGTTAAAGACTGGTTGTTTAAAGACTGACAAAAATTCTGTTTAATGTATTGTCCACATTACATTCTGATTAACTCAGACTTAATAAATAAAGCTTGTCCTTGCATCCAAATGGCTGGTAATGGGTTTCATGAATGCCTTGATCCACGAAAACATTCACAGAACATATTTATGTTCAGGTTGATCATACTACGCAATTAAACTGCTGTTATATGTGTATTTCAGCCTTCCACTGTTGAAACAGTGGTGCAATAACAATTAAGCGACAATATTTGGTGCACCCCACTAGTCATACTAATCTCTTAGTCCTATAAAGCACAATGTCTGTCTGGTCCTAAACAGGCCTACAGGATTGGATGGTTAGTGTAAAAGCCCCAGAGAGCAAAATACCACTTTTCCTCAGAAGGATAGGATGAAATCCACACACACACGTGTGTCTGTGTGAGAGAGACAGGCAGAGAGAGAGAGGGAGAATGAAAGAGAGAGAGTACTAAGTGAAAATATGTGTTAGCTATTAAGGGGTATTGCAGAGTTTTGCTGCTGGCCAAAGCATGTGAGCAGAGCAGCACGTGTTCCTGCAGAGGCCACACACACCCACACACATCCAATACAAAAAATTGCACCCCCACTGTGTGCTTACCTATTTAATCCATGTTCACTTTCTCAATTCCACTCTCTGAAATTCTCTCCATCTACATTTCTGTATTTATATTCCCAGAGCAATCTCACATCTTAATCTCCAGCCATTTTCTCTACAACACAGGGGCAGACTGGGACAAAAAACAACCCTGGCATTTTGGGGTAGAGTGGCCCCCACATAGAGTTACGCACACCACCCATCTTTACGCTCCCATGAATGTGTATGAAGACAAAGTAGCATTCAATATATTACTAATCAACAAAGTAGTGTTCAATAAATTGTGAACTGACCCAGGAAAAAATGAGGCAGGTGAATCTTTTAATGAATATTTGGAGAAAAAAAAGAGGGCATTCTTTGTGTGTGTGGTTGACAGAGAGAGAGAGAGACATTTTGAAAAGTGTGGATGTCTTTCACGTCTATATATTGTTCATAAACCAGCCTCTAACTTCATGCCCCAAAAGTTACTACTCACCCCACAACAAATAATAATTAATTAACTACTGTCTCACTGTTCATGTTGATGAATGGTGTTTAAAAAAATAATGTAATCCAACAAAAGTCTAATTATTTTGGCCAGGCTTTAACCATTAAAGGCATTGATTGGCCAAGGTGTTGTTTAAGGACATACATCATACATTTGCATTTTCTTTGATGTTTGTGCAGGTTTGTTTACCACAAATATACTCCATTCTTATATGACCATTTTCCAACCTATGTTGATCCTTTAGAATCAATACTTTTATAGACAATTAAATTGCAATATATAGCAGTACAAATTGCATATTTCGTCCAAATCATGAATGCCCTCGCCAATACCAGTCATAACATTAAAGCTTTACTCTTCCTTATTCTCAATACCTCCACATTACTCACTCCTCCATCTCATCCTTCCACTCTCTCAGATCAGATACAATGAAACAGTAAGTGGAAAAGCACATGACCACATCATTATCATGTGTATCTTTTTCACATTGTTTTTAGGTTTTACAATCACAAAAAAAATCTCCTTACGTTTTTACAATGTACTCACTACGCTAATGTCATCTTTCATATCAGAGTGGATGGTTGGTCCTGTTGTTTGTCAGCATGGCCTGAAGCAGAGTTCTGAGACTCTCCAGACACGTGCACACAAAGTGCTGCTGCAGAGCTTTGGTTGATGTCCTCATGCTGCAGGTCTGCATCTCTGAATCACACCAGATAGCTTTGTTGGCTACTCGATGCAATCATTTTATGCTTCTTCTGCATCCTCCCATTCTCAGTGTCAAATGAAAAAATCAGCTTTGATGCAATGTTTAAAACCATTAAAAATCAACAGTACATGTACATTTCGTGATGATGAAACATTAAACTATATTTATGTATGAAAAATACTGTTCCTGTGTGGCAGCTTTCCAGTGCGGCTCTCACTCACAGGGCATCTCACTCCTGTGTTTGTAGTGAGATTAACACATAAACATTCATGCATACAAAATAAATAGCAGAAAAAAAATACATTTTTCTTGATTTCATGTTTTTTAAGGGTAAGTATTGATCATTTGACAAGTAGTCTGATCCCTCCTGATAACATGTACACACGTACAAATATGTGTAACATCAGTCATCTCAACAGAACAGATGGCACAAACTGCACAGCTCACACATGTGCCGCTTACACGCCACGTAATAAATGCTTTTTGTCATCTCACATGCAAAACAGCATCCTCCATGTTCCACACGTACACAGTTCTGTTTAATATACACACCCACGCTTAACTGTTTACAAGAAGATTCAAGATTTTTTGTATTTGTCACATACATAGTTGTGCAAGTTCAACATGTAGTAAGACGTGCCATAAGACTAAGCAATACAAATAATTTAAATTGAATTAAAGAGAAATTTGGAAAGGCTAAACTAAGGTAGTAAAATATACATACAAGCATATTCCAACTAAACAAATATTGCAAACATTTTAAACAGACGCAAAATCTGTACAGTGTGCAAAATGTAACAGAATAGGATGTCTATGTGCTGTAAATTGCATTGGGCCAGTTTGCTGGTAGTTGTATAGAGAGCAGGTGAGATACAGTGAAGTGCAGAGCTCAGTTTGTGTTATGAGCAGTTAAAGCTGTGGTGTTGTGTCTTGCTAAAGAGTCTTACTGCCTGAGAATATAAGCTTCTCCTGAGCCTCTCTGTTCTGGTCATAATAACATAAAAACATAAAAAGAGTAAGATATTTGCTGCAAACAAGGGTTTTAAAAAAGCATTGTTTTATTCCCAATGACATTATAACTATGAGTGCTTCAACTAACCCTAATGTAAACTGCAGTGACTGATGGACATGAGCCTAAAGGACAACAGTGAGAAGACAGGCCAAACTTTTGAAGGCCTTTTGCTTAATTTACCTTTGCTGAAATGTTTCTATTTTTGGCAGCCCTGAGCAGACTTTAGACACAACCTCTTGGAACATCTGCTGTGCTGTGGTAATACTGCATTTTCATCACTGGACCTTTGAATACAAGCGCTTCGTATAAAGCATGCCATACATTCATGTCCATTTTAAACGATCATGCATTGCAACCCAACATATGCCAGAGTTGAAGAATACATCACTATATTATATATTTGCATTATGTATATCGTATGTATTTCAAATGTGGCATCTTTCTCCAAATTCTGTTTTGGGGTATTTTTAGATCTTAATAACTGGTGCAGTAAATAA
Source organism: Brachyalestes nurse (assembly GCA_037974405.1). Taxonomy (NCBI): domain Eukaryota; kingdom Metazoa; phylum Chordata; class Actinopteri; order Characiformes; family Alestidae; genus Brachyalestes; species Brachyalestes nurse. Next base: position 17,472,772 of record JBBPCY010000109.1, read on the forward strand.
GGTATTGTACAAGACTGGCTCAGATACAGATACTGGTATATTGTCTGCATGTCTAGGTACTAACAGAAGCTGCTGCAAAGGCTGAAAAGTTGCTCAATGAGAGAGAGAGAGAGAGAGAGAGAGAGAGCTTGCTACTCAGACATTCTTTTGAATTCCTCTCACATTGTACCTGTTCTGCAGTAGCTATAAATAGAGCACTGATCAGAGCTATAAGTGTGGCTTTAGAAAACGTGGGAAGAGTTTGAAGTGGAGAGGGTACTTCAAGTGCAAAGTGAACCTTGAGCTATAGCAAACTCATTACATGACTGATTTAACATCTCATAACCTGATGTACATGTACAGTTTGTAGACTCGTTTACATTGTTTTTATGCTAAAAAAAAATACACAATTTTAACCTTCTTCAACTGCAGACTTATCAGTCATCAGTATTATTTAGTAACTGCTATTAAATATTCTGCAGCTACTGTAACTTCATATGCAAGTTATATAAATATTAAAGTGTGGGCCCACATACGGGCCATTGTCCATAGGTTAAACGGGAGAATTAGTGTGCACGTATTTGCACTGCTGTCTATGTGGGCTGGGTGTCACTGGCGACTCTGAAGGCAGTTAGCACATTTGTGAGTATGTGCAGTAAGAGGTTAGAGTGAGGGAGTGTGTGACTGGAGTGACTTTGCACCATGGGGGTCTGGTGTGTGTGACGTCAGTGTGAATCTTAGAGTTGACGCAGTTTGTGTGCGCAATGATGATGATTCAGACTGCAGGCGTTTTGGGAGAGGGACAGAAATGTTGTCCCCCCTCAATACCCATGACCTGCAAGTGCACAGCAAACACAATACCTTTTACAAACAAACCCATAATCTGTCCCATAGACAGACTAACAGACACACATGGATTCATACTGACACACACACACACACACACAAAATACCCCTCTTATTACCCTCAAACTATATGGGAAGCTTGTGGTTTTAGGGTTATAGCTATGTATGTGTGTATGGCTCAGGGTCAGTTACATAACGTCGACAACTGACCCACTAAGACCATGGATTAGGAGACAGACAAAGAGTAGCATAGAGGAATAATAACACAGTCAGACACAAAAGAGAACAAAGAGGGGGGCAAGAAGGCTACATGGACTTGTAGACTAGGCGAGGGGTGGGGGGCAGGGTGGAGGTGTTAATTCGTCCAAAAGTTTCAGAATAATGTCTGACAGCGATGTGTGTGAGTGCATGCACGCTGGAAAGCCCCAGTGCTTAGTTTTGTCCAGCTGCTGACGCCTTTCCAGACAGGACAAATCCCCCCTATGGGCCTAGCATATGAGTCAGGGCTAACTGGCACCCACAGAGAGACGGTCTTACACACACACTTTTCAGGCTTGGGAACCCCAGTAAATTTCCACTGCAATCCATACTTTGAGTCAGCCAGTTTTTCTCTCCCTCTCTCCTTCTCTCTCTCACACAAGCTACTAGATAGACCACTGAATTCCAAGAAAGATTTTTCTCTCTCAAAAACATGCACCTATTCAAAGGGTATACAAAATGCATAGGCCTATAACACTCCTATTAAGGCCATAACTTTTACATTGAGTGAAAACAGAGAGAAATGCTCTCAGTGTTCTTGACGGGAAAGAAGTCTCTCCTATCAACCCCAAAAGTATAAGTATGCTATCTGGAGACAACCTGAATGTGTTGTTATAAAGAGGGTAATGACAGCTCATGAAAATACAAGCCCAAAGGGAACTGTGTAGCTGTTTCAGCAATAGCTTACTGAAGCATTCGTGTTGATGACAACTGCCTAAGACCCACAGAACAAGATGTCACCATCTGGTATCCACAAACCCAGGTATTATAAGCTGTAAGCTGAACTCAATCAAAAAACAGGCTCAATAGGTATAACACAGAGACAAAAACCTTGAAGAACATGTTACAAATATTTACCTTAAAATAAAACCAGTGTATATTACCTGTTCAAAAATCCATGATATGAACTGGGAGGTCTGTGTGTGTTGGTTTACAATACACCCATTTAAATAATAGTGATATAGAAGCATAAATTGGCCACATCTTGCTTCCTAGCTGCTGAGACGTCCTAGCTCTAAACTGATGACAATAATACAGAGTGAGAATTATGTGGACAGTCTTTCAATTTTATTAATTATTTTATTGTAAACATTGCACACATGCATACTGCTATTTTCTAAATGGAAAATTGTAATATAATTGTAAAATTGCTTTTCAATGCAATATTGTGATATAAACTGTGACTAATGTAATGTGATTTTTTTACTGCATGTGCCTTATGAAAACAAATAGGTGTTATTGCAAATTACTTTATAAGCAATGGATTGATAAATGATATTACATGACAAAAGACAGCATTGTTTTGACCAAAATATTTTACTTCTGACAGACTACATAAACAGCTTGTTTCTTCAAAGCACCCACAAAAACACTGAACCAGAACTGTGACTGGTATGAAAACTCACATTGCATGGTAACAAATGTAATTGCTGAAAGAGTCCATTTGCATACTGCAACCTTCTTCTGTCTCATATTACAAAGCTTAGTATGATCATAGAGATCAAAACATGCCATACAGTACAGTACTACTTGAAATCCACTGACATTAGAGATGCAAGAGCACTCTCGCTTTCCATCACCTTCTACTTCATCTTCTTTGCAGAGTGCTGAGAGTTCTATGTGATATCTGATAAGCCATTAGGGTGGGTCTGAGGGGGGAATTAAAAAGGCTAATCCAATGTAACAGCTACACTTTCTAATGCCCTTATGTTAGAAATGGAATCAATTTCTAAATATTCCCTTAAAAATCGAATTATATAATGTGCTCTATCAATACCCAAAGACAGACAGACACACACACACACACACACACACACAATCGTACAATCACACACCACGGAAGCTAAGTAAATGTTAAGGGATAGACAGGAAACACCTGTACCGACTGCACATTACTCTCTGTTTAAAAACAATTATATAAAGTATCTTTAGCCTAATTCCTAATCAATCTGCAAAAAACACTGAATCCATCTTACGTTTCAGATCCACTATTTCATCAGCATCATCAAACACAGAGAACACTCAGCACAGGCAACCCTTCATCTTCATCAGCTTAAATGAGATGTACAGTAAATGCCATAGGAAAAATATATTTGTGCAAATGAATATTTCTTCACACAATAATTGTTCATAAGTTTGGTTTTAGCATGCCAGCTTTCAGCAATGTACTCATTTTAATATGAAAGTGAAAGTGAATATAAAAGTGAAATTGAGGCATTTTCATACATGCTCCAAAGGCCCAGCTTAACTGAACTAACTCACTAATATGAATATTCAAATATATATAACACACAAATCCATTCTTCATGCTTCACACATAAACCATATTTCAGATTAGGCTAACATTATCAATATATTACAAAACAATTCAAATAGCTACTTGTGATGCAATACAATTCCAATTTAATTTTTTTTTTACCAGTATGCCTCCAGCAATGTGAAGGCAAGAGAGAATAAACAAGAATGAAGTTGTACTACAAAGACAATTGGGAAATTATTCAGAAACTCCAACAGGGTTCAAACACACTGGCTCATTTTTTCTAATCTGAAATCTCTCATGTAATTCTGGCTTCTGTTATGTTGTACAAGTTGACAGACACATTTTGAGTCCTAACTTTGGAACTTTTTCCATCTAAACCAGCACACTGATCTATGTGGACCCAATGACCTTACAGCCAGGACCAAGCTTGTTAAAGTAGATCCCTGATGACTGGGTTGGCTCAATTAAAATATACTGAGAGGGGAGTGTGATGTTTCTTTAGGCACCCAAAAATAACACCCGCACTCATGTAAAACAGGTTTCACTCATATCACACACAAGTAATTCAGATATTAAAAATCATAAGATGATTTGCTCTCAAGACTATAAAAAGTAAATTAAATGTGAAACTATTTTTACTTGTAACCACACTTCAGATTTAGAGCGATGACTTAAGTGTAGTGCAGCAATTCAGGTTCAATTTAAATGCTGACTTTTTACAGCAATTCCAGTTCAATTTTAAATGCTGGCTTTTTACGTCCACTTGAGGGAAGTTTTTTGCAAAGTGCAATCATAGGTCCATTTGTATAAGAAGGCACTGCAACGACATTGTTTGCATAACAAAATCCTTGCCCTATCACTTTCTATTCACTGTACACTTCAAAATACATCACTTCAACTGCCTCATAGTCAAATAATTTGCAAAACAGGCCTACAGAGAACACATAAAACTAGCTAATGTATCAACACAGTTCGTAGTTAAAACAGACCCATAAGATTAACACAAAGTAACTATGTTAGATACACCTCACCTGTACCGTGCTCTTCCACTGCTGATGCAATGCCTCGTCCACCTTGAATGTCTGCTGCTGTTCTTTCTTTGGGTAAATGCTGGAAGAGGAAACAGGGAGCTTGGATTTATCTCATAGTGAGGCACAGTGAATAATAAATGCATAAAAGAATGACAATTACTGCATGGCGAGAATGATGTACGGTACTTGCACTATATGGACAAAAGTATTGGGACACACCTCTTACTGAATTACTAAATTCAGGTATTTCGATCATATCCACAGAAACAGGTGTTGGGTGTGAAATAACTTGACTGTCCTGCACAGAGCCCTGACCTCAACCCCATCCAATACCTTTGGGATGAACTGGAATGGAGATTGTGAGCCAGGACTTCTCGTCCAACATCAGTGCCTGACTCCAGAAATGCTCTACAGAATGAATGGGCACAAATTCCCAGAAACACTCCATCTTGTTGAAAGCCTTCCAAGAAGAGTGGAAACTGTTACAGCTGCAAGTGGGGGGGGGGGTAACTCCATATTTAAGTCTATGTATTTGAATGAAATGTCATTGAAGTCCATGTTGGTCTAACGGTCAGGTGTCCATACAGTGAAGCGTGATGTTACTGGTGACGACTCTATTCCTCTCGTGTTCTATTGTTTACATTGACATCAGCTATCGGGAGAGCGCGGGCTCATTATGAGAACCAAATGACTAGATGATTAGCTTTAGCTCTACTATCTAGCAATGAACTGAAAGAGGCCTTTTGGTAAAGGTCGAGTTTGAGTAAAAGTTTGCTGACCAATTGGTGTTCGCAGAATGAAGTAACTGTTCCTGACATTAACTAAAACAACCAACGGCAAACAATGAGAGACTGCCAGAGCAGCGCACTACCTAAACAGAAAAAGGAAGATAGATGGCTGGTTAGTATGACAACGGTCTTAAAATAAGCTGGCTACCACTGCAGTACTTAAACAGTACCTGATATAACCTAGGCTGATGCCAGAATGGAACAGCTTGGTAGAAGGGCCACACCGGTTCAAATGACCACAGCATTTACACAAGAGCTGATCAGTTGAATTTTGAATGTGAAATGGAATCGCATGGCCTGCAACAGCATGCAGCTGCTGATGCAACCACATGAATTCACTATGCAATAGGGTAAACCCCCACAAATTGCTGAAAACCATCCAGAACAAATTACTCCTATTAAACGACCGGTCATGCTTTTTCTAGTGCTGTTTTGCAAAGTTTTTAGACGTGTTTCTGTTTCATTTCAGAACTATTCTAACCACTTATTCTGATTTTTTTTGTTTCATTTTTCCACTGTATGTAAGATGTCAATTTGTCATATGTGAACTCACCATAGCACACAGTGTGAACAGCACAAAACTCTTCTCAGCATTTAACCCATTCATCAAGAGAAGCAGGGTGTGGGGACGGTACCTTGGACAATTGTATCTTAGTGGTGCCACTGGTAGTCTTGGGATTCAAACCCACAACCTTCCGATTGCCAGGGCATATCCCTAACTACCAGGTCACCACTGTTTGAAACTCCATGAGGCAACCTGAACATGTCCCCAGTGCCCCCATAAAAGAAAAAAATGTGTTCTTAAACAACTAAATTGTCACCTAAATTTCACAGCAGAAAAAAATATATTGTCTTATAAATTGTTATAGTTCTGCAGATGTCTGCCAATTAAGTAAAGAGCAAATTCTCTCTAAAACAGGTATCGTACGCTGGGTACAAGAGAACCATGTATGTGAGTGTAACCAATTAATGATCTCATCAGAGGGCAGGGCAGACAGTAAATTGCAGTCTTTTTTGATGTCACACCTTATTATGGAAGTACCTTTCACATGTCATTACTATGTCTCCTGTCTGCAAGTGTGTACGTGTCATGAACAGTGTTATCCATACATTATACCCCGTCTAACCCTCAGCTCTAGAGCATTGCTAGACACTACTCAGAGCCAAAACATACGTTTTGATGTGCATATTAGCCTACAGTCTGTTTAAAGCAGTCAAGTTTCAAATCCTGACCACTTGGGTCAGGTTGGGCATTCTGACTGGACCCAGTTATCACTGATGGTCATATTACATGCCGCAAAGTGGTACATCTAGTCTCATTTACGGCCCAGTGAATTGAATTAGTTAGTTAAAACAGATTTCAGTCGTGGTAAAGCAGTCGTAGATGTGCTCACTCCCTGTACAAGAAGATATGTTGCATCTGGGAGCCTAGTGGTTAGGGCATTCGCCCTATGATCAGGAAGTCATGGGTTTGATTCCCAAGAGTGCTCAGCACTTGGTGAATGAGTTAAATCAAGAGAAATAATTTTGTGGTGTGTTCACGTATGACAGAATGGTCACTTTACACTTTAAAGATTCAAGAGCGATTCAGCTGTTAGGACTGACCATTAGTTCTGACAGCCCAGTCTGACTAGTTGATAAATGTTCTACCTATATACTTTTTTTTAACAGTAACTATCATTCAACCAAGCACCAGTTGTTAAGTGACAACTCGTTTTACACTGCAGCTGATGGTTGGGTATTTTCCACATAGCGCATACTTTTTAAAGCTGAGATTTCACACTGTAGCCTATTTGCTTAAATTGTGAAGAACTGCAAGTCCGTGTGAAATTTTGAACCGGCCTCTCAGTAAACGTTTTGGTAGACATTTTACCATTAAACAAACTGGTAAACCAGAACCAAACATAAAACATATCAACAAGCAGGATGGGCTCTTAAAGACTGGCTGAACAAAACCACAGTTGGGCAAATCTGCTAAAAACATGAAGCTGAACTGAACCTCATATTGTGACAGTTGTACAGTGTTAAAGTAATACATAACACACTTCTCCATGTTGTATGAATGTTAAATAAATCAGCTGAAAAGTCTGATGCCACTGCATCAGTAAACGCTCTGTATTCTTACTACACTATTTTTATTACACTTAGTGTCTGTCTGCAGTCTCAACTTCAGTGTGCTGATATTAAGAAAGCACATATATTTTCTCTAAAGCCTAAATATTATTGTTTAAATAATCCTTAGCAAAGAGAGAGACAAAACACTACATTTGAACCTATGGCTCTTTTTGGTCTATAGGAATAATAAGACATTTAGAGACTTATAATCCTTCACAACATTATGTTTTTGTTTATGGAAGCATCCTAAACACATACTTACACAAATTCAACAGTGAAATTCAACCTCTTATGACTATGTTCCTGTGCTTTAACAGCCTATATTTATATCCATGTGTATTATTTACTGTTCTGGCACAAGGAAACCAGAACTCCAACATAAACAACTCTAACACAGGTAAAACATCAACAAGCTTTTGCGAAAAGATTACTGTTTATGTATTCGAGTATATGTGTGAGCATGTGTGTTTATATTGTGGAGAATTCTGTGTTTGTCTGTGTCTAGAAAGGCACAGCATCAGCAACTCTTAGCAGATAATCACCGAGTGAACAGTGTTACAGGTCTAAAGCCTATAAACGGCTGGAACACCTGCTTGCTGCTGATATCTGCTCAAATAAACAAAGATATGCAAAGTGGCCTTGAAGGAGCTCTGTAGTGCAGTTTCAAAAACCACAGATCATTTATGTTTCCATTTGTATGTGTTGCATAAGAAACTTATCAGAATAACTGGAGGAGGCGGTAATGTGACAGTATTACACACACACACACACACACAAGTGCCGAGTCATGAATACTGTGGTAAATGCTGTGGATCAGCATAATTATGGTTCATGCACCTGAAAGAGCATGAGGGCTGAGACAGAAAGTCATACCATAAGCATAATTCCCACTTCTTGAAATACAATTTTTTGTAAATTTGCTAAACAGAATCCGTCTCCCTACCCAGGTTTCATAATAGACATGACAGAGGTAAAGGGCCCATTTCCTGTCGGAGCCCATTTATTCCACATATTCACTGGTCATTTTTACATGCTTATATTCTAGCCTTCCTTTATCCTTTATCATTATACAACTGGTCTTAGTATTCCAGTATTGCTGATATATGGACACAGTCTCCGTTTTGTTTAGCTGACTCATAAAAAAGCAGTCAGAATTCAAGTCTGAAATCCATTTGAACCTTTTTAAGAAAGGGTGGGGCTAAACCGTTGCTGGCCAAATAGGTGGATATTTGTTAAGGCACTGTTTTTGTGACACCATGAAAACATATATATGTGTTTGGCCTGCAGGACAAAAATGTTAAACTCTTATTTGTCAAACTCTTTTATTTCAAAAGCGAGAAAGACTGTTTCATGATAGGTGGCTGGTTGTATATAATATCAGTAGGTGGCAGTGTAACATCTCAAAATGTAGAGACCGGTATGAAGATAATAAGAGAAAGTCAGAAGGGCCATGTGGGGAACTGAGATCGCTGGAGCCAGAATTATGGCAGGTTCTGCCTGTTTGGAATAGGAACATGTGTATTTCTGTTCTTGTACTACAATGTTCCATGTACTGCACTGCAACATTTTTTTTTTAAACACTCGTATCATAGAAAATTGACTTTTTCCTCTTTTGTCCATTACTGAAGTTATTGGAAGTGTTTTAGCTCAGACTGTCGTTTACAATTCATCAGTCTTAAAGACAGTAAAAACAGCCTGTCTCAGATTTACATTGAACTCTGTGCTAAAGATTTTACTGTTTGCCTACAGAGAGAGCAGTGGTGCTTCACTACCTTGAACATCAAGTCCAGGTTTGCTGTTTTCGTTTTGCCACTGTGTTCAAAGTTCAATTAAATTAAACTTTTACAGAGTTTGTTGCTGACCTGTCAAAAGTGCAGTGAATGAGACAATGATGTTTGACCACTTTATTTCGATATTTTCTCAAAGAATCACAGCCAAAAGCTGCGTTTGGTTTTTGTTTTAAACTGAGTTTTGCTAAAATGCAGGTGCAGGTTGTTCAGACTGGTCCATGTTCGAGCACTGTCAGCAACAGAGCACAAAACATTTTTTCACCTAAAGGACCCAAAAGAAAAATTTAAGGAAGGATGAACATGGTTGTGTAAAAATGGCACAACACCACAAATGTCTTAAGTGAACATGGGGAAAAAGAACGAAAAAAGTAGCACGTGGGCCCTTTAAAATCAGTTGTCCCAAGGCCACATGGCTGTAGAGGAGTGCTGTGCATAACTGAAGTATTAGATGTCAGCACAATCTATAGCCATCGATCAACATAAAGAAACGGAATGCCATACACAGTGACAGTAAGACAGGCACTAACTCACTCTCGCTCTTGCTCTCTCTCTCCCTCACAAACATGTGTCAGATTTAAGGCTCAGGGGGTTCATGCTGTTCCTGGAAAAATAAGCACTGATAAAGTAAGAAGCGAGTTCCCAAGAATGTAACAGGTTTCAACCAAAACTATAAATCCAGACTATAAATAAAAGCTAACAGCCAAATTGTTGCATATAAAAAAACCTACAATCTGTTGTCAAAAGGCACATTGTGTGTGTGTATACATACATACATACATATATATATATATATATATATATATATATATATATACACACAGTATATATATATAGAGTTGTTAAAATGTTTTCATCTAAGAGCCTCAATCATCATTTCTGTTTTCAGTTTACTATCATAGCCTCTATGAGGTTCACAGAGTGAAAGAAACAAACGAGAAAGATATTTACAGCAAACTAAAGTGAGAAAGACGTTGCAGAAACGCGCTTGTGAGTGTGAAAGGCTTCACACAGCAGTGGCTCATGACACGTTTCTGGTTTAGCCATTTTAGTGGCTTGGTGGTTTTTAGTTATGTAATACTGCTGGACTGCTCATATGTGTGATTACAGCTTGCTTGCCCATGCCGCCAGAGTACAGCCAAAAGTAAACTGACTCACTAACACAGATTACAAGTCTTACTGTGTAGTCATTAACACATAGAGCAGAGGTTTCACCCTGCTTCACACTTACATTACTGCTGGATGGGCTAATGTAATCATTAAAAAAATGCACACTAGATGTTTGCAGGCTTCCCTGGGACTGCAGGGACAGAATGTAAAGATTAACAACAAGCAGGATTAATTAAGGCTATTGAATGCAAATCAAACAGCTACACACAATCGGGGGAATACTCTAACTGAAATGCTGAATAGAGATTGCTAAAACATAAAGTGCAATACAAATAAAATATTATTATTATTATTATTATTATTATCATGTATTGTTACATAAATAAAAGCACTAGAATGTATCTGGCAGTGCCAACTTGTGTTGGCTAACGTAGCCTAAGAGCTACATGCTCAGCACAACAAAGAGAAATAAAAAAGATAAATGCACTCTGATGACGTTGATACATCTGTGATAACCCTACTGACTTAGCAGTCCCCTCCTAGCTTGTCTAGCTAAAGTGATGATCACACTCAGTGCTGACGGAGAAAGTGGCAAGTTAGCACTTTTTGGTCACCACTGCTCATGTTTTACCACACTGTAGTCTTGTCGAAGAAGCTGTAAGCATGTAAGGATTTGTGGCCTACTCTAATACTTACCTTGAGGATTACTGTCTGGAGTTGCTACATCAGCTGAATGCAAACACATTACCGAGGGTAAAAAGACTGTATAGACAGTGAACCACAAATTGAGGCTTCTTAAGATCTGATTCAGAAGAGCCACGTTGCACAGTTGAAACTCGTGAATAGTGTACTTGATAGGTATCAGCAATTCAAATCAACAAAACCCTCCTCATTATGTTAAATCTTTGGCCTTCCTGAGACGTCCACGACATTCTCGACCCCTCTGGCCTGCTGAGTCTGCTGCTCTGTGGACTGCAGCAACAGGAGACGAACACGTGGGACCTGGGCTGTCAGGTTGTTATCCAATGGTGCCCTCTGGCGAACAGCAGTGACAGATGCTACGAAATTCTGCGGACACCTACGAAGAGTGTGCGATTTGACACGCAAGATAAAGTTAAGATAAGAAAATATCATTTGCATTGTTGCAGCAAAAAAGTGGACAATACAAAAGAAGAACGTAGAAGCATCATAACCAACAGAATAAAAGCTACACCACACAACAGTATAAGAAGTACACGATACAACTATCACAAAACTATAAAAATGTTTGTGTGTATGTATATGTATGTATAGACACACACACACACACACGCACACAATATATATACACACACAGTCATAATGTGACTGTGATCAGAAAGACTGTATAATTCCGTACCGTTCTGTAGGTGATCTTTTATGTTTTTCGGTTTTTAAGTTATTCAATTGTGAATCGGATTTGTCTGAAATACCCATTTCCTTAACATCTGCTATTGCATTAAAAGGAATGTTCCAGTTGCTACGCGTATGTCCTTGACATCGTGTTGCATTATGGTTTATTGGTTTCTTTCTACTGTCTTATTATCTTTTATTCTTTCTTGCTGCACTGACCATTGTAAAGAATTTCACTCGGGGTAAAGGTCTTTCTTATCTTATCTTGAAACGAGTTTGAACGAAGAAAAGGTGGGAAGAAAAGACTTCTCCCGTGCTGCCGAAACCCGGGATCGAACCAGGGACCTTTAGATCTTCAGTCTAACGCTCTCCCAACTGAGCTATTTCGGCACGTAGCTAGCACTGCTACATACTCCTTATAATTTATAGACGTTAGTGTTCGCGCATCCGGTGTGAACTAGTATTCTGTGAATATTAACACTAGCTACCAAAAGAGACTGTATTTGTATCTGGTTATTTTAATGTCTGTATAAGAGCCACAATTATTATTTTTTTATCTACAGTAGACTAGCGACATCACCTGGTGACATTGAACTTCGTCCTCCATGCACGGTTGAGGCGACCTTCTAGACACTTGGAGTTTTATTATAAAACAGTCCGTGCCTTTAATATCAATACATTCCATATGTGTGCGGTGGACTAAAGCTTTGTTTTACAAAACTAATCGACAGTGAGTGTATTTTAAATTCAATCACGAGAAAGTGAAATCAAAAACTCATTAAAAGGAAGCCAGAACCACATGGGCGTAAAAAGAAAGGGCCTGCTAATAAAGAAGAATCAGTAGCCTGGAAGAAAGCCATAGATGGAAAGAAGGAAGATGGAGGAAGAAGAGAGAAGGAGGACCATAAAAGGCATGGCTGAAAATGAGAAAGGGGCATATGTGGAGAAAAATGTCAAGTAGGACAGGTTGCATAATGTGGCTCCACAAAATAGCTGCCTATAGTATACATGTGCATATAATACGTCAAAAAAGCACATCACATTTGGACTATAGTTCTGTAGGTTGACAGAGCTGCACTACCAGATGACCTTGGAATTGTGGCTTATCTTCCTTTTCCTTTATGCAGTAGCCTCGGTTAGATGGTTACTTATTCCTCCACCCCCACAGAATCTCTCTCTCTCTCAGTCCTCCAAGGTGACTTTCCCCCCACTGAGGCTGATGTCTTTGTTCTTTAGACGAGTCTGGAGACTGGAAAAGAGAAGATTGTGGAGGGAATAAAGGCAGAGAGGGGGATGGCTACTGAGAAAAAAAAAGGACGATGACAAGAACTGGAACGGATGGGATTTAGAAAGAGGTGTTTGGGCAGAAAGAGTGAGCAGGAGTGTGTTTGAACAGAATGTATGGTTTTATTTACATGAGATACAGTGGGGAATTGGCCCCCTCCCTTCTCATGTATCATTTATTGACCTATGAGAGACTAGACTAGCAGTGACGGATGCATGCAGTCCCCAGTTGTTGTGTTCACATTACAAGTGTTGGTAAACAGTAACGTAATCATTATGTGCGGTCCATATTTTCTCTATTGATAAAGCACATGACTATTGATTGAGCTCAGTTAGGCAAACATTTTAGACTGAGTTATATCGCTGTGTCCACAATTCTAGATTGGATTTATAATGACATTTGTGTTTGACTATGTTCCTCATTAACCTCTTCTCTGTTTAACTGAGATTACTCCTACAGTGAGACTGTATGTGTACAGTGAGTTGCCTGTAGTGTCAGAGTTCCAGCAGATTTAATTTGATGTTCATTTAGAGCATCCTTGACTTTTAAGAGAGCTGGACTTCAGTCTCCTTTACTCTTCAAATGAGTCTCTAAATGTCAGTGTGTGTCATCAAACATTAATGGAAGTAAAGGTTATTAGCCTGCACCTGTGGAGTGCAGCACACTTCACTAATAATGAGGACAGAGCGACTGATCTTTACTCTAGCTTCTTTACATCAGTGGCCAGTAAGTCTTTAAAGATGAATAAAAAATAGAGAGAGAAAGCAAGAGAGACATAGAGAGAGAGAGAGAGAGAGAGAGAGAGAGAGAGATTATAGTAGATTAGAGAGTGTCTGATTAAAGGAACAATTTATTGACTGGCTTACCTGTGGAATTCGATCGTCTATGTGAGAACACAGTTGTTGACTGTGAGCTGTAGGAGAGTCTTAATTGGTCCCTTTGACACTGAAATGAGCTGAAATGTTGAAATGAGACTGGGTGAACCTTTTCTGTACAAGGACTGAGATGGCATTAAGCAGACAGTGTTTCTGAATGAGGAGCCTAAAAAAGCTTTACAGTGTAAAAGCTCTTGCTGTGAATTTCCAAAACCCGACATATGTGCTGGGGGCATTTTGCCTAGAGCTGCACCAGAAGACAGTGACAGGAAGCTCTAAATTGTTTCTTTATTGTGTGTTGTTTGGAGAAGGAAACAAAGTGGTATGTTTCTGCGGCTGCTTTCAGGAGACCCTTGAGAGTTTGAATGAGTCATACATTTGATTATATTATATTAAATATATTTGGAAAAGTGAGTATTCTATCAGTGACTTAGAAATAGGTAGTGTAGCATAGTGGGTAATACCACCCACTGATTCTCAGCCTGGGCCAGCACAGCATGCTATCACAATAAGAATCAAGACCCCTGATTCTACTAGTACTATGGTTGCATTTTAAGTTGCTTTGGATATGGTCACAAATGTAAATTACTTAATTAAAGCTTCTCAGTCAAATATGCTAACTTGGTTAACAATAAATGGAAGCCAATACACACCAATTAGCATGATGTCATTATACATGGGTGACAATATTAAGAGCATTAACATTTTGAGATTTATTCTTGTTTTCGATGGAAAGAGATGAGCATGTGATGCACAAGACCGGCGCATGGCATTGTACTGCTCTAGGCAAAACAAAACTGTACTACCCCAGCAGATTAACATCACAGCCAAAAAGCAACAACAAACAAAAGCCACTATTCTGTCTGTACAGACAAAGAAGGTAGAGCTACCATACTCACACTTAACATACTTTGTGACACTGCACTAGCTAAAAAGACTAGTTATATATGATGTATATCAACGCTATACATTGTATAGCATCTTTTGCCTGCCAAACCTGAAAACAATACTCAATACAGAGATAACACTTCAAACAAGTCTCTGCATAATCACTCCATAAAGCTGACTTCAAACACAGCACTTTATACCCAAGCTGCTAGTCAGACAAACCCTTTAAATTCTTTAACCATTTATTTGAACTGACCCTTTGTTGGAACCATATGGAGTGTATGGAACAATACATGCGTGCAATGTGATGCTGGATGCGTTCAGTATTAGATAAATAACACAGACCAGTCATAACATTAAAACCACCTGCCTAATATTGTGTACGTCCTCATGCTGCCAGAACAGCGCTTACCCACAGATTCATGCGCTACAAAATATCTCTAAAAGAATTCTCTGGTGATTTGGTGCTAAAACATTAGCAGCAGATCTTTTACATCCTTTAAGTTTTGAGATGGGGCCTCCGTGGCTTGGACTAGTATGTCCAGGACATTCCGCAGATGCTCGATTGGATTGAGATTTGGGGAATTTGGATTCTTTATCAGGTTCTTGAACAATTTTTGTAGTGTTCATGGGCACCTTATCTCGCTGAAAGTCTAGAACAATGTGGTTGTTCTGGAACAATGTTTTGGTAAGTGGTCAAAGTCACATCCATATGAATGCCAGCAGAACATTGCACAGAGTATCACAGTGCATCCTCTTCCCCATGCTGTGACCCATCCATGTTGCCATCACCATTTTTGCCCTTGTCAAACTTACTCAGATCCTTAAGCTTAAGGCCATTTTTTCAGCAAATCAACTTCAAGAACTGACTTTTCACTTGCCGCCTCAGTTATCCTACCCTTTGCAAGTGCTGTCAGCACAGTGGCTGTAATGTTGATCTGTGTAGTGTGGCTCTTATTTAATCCACCACTCTCCTCCTGACCGTTGTTCAGTGTTTGGTGGTCCATTCATTAAACCATGTAGTGGGTACCCCTGTTAGAAGACATCAGTTTCATTTATGTCTTCTTTCAAGTTAATTTAATCTAATTTGTTTTAGTGACATATGACTCTAAATCCAGTGAGCAACAAAGAACAACCTGAATAGACAACAAGACTTATTAGTGGATTATTCAAGCCACATACCAGACTATACTAGCTAAGCAGCTGGTCAGTCTGAGGAGGGTTTTATGGAAGATTGGAAGCTGGCAGAGCTTGATAAAATGTCTATCCTGAGTGGTGTTGTAGGCAATTGCCTAGTTCACCTATATGGCAGACCCTAAATATGCACATAAACAGTTGTATACAATTTATATACAAACATATACAAGATGCTTTTGAGTTTAAACTGTTTGTCAAACAGAAAGACCAGATCAACTCTTGGCATTTCAACTTTCTATGTATGAGACTGGCAAAGGGAAAACGTTTTACATGGTGGCTGATAAACATAAATCTCCTGATGCATGTGCATAACAGCAAATGAGCAAATGAGAATACCCTTTTATGGTTGCATTAGCGTGTATTAATGAGCATTGTTATGGATGAGTGTTTATCCATGCAAAAGCATTCATCAGCACAGTGTATGTCCACACATCTGCATATAAATAGATGTGTATCTGTGTAATAGTCCAAAATAAACACAGAAGTTAAAACTACAGCAACAAACAAGCGACTATATCTCTTTATTTATAGAATTTGGTCTTATTGCTCATCTATGGCAAAAAGCACAATGATCACAACCGAATAGAAATAATTTGGACGGTTGACTATATTTATATACATACATGACACACAAATCAAAATAAATATGTTTAGACCTTGTTGTAATTATTCTGCCAAAGTCAGTATCTAACCACAAGATGTTCATCGTAGTTTATAGTATTATTTACATCCCTGATCATGTACATAAATAAACACAGTAAATCTATTGCACTCTATCAGTAAGAAGGGCACAGTAAGTACAAGATGTATGCATGTATATATTATGTGAATAAATGCTTTAAACCACATTGTTCAACATCAATATTAGAATTCATCTGCATGAAAGGTCTTCCATGCATACCCTGGTTTATGAAATTATTGCCCATAACCTCTTATGAACACGGCTGACACACTCGCTCAGTTTCTAGCACCACAACAGTAAATGTGATCTACATTGTATTAGTTAATTAGACAGTGCCCTGTGGTTTTCGCTGAGATTAGCTCAGTGTGCTTTAGAACGTGCGCTTCTTATTAAACTGTGTACTGGACGAATGACATTTGTTGACATGCAGAGTCAAATGAGTTCTCCTTTTTGCTTCTGTGTAGTCACACATGCACACACCTTTCTCACACATATCCCACACACACTCATACACATTACTCCCTGGTGGCCTCTGTTAGGCAGCGGTCAGTAGCGTCACTGCAGTCTGCCCTGTGCTTGCGTCGGCTCCTGGTATTGGTCCGAATGAGTGTGTGTGTGTTGTTTGTGCGTAGCCTGCGGAGACGGGTGTGCAGAACTTTGCGCAGTTTCTGCCGTGTGAATGCATACAGCAGTGGATGCAACACCACTGTCCAATAGGCAAGCACCAGGAAACACAGCCTTAGGCGTTCCAGCCAATCTGAGGGCCCAATGGCCAGCAGGAGAAGGGGTGTGATGGAGAGAGGTGCCCAGCACAGCAGGAAAGAGAGGATGATGATGACGGACATGCGGAAGACGCGTTTTTGCCGCTCCCGTCGGTCCCTGTGGCGTCTCACGGCGCGGCGCAGTGCCAAGATAGCAGACACTGAGGCTCCCACGCCAACACTTGGAGGGTTATGTGCACGAGCAGGACTCAATGGTGTGGTTGCAAGAGATGCAGTAGGGATGGGGTTTAAAGGTGTGGCTAATGTGGATGATGTTGGGTTAGGACTAAGAGGAGAGGTTATAGTGGATATAGCTGAGCTAGGGCTGAGAGTTGTAGCTGTGATGGCTAAAGCTGGGTTACAGTTTGAAGATGAGGTTATAGTGGATATTGCTGGGTTTGGGTAAAGAGGTGTGTCTATGGTGGATATAGCTGTGTTAGGGTTTAATGGTGTGGTCATGGTGGCTAACGTAGGGTTAGGACTCAAGGGTGTTGATACCAGAGATAAGCCCACAGAAGATGATGGACTCAAGGGCGTGGTGATTATGGATATAGTGGGTGTTGGGCTCAGCGGAGTGTTTACTGAGGGTGTGTTGGTCTCCGTGTTGATGGTTACTGTGGTAATGGTATCTGAGGCCACTAGCGGTCCAGTGGAGAGAGGGGGAGGGGAGATGGGTGCAGTTGTTGTTGTATGATCTGGTGACCTCACTGACCTCTTGCGTCGTTGCCAGAGTCGTCGGGCAGGCCGCCGGGTGTCCCGCTGAGATCTGGGTGGGTGTCCGATACGGATGCGCAGGGCTTGCAGGATGCGTGAGTATGTAAACAGCATCACTGCCAGAGAGCACAAGAACACGGGCACCTGTAGCAAGAGATGAGCTTGCAGAGAGCCCGCCCACTCTGAGCACAACACTGTGCTGTTTGCATGAATTGTCACTCCTTCTGACAGCCCTGACACAAGGCCTGCTTCAACAAATGGTAGGAGTGGCACAGTTAAAGACATCACCCACACTCCTGTCAGCAAAAAGGCTGCCCTTCGCGGTGTGAGCAGACGATTGGCTGGCCGGACACTGATATCATAGCGATCAAGGCTGATGAGCAGCAGATTAAGCGCTGTTCCCACGCTGGCGAAGGTAGCTGCAGATTCATGGAGGCAGCAGAGCAGGGTGTGGTGAGGGATGGAGGCCCCACCCAGAAGGAGGAGTGTGGCAGTGACAGGCAGGCAGAGGAGGCAGAGCAGCAGGTCAAGCGTGTGCAG
>JBBPCY010000109.1:17501966-17515462 GCA_037974405.1 Brachyalestes nurse
CATTATAAATATGTCTGAAAAATAGCACCATTTCTTTTTAAAGTAAACATGCATCAATCATTTAGGAAACGCTCCATTTAAGCTGAAAAAATACAAATCTCTATTTACAGTGCTGCTCTACACAGCAGAGACTGATTGTGTGCTAAAAATAGCAGCTGAAAAAAATGGCAGTCATGATTCTACACTTGTAAGCGGGCGACCATTGCTGCTGACATATATCATTGCAACTGAGGGTGAATCACCGGCATGAACGTTTTTGGCAATACTGACAGATACCAAAAGCACAATTTTGAATTGAAATATTAAATGCATGCAGACACATTGGTTGTTTTAGGCTTAATGGAAAAAAAAACCTTAAGAATGGACTTCTTTTGTTGAAGCAGGCATACACTGGATACATTTGATGCACTAATAATAGCCCTGTTTTTACAGTTTCTCTCATGAGATTAGGGGATATGAAGAGGATGCTGACCTCACATAAGCCAGGTGGGTCGCTGTTCAACTCATCACTTTGAAAAAAACATTGGTGCTGATAGTGATTAATCCATGCTATGTTGTAGCATATTCTAGAGTGCACAAAAAAGCACGTAAATGGACAGCAATGAATTACAGAACCTACTGCTGTCATCTCTCTTAGCACTGGAGAACCAAAATCACAATGTATCGTATAAGAGTAAACATACCTAACAGAGCTTTGTTCAGTTTACAGTAAGTGTCTGATCTTGTATTAGTGAAAAATTGGTAAAAACTACAACTGTCACATAATATTAGATACTTTCATGTTCCTCTTAAGCAAATCCTTATATCACCATGCATTTTTAGATATCACCCAAAATTTACAGTGCAAGTACTGAAAATACCAGCTGTAACAGTTCCACTGCTTTTATACACTAGTCCAATAATTTCCTGCAATAAAGGTATGGCTTGAAAGATGTTGTCTTATATTATTTAAGTCCCTGTCTCAGAAACGGCAAAATATATGCCTGGAATATGATCCTGGATGGGGTGAAGATAATGTATTGATACATAAACATAATAAATACGCTAAAGACTGTCTGGCTGCAGATAGCCACACCAAAACAGAAGCATCAGATGAATATGATGAGAATACTGAACAATGACTCTGTGCTGGAGAGTTTGTAGTCCTGCTATTACTGTCCACTATTTGAACCAACAGCTGCTGCAAAAGAGTTAAGACAGGGAAATTAGGAGGTTACGTGCTCTCACTAGATGCTCTAAAATGATGAAAATGAACTGTAAAAGAGTGAAGCTATGCATCTATCCGGACATGTGTTTACCTTCTCTCTGTCATAGGCAGTGTTGTTCACACTCCTCTTTCTGTATGAAGCTGTTGGCATTTCCTCCACAGCCACTGTAGATAAAGGGTCTACAGACGCCCACCTGAGAATTAAAGTACCAGCGCAGAGTATATCTGGAGCATTCACCCTCATTCAGTGGCAATGAGCACGGATCTATAACAAACAACAGAAATGCACAGCATAAGTTGGCAGTAGGCTCAGAGATAAGGGGGTACAGAAACAGTCACATTCCAACAATTTGAGTCCTTTAAAACATTCTGAAGATTTAGAGGCATTAGTGTTAAGTCTTTTCTGCAGTCTAATGCATTAAGAATTAGGTTATTGTTAATTAAATTTGCATGAAAAAATTAAGCTTGCAAATGACGGTGGCTCGATCTGCATTACACAAATGACTGATGTTGATGCAAAGAGACAGCATGCACCTCCAATATCAGTCAGCATGAAAATAAATCAGAGATCGATATTTTAAAATGTAAAGCATGAAAGTTCTTTCACATGATGCCATAAAGCATGAGAAAACTAACTTGACAATGTTGCAACATTGCATATATGCAACATTTCTTAAAAATGAAATCTCTGATAGAAGCATTTTTCTATCAGTTCTCAAATAAAATTTTTTTTTCTAGCACTTAAAGTACAGTTGCATCGCATAATAGCCTGAAGAATACAGTGAGGAGAAACAAGTATCCATACACTTTGGTTTTTGTCATTCAGTTTATTTTACTTCATCTTTTAATTGGTACATAAACATGAACAAAACAAAATAAACTGACAGGGAAAAAGTATTCAGAAAGCACAAACCTATATTAGTGAGCTGGAATCTCTCTTACCTTCCTTACCATTAGTCTGAGCGAAAGCTTATGTAGTGCACTTGTCTGGAGAGGGTTAGTGGTCCCATGGACTTTTTATACAGGGATCTTTTTATACAGGGATTACATTTTCTATCTAGGCTATTACCTTTTCTATCTAGGCTATTACCTTTTCTATTCAAATATTGTACGTTTTCCCTTTAACTTAAGGAAGCTCTTCCACCTTCACCATGATTAACTTTTTTCATTTTTGCAATGTTAAGTAAAGTGAAAGTGACCATTCTGTCATATGTGAACACACCACAGCACGAAATTCTTGCTCTGTATTTAACCTATTCACCAAGTGAAGCAGTGAGCAGCCAGGAACACAGCGCCCGGGGAGCAGTGTGTGGGGACGGTACCTTGCTTAGCAGTCTTGGGAATCAAACCCACAACTTCCTGATTATAACCACTAGGCCACCAGCTGCCCCATTTAATTTAATTTCTTCCATGGTGTCATCATAGGTCACTAATATGTAGAACTTGATTCAGGTTCAATTTTTAACCTTTAAATATATGTATATTTTTATAGTGGCTGAATACCTTTTGTCCCCATTTAATTAACCTGCCTGTGTGCTTCCGAATATTTTTTTAGTCATGTTTGTAAGTACAAAGTCAGAAGACATTATGTGCGTACACGTGTGTATGAACTTGAAGTGTATAAAATAACAAAGACATGAGTGTCTAAATACCTGTTTCCCCTAATTATAAAGATATTTATACATCATCATTATTAATGTAGCTTCTAACTACAAATGCAGCTTATTTTCCAGGAAAACTATAGAAGTCACTGAGGTAATTAGCAAAGCCCAGCAAACCCGTGCATGCATGCTGTGGTGCTCAACACTTGAAGCACTGCAGCACAACAAAAACCAGAGCTTACCTTCATCTTTAACCTCTCTTTTCTGTTTCACGGCTTTTAAAGCAACAACCATGGCCTTGCCTGCCAAAATATCCATGTTATATCATTCTCTGTATATTGAGTTTACCCAGTAATGCTCGAAAATACACACACATTATCTATTCACACAGACAAACACAAGTGAAAGTATTTTTAATTTTGGTGTAAGCATTGCCATACCTTGGCTCTTGTTGACAGAGGGGGTAAGATCCATTTCTTCCATGGTGTCATCATAGCTCTCTATGGAGTAAATATGTTCGTAGTCGGGGTCATTTGTGTTCACTACAACATGCAATTCACGACCTAAAAAGACACACATATACCACCATACACTCAAAAACAACATTCATAACTAGACAGAAATATGTTTGTAGTCAAGTTAAAATAATTAACAGATTAAAGGAATTGTTTGACCAGAAATCAAACACACATGATTTTTCATTCATAGTAAGCATGGCTGATATTACATGATGTCTGCAGTTCATACATGTATTCTGCAGGTTTATACCAGACGCAAAAACAGATACAAACAGATGAATGATATACAGTAATCCCTCAGTTTTATGCGGATCAGTACTCGCGGATTCCGATTTTTTCTGAGAACCAAACTCTCCACAATATGCGGAAATCTCCACAATAACGCGGAAACATTCTGGCAAAAAATTTTTTTCGTGGCAATAAGATTTTTTTTAAAACGCATTCTAGCCGCGCTGAATTTAAATCACTCTAAAAACATTGCACATATACCTGCATTTACATACATTTGACTTTGGTCTTGGCTTATAAACAACAAAGGCATTACATTAGAAGGAACCACTATACAATATTTCATATCTACAAAGCTAATTATCTGTAATAATCAGTCACATTAAAACCAGCGACAGGTAAAATGATAATACTGACAAGTTCATTACAATGGCACCTGTCAAGGAGTGGGATGTATTAGGCAGTAAATGAACAGTCAGTTCTTGAAATAATGGGTCATAAAACGCAATAAAAAGTATCAGAGGGACTTCGATAAGGGCTAAACTGCAATGGCTAGACTAAAAAAATCATCCCACACAAAATTGTAAACATTCATTAGCTTGCTTTATTAAATTTTGAGATAATGATGTTATCATTAGCCTTGTACCTCTGCTATAAAACTACAGATGTATGAACTTAATATGCAAAACAAACAGTGGAAAATCATGTAAATTTGAGTATTCCTTTAATTGAATCAGTGTAGGGTTGGAGAATGTTAAATACAAATAATGTATTTAACATGTCTCTTGGGAGTTAATAATATTAATATAATGGAGGTCAAACCTAAGACAATAACTGCAGGACATATACACACAAGAACAAGAGAAGAATAACATTACAAGCAGGGACAGAAAGACAGGGTTTCATGGACAAAAAGACTCACCCTCCTCGTCCCCTCGGCCTAGTGAGTGCTCAGAGGACGCGGAGGAGCGACTTCGGAAAGACTGCGCTGACGTACGGGGCTGAATTTCTCCAACACCTGACAACACGCCCACAAAAAAATCACAAATACACAGGCAAAATCCACCAGTAAACACACACACACTCACTGACACATGTCACTTCCTGGTGACATGCACATTCCAACTCCACATTCAGCAGACCATGCATTAGCTCCCAACAGCTTACCCAAATACAATGGCTTACAGAAAAGGAGAAGAACCAACTGAACCCACACACAGACAGTTGAGTGAAATGTTTTTCTAAAAAACAAGTTTTGAACAGTGGATATTTTTGGAATAAAGTCAAATCATTAAAAGTCACAATAGTTACCTTTTCACTGTCTTATCAGAACATCTGTATGCAGGATCTACTGTTATTCCAGAACTACTTAACATATAGAGGACATTTTAATGGCATAACGGAAGAGGAAAGGGTACTGTTTTACTGGAGCGAAGCATTTGTGTTTGCGTACTTATGAAGCATGAGGTATGTTTAAGGCCTAACTCTGCAGAGGACTTAGGCTACTCTAATGCTAGTTGGAAGTTGCTTCTTGTACATTAACAGGGGGAGGAGGTGGGATCAAGAAGTAAAACGTTATTGTTTTTACCTTGTTACTGGGTTAGGTTTTAGTGTATAATGTGAAAACTAATGTTAGATGTGGTGGTGTCAAGAAAGTGTTTGGTGACTGAACTTACCTCCACAGGCTTTAGACAGGAACAGGTGGAAACAGAATGACATAAAACGGAAAAAGTTACAGTATGTTGTTAATCTCTTTAAAGGAATACAAATACACTATATCAAGATACACAGTGGATGCACCTTGTAGTAAAATACACACTCACCACAGTGTTGGTTCATCTCAGATCGAACAAAAGCACGGATTTCATCCTCCTATGGTGGATGAGAGACAGGAATGAATGATGTCATGGAACAGTGAGTAGAAGGAGTGCACATAAGGTGGGGTTGACTGTGTAAAAGTGTATGTCCTGACCGTCATGCCTGGCTCTCCTCTCTCTCCTTTAGCCCCATCATGGCCTACTTCCCCCTGACAAATACGAGAATAAGACATACGAGAGAGAGAGAGAGAAAGAGAGATAGAGAAAGAGAGAGAGAAT
This sequence comes from Brachyalestes nurse, assembly GCA_037974405.1. Taxonomy (NCBI): domain Eukaryota; kingdom Metazoa; phylum Chordata; class Actinopteri; order Characiformes; family Alestidae; genus Brachyalestes; species Brachyalestes nurse. Next base: position 17,507,617 of record JBBPCY010000109.1, read on the forward strand.
TCCACTGTATGTACTGTAATTTATTTTAAAAAGGAATCTAGTAAAACAGCAAAATAAATTAACAGAATGCATTTTTTACCATTTACGTACACTTATCTGAGAAAGAATGTATCTGAGAAATACCTTACATATATATTTTTTTCTACATAATGTGATGGCGGGCTCACGATCCTGTGTGTAATGAGGCTGGTTCTCCACTCTGGCTGCGGCAGAGGTACTGAAAGTACAGCAGCTTTCCATTTATACACTCCTGCTGTGCCAGTTCAGCACCTCAGCCAGCAACCATGCTGCTCACCAGGGCAGGAAAGCGGCGTTTCAGGATGAGCTGCATCTGATACCGTCAAGCCCTGAGAACTACCTGCGAGCTACCTGATGACGCTAGTGCCCTGTGTATGGTTCGCCGCTGCCCACGGCAGGCCCAGAGATCTGGCCCAGCTTACCATTCCATCCTTCCGGACACTTTCACTCCCAGCCCTCCACCAGACCCTCTACATGCCCTCACTTGCCAAACATGCTCCCTCACTTTTATCCGTGTGTTTTGCACCTTCCTTGTTTGGCCATGCGCCTGTTTTAGTCCAAGAGCATTGGAAAGTGCCACAGTAATGCATATATTGTGTGTGGACTCACCTGTTCTCCTCGTTCTCCTGGAATTCCTGGAATACCTCGAGGGCCTATCATTGCAGCACCTGGAGGACCACGTTCACCCTACAAAACATTTCACATATACCTGCATTTACATACATTTGACTTTGGTCTTGGCTTTCCCATGAAAAATAATCTGACGGTAAAGAACAGAATAAAGATGAATACTTCATTCTCAGGACACACAGTGAGCTCAGTACCTTCTGTCCCTGCAGTCCCTCTGGGCCTTTGACTCCTGCAGGACCCTGAGGGCCCGTCAAACCAGAGGGTCCATCTGTACCTCTGGGACCTGGGGGGCCAGGGATGCCAGGGGGTCCCTGAAGAGAAAGAAAGAGAGATAAAAAAGTTGTACTACAGAACTTTACCTATGGTATTCTGGTAAGTATGGTATACTTACCCGTTCACCTTTTTCTCCCTGCGTTCCCTTTGGTCCCGTCACACCATCAAAACCTCTGTCGCCCTAACCATTAACACATAGTAGTCTTGATGCAAAATTATACTCTCTATGCATAGAGTGCAAATAGTTTTTAAATAGTGTAAAATAGTGTAAATATACTGCATTAACACTTGAAAGAATGCCTAAACTTGCTCATACTTTAGGTCCAACAATTCCCTCTTTTCCTGGGGTTCCTGTGGCTCCAGGAGTCCCCACATCACCCTAAAATAGAAATTACATTGACATGGAAAAGACACAATTACTTAGAAGAATCAACTATATTGTGTGTGTGAGTTTATTTTTTTACATTTCAAAAATAAAAATGTCCTGCCTATGAAGTAAAAAGTGAGAAAAACAGAAGCAATCATCCTTTTTCAGGATTAACAAAATGGGCTTGAGTTTATAAAGGGTGTTTTACAGCAGTTACATGTTAGATGTTTTAAAGTTGAAAGGACAAAAAAATCATTTGACTGAATTTTTTTTAACCAAATGCTCTGTGTCGTGGGCCCATACCACCTCGGCCATGCATCAAATTTTCAACGCTGTGTTGTCCATTATCCCCTGAGCCCCTAGTAGAATTACATTTACATAATTGTAACAAAGTTACCCTTATGGCTAGCTTCTGACTGGAGGCGTGATAACACTTTTTTGCTATTGTTTCCATAGACTCTTTTTTTGTGGAAAACCACACAAAAGCACACACTTGCCATTTTCATCTTTTTGCACAATGGCTTGCCATTATCGCCCATTTCATTTACCCAAACCCATCTCCATTTATTCTTTACCATTTTGTCAATGTCTGACACACCTGTGCCTTCCTTTAACAGAAGGGTGTCCATCCTGGCAAAACCGAAAGCAAATTGACGCGCGAGTGATGCAAATTGAATGTCCTGTAAAATATGACTTTATGGACTATTTATATAGCCACATTTACAAACAGTCTAAACTCATTTTAAAGCAGGCTGAATACTGCAGACTGTTGCTTATAAAGAGTGATGCTCCAGTCTACTTTAGGCATGCACTTTTCTGTCAATTTTCAACATTGAAAATAAAGGATTTTTCCCAAGATCCTGACACAAAATCTGTGAAATTTAGAGCAGCTTCCCATTTAAATTCCTCTGTTAACAGCAACAAAACGGACCCCAAAACTGCTGTTATTTATTTATTTTTAACGAAGCACAAGCTCTTGCCGCACTTGCAACACTGGAGCCACTGTCCTGAATCTTGAGCTTCGGAGTTTTGGCTTCTTTATATATTTATCTGTTTGGCTTCTCTATTCTTCCTATTATTTTTAAGAAGAATAATTAAATCAGAATTAAACCAAAGATAAAGACAGCCTTTCCAGAACTTTCAGAACTGTCTGCCAAAGCTTGTTTGCCCCCCCCCCCCTTTTTTCCTTCGAATCTGCATCAATCGCACTATTAACCTTAAGTGCACTCAGCTGAAGGAAATCTGTCATAGCGACGGAAAACTTTAATCCATGAGTTAGGTATACTCACAAGTATACTATGGTTTGGAATCACTTGTCACAGTAATAATTTCCTTGTGGCTGTTCCACCCCTTCTGTGTGATAGTCATGTGCATTTGTTTTTATTTAAACCCTCCAGGTGTTTCTTGTCTGTATTCAATGTAAATATAAAGCCCTTTGTTTGTCTTTTCTTATTTACTATCTGGCTTTTGACTTTTATGTCCTGTGTGTTACATTGTGCAGTGTTTTTTTGTTTTCTGCTTGGTTTGTTCCTGTCTTTACGGAAGTCCCAGTTGTCCCTCTTGTCCCTTGCACTCAGATTCACGCATTAATTCTGCTTCTTTGCTTTAACCGTTTGTTATTTTGTTCAATTATAACTTACAGTGTAGACTGTTGTCCTATTTTACACTGTAATTGTGTGTGTGTGTGTGTATGTGTGTGTGTGTGTGTGTGTGTGTTTGTGTGTGTGTGTTTGTGTGTGTATGTGTATACCGGCTCTCCTTTCCTTCCAGGTAAACCTGGTCTGCCATTTATTCCAGAATCCCCCTACAAACAGATATAACATAATTCGTAGTGAAAAACGCAACACAACTCATTTCATAAACAGATTTCTTGTCTATATAGTTCACCTACCCTTTCTCCTTTTGGTCCATTTGGTCCACAAGCCCCCTTGGAACCTCGTTCTCCCTGTAAAGCAATGAGAATCAGTCAAGCTGCCACTCACCTGAACATGACAGAGAGCAATGAAAGTACTGACAGTTCCACAGGAGAGCTCTATAAATCTCTGAGGACTAGAGGACTGCTTATCTGTCAGTCACAAACACACAGACACACTGACACACACACCAAGCATTCTTCGATCACAGTCTGTCTGGTTAGTGACTTTGAGCAAATGGGGTGAATCTAGACAAGAGATTGAGTGTTTTAGCCTGACATTCCCTCTGTGGCTTAGGGAATGCTGTTGGGAGCAAGTGTTCTGTGTGTGTGTGTGTGTGAGCTTTGTGGATAAAAGGGCAGTGAAGGTGATATCTACATAAGCCTGTCTACCCTGAAGAGAAGTGATTCAGGTGAAAGTCGTTTATGCCCCAGTACAGTCAGCCAATCAGTCCCTTTACACACATACACACACGCACACACACACACACACACACACAATAAGGCTCATATGAGTGTCAGGCAGTATGGCGTCAGATCCAGACTGTAGCTGAATTATAAGCAGTACTATCATCTGGCATGGAGGACTTTGCAAGGTTAAAGATAACCATAGAAGGTTTGAGACCTAATAGAAAAGACAATTATAAAGGCACACCCAAACACTAACATAAATCATCACTGCAAATACATAAACACACAAATATGTGTAAGCAAACACACATGCAGCCAAAAGTAATTACACACCTTAGGTCCCCGCACACCCATTAGACCAATCTCTCCCTTCTCCCCTCTCATGCCAGGAAAGCCATCTTTTCCAGGTGTTCCCTGAAAACACACAAATCAGTTAAAATGGCTACACTGCGCAGAGCTAACAAAAGACAGCAGATGGAAAAATAAATACACACAGATTCTCCAGGAACTCCTGGCTGTCCTGCCTCTCCCTGCAAATCAATCAGTTCAAAATTACTTCCAATTTTTTCAATTTAAAACACATTAAATTAAAAAATATAAAAAATTGTCTGTAACAGAGAAACACATGTACATGTAGAGGAAGTAAATATAGCTGTAAAACTAAGAGACATTCGTAGAATTACCTTCTGCCCACCTGGACCACGAGCCCCCTGGAACCCAGTTGAACCCCTTTCGCCAGGCTCTCCTCTCAGACCCTAAAAATAAGTTGACAGAGCTTACTACAACACCAATAACTGCAGAGACACATATTCACAGATACAAACAAGGTCAGAATAGAAGAACAAAAAGCCCACAGCACAAGCAAGAATCTTAGCAAGGCTGTGGTTCTGCTTTACATGCATACAGGCTAATTTGGATAAACTGCCTGCCCAGCATTAGATGAGACTGTCCCAAAGAAGTCTTTTCTTGCATTTCAAAGGTCATGTGGAGAAACTTGGAGTGCTATTTGTAGATTTATACACTGCATTATCAATTACAACATTATTATTTTTCCATAAATATTTCAAAGTAATTGCACCTTGTTTTCTTTAACAGCTTTTCCACTCAGTTTACATAAAATCACCCCAGGTTGTCAGTTCGCACAATTTCGTCCCCTACATTTGCCACATCGTAAAATGCAAATTCATAGTCAGTGCACTAAAATCTGCAGCTCCATGGCAACCTTGTAAAAGGGATCCTGTGTACACATTAGTATAAAAAGGTGTGAGTGCTTTCATACGTTCAAAATGCATTAGCACCAAAAGAAACCTTTAAAAGTACATCTGGGCTGTAGTACTTTTCCTAGCATTCTTGTTTACAGACTCACCTGTACCCCTGGTGGTCCCTCCTGGCCTTTAAGGCCCTTTTCACCTTGCATTCCCTTAGGTCCTCTCTCTCCCTGAGGAAATAGTATATTAATCTTTACACACTAAAAGGTTCTCAAACATTCGCCAACATAAGTGAATGGTCCTCAGAAATCCCCAAAAAATGTATCCATGAAAAATGAAACAAATATATTCCTCCTTCCTCCAAATGCCCTTGACCTTCGGTGTGATGCAGGTGTACTTCAGTGTTGTGAGAGGCGGCTGTCAACTGCATAATAGAAACAGTAATAAAACCGAACCCAAGTAAAGGCTCTCGAGACCTCCTGATTGTGTAAAAGTTCATTTCATAACTTTAAATGACCCACCGTTTCTCCCTTATTTCCTTTCTCCCCAGGAGGCCCAGCCACAAGCAGAGTTTCACCCTGTAAAAAGATGAAACAATATCTGTAACTACAGCAATAGCAGCAATTATAGGACACTGAAATTTCTAAATATAACAAACATTTACCTTCTCTCCTTTGTTTCCTTGAGGACCTGCCTCACCCTGTTAAGTAATTAAAAAAGAAACATGCCTACAATTTCTGACACACCCAGAATATTAAATCAATAAAAACAGTGTGAGGTCAATGGCACCCACCTTTTCACCTCTGCTCCCTTTGCCACCTGTAATACCCTGCACACATTAGACAAGCATTACAATTCAAAACAAACAATCTGGTTTAAATGTGACTAATATACATAATTGCTCATCCTGCCTCTTCTGACTTTGCACCGATAAACATGAACGATAAACAAAGATAGATTTAGGAAACAAACTTGATAAGAAAAAAAAGTACACCACAAATAAATCAGTATTTTGTTGCAAAGCAATTGTTGGCAATTACAGCTTTGAGGTTTCTGTGATACAGAAGTAAGTCATTTTTCACTAATGTGGTTCTGTTTCATCCCCTTACTGTTGGCAAACCTTCAGTTCTTCAAGTTTGGACATACCAAAAATTTTCATATGGATTCAAATTAGTAGACTGGGTAGGTTAAGCACCTTATTTTTAGAAACCAGTCTTATGTAACTTTGGCTGTATGTTTGTGGTTGCTTACTTCAAATGTCCATCTTCCTCCCAAATTCAGTTTATTAGTCAGTAAGATTAAATTCCCTTCTGATATCTCATACTTCGCTTCATCCATGTATCCTTCAGTGTGCATGGAATGTCTAGGTACTGTTTACAAAGAAGTATCCCCAAATCATGAAACTGTAACAGCTAAACTTTACTTTGGATGTGGTGTTCTTTGGAATCATACACGCAACCAGTCTTTCTACAAATTCAGGGCAAGCGGAAAGTAATGTCAGAGTCTTTATTTGTACCTTCTGATCAGAGAACATTATTCCAAACCTTCTGATTTGTGTAAATGCTTGAATGAAAATTTCAGACAAATTAGTCTGAACCTTGGAGGCCACACCTTGCAACTTAATGTTTCTGCTGCTATCACCTTGGTGCCAAATACCACAGCACACATTCACAGGTCTTGTGGAGTTTATCCTTTGACAGGTTGTTTTATTGGCAGAAGCGTGATTTTACAATATTTGATAGGGGGTTTTAATGTTATGGCTAATCAGTATGGTACTTTTCCTATTATTTCATTTATTTATTTATTTATTTATTTATGTATTTATTTATTTATTTATTTATTTATTTGTGTTTGCTTATTCTTATGAATATGAACATATTATGTTTATACATATTTGTTAATATAAAGTAAATACAATATAATACAATACTATGACTACTGTCTGAATGCTTCTTCTCTTCATTGTACATGCTGTCCTGTGAAAAATTCTCATGTTAAAAACAATTTACTAATACAAGAGAAGGTACCTCTGAAGCAATCTGGAGTTACTCAAGAGCATAATGGCAGGAGATAACAGAACTACCCTGTTAATAGCTGAGATCAAACCCATGATTTCTTGGATCACAGTCAAGCTTTGCTGGGTTGCTACAAGCATTCATCTTTGAGCCTTGACACACAACACAGTAAGTGGTCTAGAATCATAATCGTTCAGAAATTACAGTGAGTGGGAGAGGTATACATCATAGCACTAAATATAAAGTGTGACAAACCACCACTCTCCCCACAGCACATATTCTGCATCAAAAAAATCTGTTTTTCTCTCTGCCTGAACACATTCAGAAATGGTACCCTGTGTCTCCATCTGTAAACATCCTGAAGGAGACACTGATAGTACTGACAGCCCTCTTTCTGGGCACCATGTGTCATAATGGATTAATAGAAGACAGCAACAGGTGGTGGCGGATAGCTTGTTGGGACAGCATGGATAGATTGCTAAGACTGCAAAGAAAGTTGGGACAGCATGAAGATAAAGAGAAGAGTAGGAAAGTTATTTGAGTAGGAATTATGTAAATCCACAAACAAAGGAAATAAATGGGTAATTACCGGAGAACCTCGCTCTCCATCTTGTCCAGGTCGTCCTTCTTCTCCCTACAAAAACAGGAAATTATAAAATATGCAGGCCAATATGCAGGCCAGAGACCTGCACTACCTGGTTCATCATTGGTGAGTTTCTGTATGTGAGGCACTGATATAAGTTTACAGTGAAGTTTGGATTGATACACTTTTTGTAATTTTCTCTCTGTATACCACCACAATTTTAGGCAGTGGAGATGAGACACAAGTATATACTTTCAGTGATAATGGCTTTAACAAAGGTATTGCTTTATCTCAGAAAATTAGAATATTGTGAAAAGGTTCAGTATTGAAGACACCTGGTGCCACACTACATTCAGCTAATTAACTCAAAACACCTGCAAAGGCCTTTAAATGGTCTCTCAGTCCAGTTCTGTAGGCTACACAATCATG
>JBBPCY010000109.1:17515631-17537172 GCA_037974405.1 Brachyalestes nurse
TTTCACTTCTTGAATGGAATTAGTGAAATAAATCAACTTTTTGAAGATATTCTAATTTTATGACCAGCACCTGTATACTTACATTCATGAAAGCTTCTCTTGATTGTACTTTGACAGAGATATGCCTGCCTCCTCATGAGTGCTCCTGAACCGGCTAAATGTTGTGAAGAGTTTTTTTTCACCAAGGAAATAATGCTGCAGTCATTCACTTTAGGGGTCTAAAAGGCATTTTTCCTCCTTTTTAAGAATGTATCAAATTGCTGATTTGGGCACTCCTAAAGTTTTATCCATTTCTCCGATAGTTTTATTTTTTTATTTTATTTTTTCAGCTTAATAATGTCCTCCTTTACAAACATTGACACCTCTCTCGATTTCATTTTGAGTTCCAGTGAACAGCTACCAAATTCAGTGCTTTGAATTTCCAGACCTTCAATCTATATAATCTGTCAACAAGGGAATGGGACATATCTGGCCATGAAACTGCTTGTCAGTCACATGCTCAATTACTGTTGAGCCTCTAAAAATGTAGAAACTCTGTGAAAATGACAGCATTCTCTAAAAGCTTTTTTTAAATTAAAGTTGAAAGTCTATACCTCTGTCAGACTTTGACTGATGAATTTGAAATCCTTAGGGGTGGTATACAGAGAGATAATTACAAAAACATTGCATCAACGTCCAAATACTTATGGACACATCTGTACTAGACACAAACACTGCAATTAGTTTTAAACATTAGCATCACTACTGAACTACAGTATGGTTAAAAACTGATCACAAATAAAGCGTTGGAGGACGAATGTTCAAGGCAACAGATGGACTAGCACTTTTCACTTGACAATACGACATGGCAATGGTGACACATTTTTTCGTCATCCCCACTGGCAAGTCACACTTCTTGTACATTGTACCAATGCTAAATTTGAATACACTTTTCCTAGTACCAAGGGCACTGAGCTGGGTAGTATGGGTGAAGCCAGAAATAGGTAAACAGGTAAAATACAACAGTCACAGGATCATCACTCTAGGAAAAAAAGGCCACAATGACTGTGGCTCTTTTCTGTTGCACGTTTACTGTTAATACTACTGTCATTTTGGGGACCATGTCACTGAGACACACCCCATAGAGAACCCTGCCGACTTTCATGTGATACAAGGTGTGGACATGTCTGCATTTGGATTGGTAACTCTTCTGTACCATACCATCCAGTGGAAAAGCATATATAACTGTACATGAGCAATGTGACACTACAGAGTCAGTGTTTATAATAAATATACTTCTTCTCATACAATACATGAGACCTTACCCGAGGTCCTGGATCTCCTCTCTCTCCTCTCAGTCCTGGAATTCCTACAGCAACTTCACCCTAAAAAAGAATGGAGACATATTGCTCATGGTCACCACAGGTATACAACTATACAGTTTAATTCTTCTCAAGGCAGCAAAAGTTCTATGTGCTGTATGTATACAGCAATCACAAACACTTACCTTATCACCCTTAAACCCTGGTGCACCTGCTGTACCCTAATAAAGATGGACAGATGCAATGAATACAATAGGAAAACTATTTATTTGTTTTAAACTGCTTTGTCACCCTTACACACAGACGGAAATATTTATTTTTGAAGCAGATTTCTACTCACAGGTGGTCCAGGTTGTCCAGGAGCACCAGGTGTCCCTGGGTTTCCTGCTTTGCCTATAAAGCCTTGCAAACCCTTAAACACAGAACACACTGAACTTCAAGACTTCAAACCCACAATATCAAAAAACCTTTACATAATTATACATATTTATAACTTTTAAACAGGTAATTACTGACCCTCTCTCCAGGAAGTCCTGGAGTCCCTGGCTGGCCTGCGTCCCCTCTTTGGCCTGGTAGTCCTGGTGTTCCTGCTGTACCTTGAGGTCCAGGGGGACCAGGAGGGCCTGGAAGGCCAGGATCACCCTGATAGAAAACAGATATTACAGACAAATTTAAACCAAATCTGAGATACTCACATAAATATAGCCATGACTGTGTGTGTGTGTGTGTGTGTGTGTGTGTTTGTGTGTGTGTGTGTGTGTGTGTCTGAGTCTGTAAATGATACCTTTAGGCCTAGTGGTCCCGGTTGTCCTGGTGGGCCAACCATTCCTACACCTGCTTCACCCTAAAACCAAAAATAGCTTAAATCTGACTTCACTGAAATGATCCCAATGACAAGATCCAGCAGCAAGTAACGGAGTCAACAGCTGTTTGAGAAAGCTAATCATTTACTTTGCCTCCTTTAGGTCCTGGTGGTCCTCTTTCTCCCTAAAAAAGCAGAGTGGGCAAGAGGTTAATTTTTAAAAGTACTGATTAGGCTGGTGACAAGATTGTTGCTTGTCTCTGTCTGCAGACACTCACTTTCTCACCAGACTCCCCAGGATCACCTGTTGTACCCTACAGAGCAAACATATGATGTCAAAATATCAGTAGTATTTTATATATATTTGTAAGGTGTGTGGGGAGTGTCTGAATGTGTGTTTATCACACTCACTCGGTCTCCTTTGATGCCAGCTGGCCCCTTGTCTCCTTTAACACCCTGAGTCACAGAAGAAATCAATTGGAGTCTACCATTTGAAAATGACAGTGTAATATTGAAAAAAGCAGTAGTTCAATAGGCAGCATGAAAATGAAGGAGATTAGTTGATTAGACCATGCCAACTGTTACAGAACTATCAGAAAGAGTACAAACATATTTATTTTTAGCTTTAAGTTGTGTTTGGATGGGCAGGTGAACTGGAAGATGAATAGTTAGATAGAAGGAGACAGTTACAGACAGAGTCGCAATCACCTGTAATCCTGGTAGGCCTCTCTCTCCTCCTAACCCTGGCAATGTTTCACCAGGAGGACCCTATATTCAGGGAAAGTATGAATTACATTCATATGGTGCTGTAAACACTAAAAAGAAAAAAAAAATCTATTCTTTTCACTTGTAAAACACTCCATTTTCAGAGGAGCAATAATAAAGATGACAACTCCACACACATAAAAGAATGTGTGCACAAACATCTGTGTGGATTGAAAGAATAATCTGTGCTGTCTAGTTCATAACACTGTTTTTCCACTTGTATTATTTTTCACACAGAGTTGCCTTTACACAGATCAGGCTTTTTTAAATGTTTAACTATATGTCACTGCTTAAATTACCTAGCCAGATAATATACTGTTTTATAGGAAATAAGCCCATGACTCACCCTCTCGCCCTTTACTCCAGGAGGTCCAGCTACTGCCTGCATTTAATTACAAAAGATGCAGAGAATGCAAGAGACAGGAAGATATTAAGTGTACTAGGCATGACGATCTACATTGCAAAAAAAATGAACTTACAGGCAATACTTGCTGACGTGTGCATAATATTATCATTACTCAAATGTGGTACTGGACAAGCAACACTTCACATGACTGTCTTCACACCTTAAGCTACTGGCATTCATAACATTTTCTGCTTTGTTTTGTGTTGCTGTCCTCTTTGTTTCCTGTGTATTCTGTCTCTTTTTCTTTTACATACTTGCGGCCCAGCACATGGGATGGCTACATCCTACTGGGCCATCCCATGCACTTAATGTTTAAATTAAAGGAACAAAAACAAACAAACAAACAAACATGTGTGACCATACCTTTCCTGGCGGACCACTGTCTCCTTGCTCACCTTTTGGTCCTGTAGGGCCCACTGGACCAGAAATACCCTTTAGGAGAGCAGTAAGAAACAAGTACAAAGAGAAATATGAACATTTGGGAAACAAATAAATACTTAAAATACTCAGAATCAGATTTATTAATGTTATAAACACAATCATCATTGCCTGTTTTCCAGGTAACCCAGGTGTTCCATCTTTTCCTGGTACACCATCTCTTCCAGGGACTCCAGGCTTTCCTCCCTCTCCCTTTGGAAAGTCATTGTAAAAAAATGTGAATGCTTTATGATCAAAAACAAATTTTTATTTCACTGTAAAGCTCAGATGGAATACGATGAGCTGCACTGTGTTTTTAAGCAACAGGACTCATGAGGGAGTGTGGAACCATAAACAGAATGATGGTTGTAATCACAGATTATTATAGTCATGACAGTACACATAATAACAATATTTTATTGCTTAATGAAATAATTTTCTAAAGTAAAGAAAAAAGCAAAGAAATGTTTTTAATCATTGCATTTGAGATCATTACTAATTACTTAGCCAGACATTGTCAGCAGAACTAGACCAGTATTGTTAAATAAAAACAAATAGATGGTAACACATCTGTAGCACTTTTCAACCTAATACGGTGTAAGGTTTGTTATTGCTTAAGTCTTACCACTTGTCCTGGGAGACCCGGAGGTCCTTGAGGGCCCTACAAGAAATTGCACACAAGAAATAACATTTCATTCTCAGCCTTCAGGTGAGGAATATGCTGTATACTTTCCAAAGTCATTAGTATTAAACATACAATTACAGAAAGGAAATGAGAAGGAAAAATACAGAAATGACTGCTCAAGCAATCCATTAGCACTTGCCAAAAAAGAAACATTAATTAGGCCCTAATGAGATGGCTGACTTTTCCTGTTCTGCATGAAGTGGGTTTTTGAAAGGAGTCAGATGAGAACACATATGCTGCAACTTTCTTCTTTATTTCATGTATCATTATCTACAGTTTAATGCATTCTAATTATTTTTAAATGTACTGAGCGAACTACTGGTTTTATCTATCAATTAGATTTGAAGAGACATACTGACTTTTTATGTATGTCTTGACCATAGGCAAAATGAGGCACTTTAGACTACTGTCTAGTTAGATAAAAGAGAGTGATTGTCGTCAGTTTTAAAATACAAAGCAGTCTGTGACTTCAAAAGAGGCTTGCATGAATAATTTATTTGTTTTGCTGATGCTCAGTTAAAGCCTAAGGCCATCATAATGACTAGTAATAACCTGAACAGATGATGTGACTTCATAATTTTATTTAAATGCTGAATTTGTATGTAACACCAACAACACCAATCCCTCTTCTTTCCTCTCGTAAACTTCAATAATTGATTCAGTAGAAGTCAAAGTGCAGATTAAATCATTAGGGATATTTAGAGCAGGATTAGGACTTGTAACTTTAATCTTACAATAGCTCCTGGTGTGCCTGTAATTCCAGGCAATCCTCTGATGCCTTGTGGTCCAGGAGGGCCCTGTAAAAGTGAAAAGGCAGGACTCAACTAAAAAGACTTGTGATGTGTTTTACCCACGTAGTTTCCCAGTGCAATGGTTTGACATTCTTTGTTTTATATATACACACATACTTATTTCATGTTAGTACATTAGTAAGCACTGACCAAAAATGTACTGTAGTTTCTGAATGATCTTAAGATCATCCCCTTAATTTTTCAAGGCCTGCTAGCAAGCTTACGCTTGCATTCAACACTCCAATATGAACTAGGATAAACTCAGTTTGGACGATTTTCCACGTAATTTAAAACTGAATAAATGAACATGTGTAAGGTGTATGATATAATATGCCTGTGTGTTTTAGAGGGTTAATAACTGAATATAACACTGATGTTTAGCAGGTTAAATGGATATTTAACAGAAAGACTTACTTGAACTCCCACACCTGGCTCCCCACTGTCACCCTACAATTTTAACACACACACACATACACAACCACACACATTTTTGCACCATTAAACCATTGTCAGTCCATAGCATTGATCTATCCTGAACAGGCGGGACATTTCAACACTTCAACATCATCAGAATCTTAGACGTTAGCAACACACAGACCTTCACGCCAGGTGGTCCGCGAAGTCCATTTGGACCCGTTGGTCCCTGTAAAGATAATCATAATTAGTAAGATGCTTTCTTGCATGTCTGTGTGATCATAAGAGTGTGTGACACACACATACTCACAGTTGGTCCTCGTATTCCTGGTTCTCCAGCATTTCCCTGTGCAAAACATGTGACAGTCAGCACACAAACACAAAGCAGAAGCCTCCAGCCACACACATAACCACACATATAGAATGAACATGAGCTTGTACATACAGCTACAAACATAAACTACAAACATAACATAACAAACATGACTACAAACGAAACCTAAACAATCCTTTGTTTGTTATATATATATATATATATATATTAGGGCTGTCACATGGTTAAGCTACATTCTGTAGAAATTATGTCATGTTATTATCTTGAGTTGCATCCACATCACCAGGTTAAAGTGGGACACGTGATTTTTTTTGCTTAAATGTGCCACAGATTTGAATTTTTCTGAATTTGTGTAAGGAGAAGCTTTAAAACATCTATCCTTTCCTCACCTTCCTAATCATGACAAGCTGAGAACTGATCAGAGTTAATGACTGTTGTGCTGATAATTTTTTAAGTATGATGAGCTGTTGTTTTCTACCTCAATTCTTTTGTGTTCTCCCTCAATTCCACTGTGTTTCCAATCAACATTGTTGTGTTCTGCCTCAGTGTTGTTTTGTTTTCCCAGAGAGTTGGGGTGTTCTCCCTCAATATTAACGTGGTCTGTGTTATGTGGGTTCTTGTCCTTTGTTTGCTTTAAATGGATTTTGAATTTTGACTCTCTGGGTCACTGTATTAAAGAATGCATGAATCATTTATTGACAGCCCTACTTTTAATACATTGTTACAGCTGTAGTTACAGTCACATTCCCATATAACATAAGCAGGGACACATGGTGTAAGTAATTGTAGGGATGCACCAATCCAAATCTTTCTTTCTTGATATTAATTCTGATACTTGAACTCACCAATCCAAAACTAATGCTTGTAAGGCACTCATGTTTCATACAGTATCAAAGTCCATAATTATACAGCAGCAGTTAATGCACCATAACCAAGACAGCTGTACACCAACATTCTTTTTCTTTTTATTACACTTTAAAAAGGCTTTGAAATTGTATAACCACCATGACAATAGAACAGTGTTCAATTTTGAATGGTTCATGGCTTATTAAAATCCAATTTGTATAGAAAAAATGAGTATCAGTGGTAATTTCAGGGTGTCAGATTGAGGCATCACTAACCCATGGTAACTAAAATGCTAATTAACATGCAGACATATATAAACATCTACACATATAGAACATATTACACAAACACACAGATGGACAGAGACATAAGCAGACACATCAAGACAAACCTAGACATCAGCCCTCCCCATCCTGACAAAAAGCACAGCAGCCAACAGTCGCAGCCACAGAAAAACCTACCGGTCTGCCCAGCACTCCTGGGAACCCAGGAAAGCCCTAAAGAAAAAGAGGGAGAAAGGGATGGAGGTGGAGAAAATGTAGGAAAGAAGAGGGACAGTGACAGTTATAGAGATTAGAAAAGAAATGTAAAAGGGCATAGATGAATCAGAAAGTAGAACAAAGTGGGATAAGGAAGGAGTGGGAACAGACAGACATGGTGGAGGGAAAAAAGAGATAGGGAGGTGAGTAGTTAGAAGCAGTGCTGAATTGGTTACTCTCTACAGTTCATCCAATGTAGTCTCAGCCAAAGAGAAACAGCTCCAGCGGCCTATCGTAGCTTTCATAGCCAATCCCCAGGCTCTCCCAAGGGAGGCTGCCATGATGGGCTACGGTTACTCACAGGTGGGCCTGGTGGACCGGCAGAACCCTTCAAACCCTGCTCCATAGGAGAATAAATAAAGGCATGAGTGGAGCCTCAATGCTCCTCCACTTCCTCAGTTTATTAACATTTTCCCTTCAACAACTGACTCCTTTTCCATCTTACCTTTCTTTAATGCAAAATTATTATGGATCTCAGTACTTAGCTAAGTCCTTCATGTGATATTATTGGGAAAAACCCACAGTTGCCAGAAAAAAAACTGTATGAAGGACTCCATAAAGTACAAACTGCTGAGCCCACATTCCTTATAGGATTTTTACCAAGATAGCAAAAAGCTTTCTAGGACTCACCTTTTCAGGTCACCTTATTATGGCGAGAATTACAATAGATATTCAAACATTTACATCAGAATTCAGTTTCATCATTAAAGAACAACCCAGTACATTCCACACTAAAATGATTGTCATGCTTTTTGTACAATTGTCTTTACAATAAGAGCATTAAACAGTACAAATAGCTAAAATAAATAATTGACATTGACAGTCTAACTATAGTAAGCACTTTCTTACTGGCTTTCCATCCGGTCCAGGTTTTCCAGGTTCTCCTGTCAGCCCCTGAATACAATAATACCTAATTACTTTGACATCAAATACCGAAAACAAATCCGCAATTGAATATAAAACCAAAATGGACAAAAACTGGAAAGAATTCAGACATACAGGGAGGCCATCTCTGCCCTTTTCTCCAACTTCTCCTCTATCGCCCTTCTCTCCACGAACGCCTGGAGGACCCTGAATCACAATAGTATGTCATACACTTCTGTATGAAGTACACAGATATGTGCAAGAAAAACATCCCATGCAAAAACATGCTCTCTCTCTCTCTCTCACACACACACACACACACACAGAAAGCAGAAATTACTTACTCTGTCTCCTTTTGATCCTGGAGGACCTTGAACACCAGCTTCTCCTTGTGGGCCTGTAGGACCTCGTGGGCCTGTCAAACCAGGGCGTTCAGTCACCGAATCGCCCTATAATATGTTTCGATACACACACACACACACACACAATAATTGATACACACACACACACACATACACATCAAATCATCAAACATACATACATTTAACTGCACTATGACAATGCAGTCAGTGTCCAATGAATCTGGATTATATTTTGTCATTTTTATTTTTACCTTGGGTCCAGGGGGTCCTACTGCACCATTTAACCCCTGTTTACCCTACATGAAAATAGGGTCAAATGTCAAGTTCAGCTGTATAACAAGTTCTTCTATAACAAAATTAAGTCAGGATCTTGATGGCTGTGTACTCACTGGCTCTCCTTTATCTCCTTTTTCTCCTCTTTCCCCCTAAGTTGCAGATGTAATTAAGACTTAAAATACATTTCCAAACATTCAACTATATTTTATAGCCATTAAAATGAATTCAAACATGATAAAGATTTTTTTAAACTTATCTACCTTATCTCCATGTCTGCCAGCTTCTCCCAGTTCTCCAGCTCGTCCTGGTACTCCTGGTATCCCTGGTTTCCCAGGCTCTCCTGCTTGTCCAGGAGGACCCTCTGGGCCCCTTTCACCAATAGCTCTGCCTGTTGGCCCCTGAGGCCCTGGAGGGCCTTTCTCACCCTGATCACCTTTTGGCCCTCGCTCACCAGGGAGCCCCCGGGCACCCTGAAACAGAGAGCAGAAAATAACAGAACAATATACACAGACAGAGCAAAAACAAGAGTGAAAGAGAAAAGGAGTGGCAAAAACAGTAGGATAAGCCACATGTTATAGCTTAACTGCCTTTTATCTTACCTTGTTTTGTTTACTGTAAGTTGAGGCTTAGTTGATGCTTAGGGTAGTAATAGGGCAAAACAAGAATTGATACACACACACACACACACACACATATAGGGCTGTGACAATATACGATACAAAACCGAAATCGCGACACTCGGGTCCACAAACCCGTGTCGCGGTGTGAGAAGGCAGGATCGCGACTCACCCCTTCCAACTCCCAGAGTTATCCTTCCCATCCAGTTAAAATGCTATCACATCTTTAACTGTTCCCCCTTCGCTAGGGGGGTTGGACCGGTATACGGGTCGCGCCCAGAAACATACGTTTTTCATCGTAATAGAAGGATTTTCACGTCAATATCTTTCCTTTAACCAATAGTTGAGGGTCTTAGGGTTTCAAAGAGCCCTCCCACAAGTTTAAAAACATACCAGCACTGGTTTGCTGAACGTGGCATTTATGACACTG
The DNA here is from genome assembly GCA_037974405.1 of Brachyalestes nurse. Taxonomy (NCBI): domain Eukaryota; kingdom Metazoa; phylum Chordata; class Actinopteri; order Characiformes; family Alestidae; genus Brachyalestes; species Brachyalestes nurse. The sequence goes on from JBBPCY010000109.1 coordinate 17,525,481, forward strand.
GGTTTAAATGTGTCTATAAGCTGACTGGGTTGTGATAAACTGCTTTGGAGTTTCTGTGTAATTGTTTTATTGTGTTTTGAGCGAGTTTTGTTTGTTTTATTTTTGTTTTGAGCGAGTTTTGTATACAAAATTAATAAATTATATATTTTTTTTAAATTTAGCACTAAAATGCATGAAAAATTATATATTGCCACTATATATTGAGGGTATAGATATATGGACTTCAGAGGCACAAGTCGACGCTCCCTGAGAGAAGTCGACTAGTCATATGTTTTTCCTCTCTGTGCGCAATCTCTGCCTCTTGATTGGCTGAAAGTTATTATTACTGTCCCTTCATAAAAGGGGCGGTACCGTTGGCACGAGTGGAATCTCAACACGACCACAACAAGATGAGAGCCACGGCAGCAGAGGACACAGACACACATCACATGTGTGGAGATACTTCACTCTAGACACACAAACAGCACGGTGACCTGCACAATCTGCAAGTCGGTGTTAAAGTACAGTAATAGTACCAGCGTTCTGCACGGCCATCTGCTCAATGTTGCACATGTGTGTTCCTCCGCTGTATGTGTGATGACATCATCAAACGACTAGTCAACTCGACTTTGACTTTGCTGACCGACTAGTCGACTTCAAAATAGTCGTTAATGCCCTTCAAATTAGTCATTAATATATACAGTAAATAGGTATACACACTAAATAGGTAAAAAAGCAAAGAAGCGAGAGATAAATGCAAGAACAGCTGATGGCCTATTGTCAGTTCGGCACAGACAGGCAGCACCATGGACAGTGCCTGAGGACAATTCGGCCCCCTACAACTTCTCATCTATGCACAGGTCAGCAAAAAACAGGTCAAGACAAATTTGACCTACAACTACTTTCACACACACATACACACACAAACACGCCACACACATACACTTACATCAGCACCAGAGGGGCCTTTTGATCCTGCTTCCCCTTTATCTCCTTTTTGCCCTTTCTCTGGTTTCTGTATCTCTGGATTTAACAAGGTATCCTTCTTGTCAAGCACTGCCTTTAAATCCCTGACCTGGAGAAAACAAAATGGTTTAAAAGTTGCTCTATAATCATCACTGGCATTCATCATTTCCTTGTCAAACCTCTGAGCACCTCAATGCCAAAATCTGAAAGTCCTCTCTTCACATCCTGAAACAGATGAACAAAAACCAGCCACATCTTAGTCGGTCCTCTTTTTGTTTGTATACAAGTGTGTTTGAGTGTGTATATACCTACCACTGGAGTTCCCGGCTTGCCAGGCAATCCATCCTCCCCTGGATCTCCCTGATAATAAAAATCAGCATTAAAAACAAAAGTGTCATACATAACACACCATATTTTGAAAATAAGATATACAGATAGAACATAAGATAAACAGAATTTAAAATATACAGTCAATAGTACATACTTGTTCTCCTTTTGCGCCTGGTAGACCTCTTTCCCCCTATAAAATAGGAATTTATCAATTTAGTATTATTATTATTATTAGTGTTGCTGTTTTGCTGTAAGCATTACACAAAAAATATTTTTTGTAGCCTAAATATGTAGCAGTCAGTAAACCTCGCACATAACCTCAAACCATTTGGCCACTTGAAACATTTCCTATGCCTTGATTGTTTCAATGGTTGTGCTAAACTTTCATACAAATAGCATGACCACACATGTAAACTGACCCGAGCCCCAGCAGCTCCTGAGACCCCTGGAACTCCCTGAAAGAAAGAATGATCAGAAAATCAAAACATATATATGGTATACAGGTTTGACGAGGAACATGAGGCTCCAGCAACCAACTGCGCCCACTAATACATTTTTTCCAGAGTATTCTTATCTATCGGGTTAGTGCCAAAAAACGCATATAGAATGCCATGTACCACTTAAAAACCAAAGAGGAACAGAGAGACTCAATGCATGACTCAAAATGTCAGTTTTTACAGATTCATTCCAGTACTGGCATATGTGTGAACCAAATGTATAAATGGACAGGGGCTGTAACTGTGTCTGTGTAGTAACACTAATGGGTAGTTCAAATGAGCAGTAACATCAAGTAAATGAAAAACTGGCATTTAGTATGATTTGCAATATATGTTGCTACTCACAGGAGCTCCTGGAGGCCCCTGGGGTCCTGGGATAGGTACAACATCAGCCCCTTTAACATATACCGCCTATGGATGAGATGGAGGAGAGAGGAAGAACGGGACAATTCAACAAAAAAATGATTTAATAATTAATGGCCATAAATTTGCACTTCAAATAAATTCTTGAGGGACAACCCATATAATCACACATTCTAAACCAAAAGAAGCACAAGCACACATAAGCAATATGAACCTGTCCAGGTAGTCCTTGGGGTCCAATACTGCCAGGGGGCCCTGGGGATCCAGGGAGTCCTGCAGGTCCAGTAGGTCCTGGATCGCCACGATCACCCTTCTGCCCATCTTGACCCTGACAAAGACACAACAAGAGAGGATGGCATAGATGAAACAAACTTGTGTCTTAATGAATGGGAATAAATTTGCACTTCAAATACTCTCATCTGTGAATAGTTCCTCCCTCAGGACTTCTCAAACCCAGTGACTGTTAACACACACAAAACAGCCTTTCCTTCAAAGCTGTAGATACTGGTTTAACAACACATTTTTACACTGTAACTGCCCTACACTTGATAGAAAAATCGTTATAGAGAAAAAAAAGCACAAAGTGAACACAGATGGTCTGCTGCTTTGAAGAAGTATAAAGGAGAGAAAAAAACACTAAGATAATTCTACAAGAGAGAATAACAGAATAGCAGACAAATACACAAAATAGCCTCAAAATGGCCAGAAAATGAAAGTGAAGATGACTAGAAAATACAAACGCTTTTTGAAAGCAAGTGAAATAATGAAGGGGCCCTTTAATAGTATTATTATTAACAAAATTATCATTAACTGAAGAGCAGCAAAAAAATGTTTCAACCAACTTAAATTAAGCTCTCAACATTTCAGCCAAACATTTTAGTTTAGACTTTCTTTTAAAGCACTTAGACAGAGAGAGAAATAAAAGTGAAGGAAAGTGAGTTGCTCACATTTCGTGCTGGAGGTCCTGGGTCCCCTTTCTCTCCCTGCAGATTTAAACAACCAAGACATGATCAGAATAACATGAAAATAATGTATGACCCAATGTCATTGTATCTTACTCTAGAATGTTTCTTACCTTTCTACCATCTTCCCCAGGGACACCATCTTCACCCTGATTTAAAAAATGAATATAAATAAATATAAATTATAATACATAAATGCACTGACTGAGAAAGTCATACTTTTTTCCCTGCTATGTAAAGTGACATTGGGTTTGTGAACGACGCTATATAAATGTAACTAGGGATGCACCGAATATTCGGCCACCGAATATTTTTTGGCTGAAAATGGCAAAAAATGCATTTTCGGTTTCGGCCTAAATTATTTTTTAACGCAACCAAAACAGTGATGACATAATCAACAACCGTGTTGCCTTCTCGCCTCGGTGTTAGCCGCTGCTAACCAGGCGTCATTCGCTCAGCAACTGAGCAGCTCCAAAAATGAGACGATACGGGGAGCTAGGTCTGTGCTTCCATACCTCAGAAAGGGAGCTTTTATTTTCTTTCTTTAGAAAGAGCATTCATGATGACGTAATCACCAACCATGTTGCCTTCTCGCCTCGGTGTTAGCTGCTGCTAACCAGGCGTCGTTCGCTTGGCAACTGAGCAGCTCCAAAAACGGGGAGCTATCGTCTCTTTTCCGCACTGAAAAACTGCATCCCCCAGCATGCACGGTTCCTTAAAGCAACAGGCTCGGTCGCAAAACATTCTGATCGCCATGCAGAGTATGAAGCACAGAAAAGGCAAAACCCCTTTTTTCTGAAAAGGCAAGAAAATTTTCCAGTGATTACAGTTATTATCGGCATATGTCTTTGTTTTAATACACTATTTTGTTATAGGCATACAGAGAATGTTCTATCTTTCAACAGTTTTTAAAGCACTTTCTCTGAATGCACTTTGTTCATGCACTTCCTTCACAATATTAAAATGCACTTGAATTCAGTAGTTTAATGAGAGAAGATATTTAATTGCATAATATTTCAGCTATCTTGCTTTTAGGCTAATCATGAGTAAGCCCAAGTAAATTATTTTATTTCAACTTTTATTTTATATTGTGCATTGTATTAATGCTAAATAAATATTTTCATATTTTTGTAACAGATTTATTTTCATTAAGTAATAATAATTTCTTTCGGTTTTCGGTTTCGGTTTTCGGCGAGTTTTTCCTCATTTTCGGTTTTCGGTTTCAGTCCAAAAAAATAATTTCGGTGCATCCCTAATTCTTACACATTGCAAGAGTCGGAGGAGTTTGGGGTCAAACTTAATCACACTCAGACTACACTCCAGAGTTCAGAACAACTTTGGAACACAAACTATACCCCAGAATCCAAAAGCAGTCTGGAACACAAACTATACCCCAGAGTCCAGAAAACGACCTCAAAATGCATTTTATATTATTTATTCAATTCAAAGATTAATGATTTATTTTGTACTATAAATTATTGATTGTAATCCATGCACACTAAATCATTATGGAAATGTTTCCATTAACTGGAATCAATTTATTTGAACTTCATTATTTATATTATTTTATCAGAACTTATTTTAGATATTAATTTCATCAGAACAGCATTCTGGGTGTTAATATGATTAGAATTTTATTCTAGATATCAATTTTATCAAAACGTCATTATTTTTATTCATTTCATTACAACCTCATTCTGGATGTTAATGTCATTAGCCCTTTATTGTGAATGTTAATTTAATTAATTTCATTCTGTATATTATTGTTATTAGAAGTTCATTCTGGACATTAATATTGTTAGAATTTCATTCTAGATATTAATTTTAATAAAACTTTATTCCTTACATTAATTTTGTTATAACCTGATTCTAGATATTAATTTCATTAGAATCTAATTCTGGATGTTAATATTATTAGCACTTTATTTTGGATGTTAATTTCATTAATTTCATTCTGGATATTAATGTTATTTAAACTTCATTCTGGACATTCATTTGATTAGTTAATTATATTAATTTAGTCGAACTTCATTCTGGATGTTGATTTTATTAGAATGCCTTTCTAATTCTAAAATGAAAGAGTGTTTCTTGTTTCTGGAGCCTTTTCTGCCCTGTGATCTTTAAGAGTGTTGGAGAACGTGTTGAAAACTGTCCCAGAGTGAGAATGAATACACTGGCAGAGGTGTCTAAACTTTTTCAGTGGAGGTTCGGTAGGGGAACCTGAGGCAGCTCCAGTTTGCGGGCGCTGATGGTGAAACCTCTGGAAATAGAGAGATTATGTAAAAATAGTTGAGTAGGTAATTATGTAAATTGTTGTGTGGGTGCTGAGAGATAGGGCTTATCGCGGAGATCCCACCGCCGTACCTACGATCGCGCAGCTACTCTGCCCTCCAGTCACAGAGCCGTTTCTCACGCTGATTTTTCAGGAGATACAGACAGAAGAACGAGAAGCTTCTCGTACGGACGCTGTGGGATGATGATGATGGCGGCTTGAAAGCGATACTTCAATTAAAAGTGTATTCGATCCAGTACGCCCTCCAACACACACACACATACACACACACTACTTCCACCAGCCAACACATGCTCAGTGTCTTAGGTTTGGTTCTAACACTATACACCTACAACACTATGCTAACCCAAACACTATACAATAAAATCACTAAACACTAACACTGTTTGATGTTATCTCTGGAAATGGGTTTACTCGTTTGGCACAAGGGCTTATAAATATCGGTGCACGTTTTGGACAAGTGGACATAAACTCTATCCTCCTTCACAGAGAAACCATTTGCGACAGGGCCAAAGAGCAGGCCAAGAAAGAAAAGGAGAGCCATGGAAATGGAATAGGCATCACAACAGACATGTGGACCGACAGCTTTAATATGAGGTCGTATACAGTACTACCATGTCATTTCGTTACTGAACATTGGAAACTGTTGAGTGACTGTCAAGTGATTTCTACGTTAGAATTTTCAACCAGTGCATCGAGCGAGCGCACGTTCAGTTCAGCAGGTTACGTGCTGGAAGCGCGTCGAAATAGTCTAAACCCTGGCACGGTAGATTCCATCCTCTTTCTCCACAGTGCTTTCAAACAGCTGTCATAAAAGCAGTTGGCGTATAGGATAAGCTACTAGTTTGGTGAAATGTCATGGTTAAGTATGCTCTGCTGTACTTCATTTTAGACAAAATTAAGTTAAAGGAAGACCTAAGTTCTACTAAGTTAATTCAAATCTGATAGAGTTCTCAGATCAGATGTTACATCAGATGTTACAGTTTTGACAACTAGTGTGTTTTGCATACATGCGTGCTTGTGTGTGTTTGTGTCTTTCATGCAATTTTCCGCAACCCTTCAATAAATAACAACGGAAAAATCGATCTTTCGGTTTCTTTGTTGTTGTTTGGTACACAGTTAATCTTGCATAAAATTGTGTCATCTTCAATGCGAATCTAGCACAAATCTATGTCATCTGTGGGTTACAGTGTCACAAATTACACTTCATTTGTAGGTTTCATGGTAATACAGGCTCACTGGTGGGTTTTTTTTCCTCGGGTCCGGTTTCGGGTATGCACTAAAATTCTAACTCTAGCCCTAACCCTACACCTAACTCTAACTCTAACGCCCGGGGAAAACAGCCAAGACTGAATATTTTTTTCACTATGTCAACAATAAAATATAATGTTACAGTGTTAGACAAGCTAAATAATAAAATATTTTATATTTTGAAACTATTCTGCAACAAAATTGATCACCAGGCCAGATCCGGCCCAGGGACCGTGTGTTTGACACCCATGCTGTACAATAAACACCAACACTACTATACACTATACCAGAGGTCCCCAACCACTGAGCCGCGGACTGGGATCAGTTCATGAGTCATTTGGTACCGGGCCTCATAGAAAGACAGAATAAAAATATTTTATTGATTATCAGAGTCTGAAAGATCGGTTATTTTGAAAAAAACACTCATTTCGGTCACATGATACGGTACATAAAAAATTTAGCCCACAAGCTAGCAAAAATGAGTAAAAAACAAATGCACTTTGTTTTTTGTTGTATCTATACAGGTCCGTGAAAATATTGTTTTACATGAAGCTGCTCTGTTGTGCAAAAAAGGTTGGGGGCCTCTGCACTATACACTGTACTCTATCACTGTAAACTGACAGTGTACACAGACACTACATACTAACACAATACACCCTCCACACACATTACCCTTCCAGACAAGATGAGTCTGAGGTTTGCTTCATTAGCTTTGCCGCTACAGCTACAAGGCTAATGTAGCTAACAAGTACTAGAAGCTTATATGCCGCCAATTAGCATGCATAAATCATCACACACTCAGCCCAGTTTCCATATATGGAGTGTATGAATGGAGGAGTGAAGGTGCATTCTAGAACTGTAAGATCTCTGAGATGAGAGGAGAAACTGTGTGTAAAGAACAAGTCCATGATTAACAATCCAAATCAAATTAGTGTTTCTAAGGAATCAGGAATACTCTTCTAACTAGATAATTCCAGAAAAGTAATGATATTTATATACAAAAGGCATCTCAGTCATGATACCGATACTCCATTCATATCGTGCAAGAAAGTCTGGTTTAGTCTAAAACATCCATCTTTCTGTTTCTACATCAGAACTCTGTCAGATCTGCCTCAGTGCCATCTTCCTCCTCCTCTTACTCCTTCATGTCTCCCTCGTTGCTCTTGTCCTCTCTGGAGGAGGAACGTGATGGATTATAGAGGCTCTTAAGTGCTTTCATTCTCTCTCTCTCTCTCTCTCTCTCTCTTTCTCTGCTTTTCACTCATGCTGAAGCTCCACTGGTCCATCATGCAGTTTAATCAAGGATTTCTTCATTTACCTGGCATTCACTGTGCTGCTTTTATTCAATTTAATGGGAGGAAAAATGGGGGTGGGGATTATGAAGAGCTGAGCAGGACAGACAGAGAGATAGACGGTTCTCCAAATCAGAAGCCAGCACAAACATCTCCACAGCTCCTCCAGAGAGCCGACTATGAAAAGCTAGATGTTCTATACATTCTGGAGTCTTTTGTAATGGTCTCTGATTGAATAACTTCTATTGTTTTATTTACAGTACTGTCTTGAGACCCCCCATGTCTTTATATTTTGCATTGTCGGTGCATAAATACTATTTTCTACTATTTTCTATTGTTTTGTCTTTGGCATATTGAGTAGATTAAATGAAAGAAACACGAATAAATGTTTTACTATGAAAGGCTGCAAAGTGCCTAAAGATACAAGGTGCTTTGTTAAAGGTTTTCCAACCACTCAGCATTCAGCACCACCAGTATACTAATGTGTTTTTGTGCTTGAATGATTTGTATGTAGGTCACTGTGTGGCTTAAAAAATATAAAGCATAACTCTGAAACTGGTCAGTTACAGGAACTGGGCTGAAAATGAGTCTTTTTAAGTTCCTCATGAAGCTTTGAGAGCTGTTCCTCAAGACTACATTAAAATACAAGCAATTTAGAAATGAAGGGTGGCACAAAACTTTTGCACAGTACTGTATAAGCTCTATAATGTTCATTTGATTCATGCCGTCGTTCTGACAGAGGCGTAGAGGACGACATGACTTCTCTTGTATTAATAAACCATAATAAACTGTACAGTACTCTATAATGTTCTATCATGTTCTGCAGTGCTCTAAAATGCTCTATGATGTTCTTTAATGCTCTGTAATGATAATACGTTCCGTTAAGTCATTCTGAAAGCCTTTAATACAATGCAGGAATCTTAGGGGGCTTCTGCTGCTTCTGATATACACGTTGTCTCAGGGGTGTCGTTAGGCCTGGTAATCTGGGGCTACAGTCGTAAAATGTTTTATGAATGGCTCTGAAAAAATGTAAGTAATTAAAAATAGCCAATAGCCTTGAATCTAATCATAATCATCTCTTATTCTGAGGTTTCATGGAGATATGGCATACCCCCCCTTACCCTCCCCAACACCTTCGCACCCCTCCCTTCTATCCACACACTGACCATTCAAAACTATAGCCTGAATGTCTCAACTGATGTCGTTGTCATTGAGAGAAGACAGAATGGTTGAGTTGTGGATATTCATCATACTCAAAATACTGAAAATACTCAAAGTGCTCATAAGTTGCCTCTCGATTATTGGTCCTGTGAAAGATGTGCATCTCTTTGTTCAGCTCAGAGCAGCTGAGGCATCCAGTGCCGCCGGTCTGGCCAGTTGGTGACATTTTACTCTGACTGTCTCCCAGCACACCGTGACGTCAGAGTGCGGGCTGCTGCCCCGAACTGACCGCAACCTCCTGTCCCCACCCCCTCCACATCCTCCCTGTATCCCTTTCTGACACTCAAATCATCCGATTATTAAACACCTGCAAATAACGTGCATTTAAAATAATATTTTCTCCTTCTTCTCTGACATTATAATCTGTTCCAACAGTGACATGAAAGATCTGCCCTCAGTTCTGCGGCCAACGCTCCATTGGCCCAGATGTCAATGTTTTGTTTGACGTAGTGTGTAAACACTGTTAAAACTTCAGTTTACTCCATATACAGCAAGTTATTATGATGTCAGTTTAGCCATCCCCACTCACACTGATGTTACAAGAAGTCTTTCATCTCTGGATAAACAAGAGCTCATAAATATCAGCTGGGTTGATCCCTAAAATAAATGTTACATATATAATGAATGCTACATATATAATGCTACATATATAAAACCCGTGGTGCACAAAACATTTTGACTGGTAGTGTAAGGCTGAAACATTTTGCAGTCGAGCACTGAACCACGTTTAGAATGGTAAAAATGCTAAAACTGTATTAGAGGCTATTAAAGACAGTATCACATTTTTTTGTATCAATTATTAATAAAAGCCCTTTTGTCCCTCTGACTAGGATGTGTGTGTGTATATGCGTGTGTGTGTGTGTGTGTGTGTGTGTGTGTCTGTTGGCAAGCCACTTACTCCATCCATCACCTTTATTTCCCCTTGAGGCTGCAGAGCCTCCAGATCCTGCAATAACTCTCTCATAATGAAACGAGGCACATTTAATGAATTCTGAGATGATTCTGAGGAGCTGATTAACCAAAAACGTCTGAATGAGGGGCATTAATGTAATGCCAGTGAAAACTTTTTGCTCAGAATTTTGAAGAGTTTTCTGTCTATGAAGCATTTCAGAGCACTCAGCGTTCAGAAGCCTCTTTTGAACTCAGTTCTGAACTTCCATAAGCTTCCAGCCTTCGAGTTGAGTTCAGTCAGATGCTCCCACTGTCAATGCCTGTCTCAGGTTATTTGGAATGTTGTGACCGCACTAATTAGTTTGAGACGCGGGAGCGAGTTAACAACGGCTCCAGCTAGATGCTTTCCAAACTCAGCATCCACCACAATCCCACTGGCTGTAGTTCTGGCGAGTAAAACACTTGATTGGCCTGGATAAATAGAACACGCTGAGCCGGCTTTTAGTCTCATCACTGCTGCAGCAAAACCCTGATCTCTGAAATGATACTTTTAAAGAGCCCATCCAATAGTAAACACTTTCTCTTCACTATTAAAATATGTAATTTGGTACGTACATAAGCAGTGTAAAAACAGTTATTAAATAGAAAAGACTTTGAAAGTCTGTAATGATTATTCACTCATGCCACAATTCATTTAATTTTTCAAATACTTTTACAGCAAAAATATGTGCGAATAATTTAGATTAATTAATCAGAGAGCTTGTAATTAATTAGATTCATTTTTGAAATCACGTGACACCCCCAATCAAAACATAACATTTATTCTCCAGTCCATGTATGAAAACTAAGCTGCAATAAAATATCCTTTTTTTCAGTTTTGTGATGTCACAAAAGCCTATTCCATCTACAGCAGCTTTGCCCCGCCCACTCACACTGAAGCTATAAAGGATGTTACATCTTCCTTTTGAGTGAAGCATAAAACAGGGCAGCCAGTCAGACCAAAGCTAATTTATGTATAAATGTGCTCAGACGCAAGTTCCCATTGAAGGGTTTTTATTACAAAACACAAACTCAAACATACGAAACTCAAAGAGGCATGAGGGCCTAAAACATAAAGTATACTTAACACAGAGGACACATGAAGAACAGGTAAAATAAGGGTTTGTGAGGGTTGACCAATAACTAATATACAACTCTTAGAACTTAAATATACAAAAGACTCAGACATAAACCAGTCAGCAAAGCCAATTACTTAGCTCAAAACACCAAACAGCTGACAGAACATGATGCTAGACACAAACACATATCTTTTCAAAAGATTAAAACAAATAGCGGCCTCTATCGGCCACTGGCCGGGACATAACAGGCGCAGTGACAGAAACAGCCTGTTTAATTTCAAGGAAGGCTGGGGAAAAAAATATGAAAAATGAATTACAACTGATTTTGACCTGCTACGTGGTGCTACATATTTGGCTACGTGTTAAAGTTCATTTATCTTTACAGCTCACAGTAATGTCATATTGTGTCCTAAACCAAGGCTGATCCACTTAATGAAGAGCTCGATGCGGTTTGCGTGCATCCAAAGAGGGTTTGGTGATGAAAAGATTTAGTCAGGGGCGCAGATGGGGGGGGGGGGTGGGGGGCGGG
>JBBPCY010000109.1:17537272-17551918 GCA_037974405.1 Brachyalestes nurse
TTAGGCTAATCAAGAGTGAATTATTTTATTTCAACTTTTATTTTATATTGTGCATTGTATGAATGCTAAATAAATATAGTTTTGTAACAGATTAATTTAAATTTAATAATAATTTCTTTTGGTTTTCGGTTTTCGGCCAAGTTTTCCCTCATTTTCGGTTTTCGGTTTCGGTCCAAAAAAATCATTTCGGTGCATCCCTAAATGTAACCTATTATTATTATTATACCGGATTGCATGAGCTTGTTAAGTAAGACAACACTGGTTACCTACTATACATATTATGCCCTTAGAGTCAACACCATATCAATAAAATAATGGGCTGCTCCAACAAGGGAAGCAGTGCAGGACTTGCCACAACTACTTCCACCACAAGGTTCAATGTGTATCAGCACCTCGGATTCTATAAAAATGACAGCAGTTTCTTACTGCCAAGGCAATCACCTCTGGAATAACTTTCTTGCACTCCAATCGCAATCTCTAGGCTTAAACCATAAGTCTTTTATCTGAGGGTTCATAGATATATAGAGTTAAAGTAAACTGAGATGTCACTCCCAAATGCTGACACAGATTTGCAGACTATTGAAAACTGGAGCTATGAGTGACCTCATGAAACTAGTGTGTTTGATATTAGTGTCTCATTTATTCTCACATGTGCAGCATAGAAGTTCCCCCTTTGAGTTTTGTTTTAGCTCTTCTTCACATTCTTAGAGTTGTTTTGCTAATACCTTGGGCTTGCTAATTAGGTCTGAGCCTGGAGTTTTGCAAAGCTGCTGTGTGACCAGGTCTGTGGTAGAAAGCCCTATATAAAATCAGACATACTATATTGCAGTGCATAATATAACCTCTGCAGAATCTGTGACAAAATGAATTTTGTAGACAAAAAATCATGTTGTGACTGTCAAAACAAATGGATCTGTAGGAATTCTGAGCAAACGTAGAATACCCAATTTAAAAATGTTAGTTTAAGTGGATATTGAGATTGTGTAACAAACAGTGTTAATTTTGTGTTAATTAATGAACATTTACACTACTACAGGCATGTACTAGCTGACAAATTCTGATTGGCTGTTGCTGGCTGTTTTTTTGAAGGAGACAAATGAAACTAGAATATGTAAGCAAATGTATCAAAATGTAAGCATAATACCTTTCAAAATATTAGATAACTGAATATGTAAACTGTCCTTCCTTGAATGACATTTCACAAAATCGAACCTTTATATCATAAGAAATTGGCTGATAGAAGTGTGAGATTTTTATACTGATGCTTTTCAATAGGTGGCACTACTTCACAAATAAATAATTATGAGCCAGGGTAACACGGGGTGCAGGCGTAAAAGGAACACACCCACCTAGGAACAAAAATCTCTTATTTCATATTAGCAATGTGAATTCCAAGTATATGAAAATGTGAGAGCTCAAGTTTTAAACATACAATTGCTTCTTGAAAAAAGAACAGCACATGACAAATCACAGAATAAAAAAAGTTCATGCAGTGTCTGTGTTGTTCATTTTTATATAGCTCTGTTAACTGTTCTTGACTGGCTGTAAATGTACCAATCCTATAAACATTTTTTATGCTAACACAGCCATTACACTGGCATTTGCACAAAAAATCTATGTTGTGAGTGCATCTATGGTCTGTTCTCTCATCCACTAGGAACCATTACTCCTACATTAACATAATTACAGAAGCTCTTTTGCATTGCCAAAACAGCTTCAGTAATCCCATCAATAAATCATTTGAACATAGGAAGACTGGGAGCAGAGGCTCATCATGCACCTTATAATCTCTCTCACTCTGATTGTGGGAGCATTGTACTTGACTGACTGCAGCCCATCGCACACTTCTGCTGCACATGGTTTATTAGCCTGAATTATCTCACACAGATAAGCCATTATAGTGTAAAGTGCTGATTTATGATCATCACTTTGGGCTGATTTATAATCAGCAGGATGGCTGAAATGTCGTATTATGCAATACTTAATTGCCTTGTTAAGTGAGCCAGCCTGGGGTGTATTCGCTCAGCTGGAATGAGAGCGGCCTGATGACATTTCCATGGTGCAGACGACACATTTCATACAGGGCTCTACTTCAGAGGGGAATAAATCGTATCTGCAGAGGGACCTAACACATGTAGACACTGCTTACTGAGAAAACCATACAGGACTGGATGAGCTTGTGAAGTAAGCAAAATATCAACACTGGATGACACCCATATGGTATACAGCAGTGCTTGAAATTTTGTGAACCTGTTAGAATGTTCTATATGTCTGCATAATACCTAAAGCAGATAAAGAGCACCCAATTAAAAAAATGAAACATAATATTATTCTTGGCCATTTATTTATTGAGGAAATTAGCACCCTTAGTAAACAAAAAAAAGATAACCCTTCCAGTCAACAATAATGATTCATTTTTGGATTCATTTTTATATGAAAAACACTAGAGGGACCTCAATTTTCAGTAGACATAAAGCACCATTCTCTGGTATTGGTGTGTAATACTTTGACATTAAATACCACTGACATTAGTAACCCTTTCGATTGGCTCGAATCTTATATTTGTGTAAATATTTTATATCAGGAAGGGAAAAGAACAGCATGCTTGGAATACTTACAACTTTTCCTTGAGGTCCAGGTTTTCCATCTTCGCCTGCTTTACCCTATGAAAAAAACAGTATTATTGTTTTGTGCATGTTTTTTTTGTGGTTGTGTGTGGTTCATCATTTCACTATACACACATACCTAAGTGTTGCTGCATCAGTTTTTCTGTGCTGTTGCAACAATTAGTGCATTCAATGCTCATGTCTATGTCTATTTGTTTATGTGTACAAACTGTATGTGTAGGTGTTACACATGGACATGCTATGCATATTTAGTAAGATTCTGTATGATCATGTGTGCCTTACAGGTGTACCAGCAGTTCCTGGAGGCCCTACAGGCCCTGGGGGGCCCTGAGGTCCTCTAAGTCCTGGCAGACCCTAAGAAAACAGCAAAAATGCATTTTTCAAATAATTTGCCTTCACATGACATTATAATTTTCCACTTCATGCAGAGTCATAGACAGATGAGGAAAATCTCTTCTCCCTTTAGTGGATGAAAATTAAAACATGCTATCAAAAAACCTAAAGACAGATGGAGAGCAATGACATTCACTCACATCTCTGCCAGGTTCTCCCGATTTACCAGGGTCACCCTGAAAACAACATTAGACATCATGGTCACCCCAGTACTGGAATATTGAGCAATTTAACTGATCTAAAAGTTGCCGCTATGTCCGAAAAGTTCAACATATTTAATCTTAACCATTCTGAGTAAGCCAGCTGGTTTTCCAAATCTTATTTTGATACACTTATTTTCTCATTTCTGGTGCTTTATCACAGAGTCAGGTACAGCTAGTATTACGTCCTTGCTTTTTAACAAAAGATAAACTGGCCTTTTTTAATGCATTTCACCTATCACTACAACAGCATTTTGCATTTGAGAGTGTATGTTCTGACCCTTAAGCCAAGACTTCCTGGTGGTCCAGGTTTTCCATCCTGACCAGGTCGTCCATCCAACCCAGCAGCTCCTCTCTCCCCCTGAAAGTGTAAGCACACACACACAGAAACATAAAATTAATAACTAGAAATTATGTTGATGTTTGGAGCTCTTTCAGTGTAAACAAGGTAACGGCTACAGAATCTGAAAAAACAACACACTGGTTATAATATTAACAACAATAATATAACACCAGAGTTTTGAGATAACTGAATTGTCTAAATAGTAAATCAGAGATAACTTATGCTGGTCACTGGGTTGCTGGAAGATTTAAATAACAAACACATGAACGATTGTTTAAAACCACACAATGCCATTCCATGAGCTTGTACCTTCTCTCCTGGACTACCTCTCTCCCCTGGATCACCCTGTAGAGGCAAGAGATGCAAGACACCCATAAGTTGTACATAACAGTAAAATAGATATTCTCTGAAGCAGATCATTGGGTTTATGGAAGACATGAATAGAAGACTAAGCATGGAACAGTTATATCTGTCATGACATCTAAAAAGTATCTTGGGTATACTGTGGTACTGAATAGAGCACATACCAAAAATACAACACATTGTAATATGTTGGTAAACCTTCTATTGACACATTCTTATTTATTTATAGGACAAATGATTATGGGGTTTTGATTCGCTTTGTATATAAGTGCCTTTGTTTTGGGAACGGGTGTCCATCGTCCATCGTCTTCTTGGATTCAAGTTTCTGTGGGGATCTTGTGTTTGTATGTATTCCCTTTTTTTGCTTTTGGTTGTGTTTACAAATAACTGCAACTGTAATTGTAATAGTAATTATACATGCTTTCCTGAATTAAACTAAGCTGGATGACAACAGTGATTGCTGTAATATGTTAATACAAGTTCTGACTGTCCCAACCTTTCAGCAGACCAAGTAAAAAACTGAGAAACAAACCCATGGACAGTCACCGAACACTGAAATGTTTTCTCTTACCCTGTTTCCTGCTGGTCCACGTTGACCCTCAGGTCCCTAAACAAAAGTATAACAATTTTTAAAACAAGTGCAAAATTTCAGAAATATTTCTGTAGATTGAACTCATTGCAGTTCTTACGCGTATTCCTAGTGGGCCTGGAGGGCCTACAGCACCTTGCTGACCTTTACCACCATGTTCCCCAGGATCACCAGCCTCTCCCTAATCAGTGTAGAAACAGCAAATCAAGTGACGAACAACAGCTGGCACATCCACAGTAGTGAACACAAAGTTAAAGTAGAGCACTAAATATGGTCTGTGGAAAAGGTGGAGCAGTGAGGGCACATGTATGCAGGAAAACATGAATATCGAACTGTGCCTTGTCTCCTTTGTCTCCTCTCTGTAGTGTTTGACCATCTGCCTATTATACAAAGACAAAATGTAATGGAAGACATAAGGATTGCATAAGATTGCAAAAGAGACTAAAATAAGGCCAGATAACAGTGTTAAATTAAATATGGACTTACCCCATCTCCAGGGGGGCCAGGGGGACCTGGAATTCCCTACAGTAAAAACAAAACAGAGCATATAATTTGCCTGTGAATGTGTGACACCATGGGGCATGAATAAGGAAGAATGCATGCATGTTTGATTACGCACCTGATCTCCCTTTAGCCCTCTTGGTCCTGCAGGTCCTGGAGAACCCTGTGCAGAATACAGTATTGTTCACCAACAGCCAACACATGCAACACTGAAAATAACATTAAAATTTATGTTTAATGTGATTTATGCTGTTCTGCAGTTTAATTAGGTGCACTAACAGAACTTTTAATTTATGACTGCTAAAGTGCCTGCATTTTTCATAACGCTGTGGTGTTTCTTGCTTATGTGAGTTTATGACTTTGCCAAAACATGTTGAAATAGCAGCCTAGTATGCACAAACAATGCCAACAGGTACCAATCAGTGCTAGGTTGCCTAGTGTGCTTTTCTAACCACAGTCATTGCCTGCACCAATAACTACTACGTCTTCACTCTAAAACAAGGGTCACTAATCTTATCTGTGAAGGGCCAGTGTGTCAAACCTATGGAGGGAAACCATAGCTGTTTCTTTAGGAAATGGGCAATGACTCTACTGTTCAGTCTTAAGGATGCTTTCATGCAGGTGTGCCTCTTACATTTCGTCCATGTTCTCCAGGATCACCCATGTCTCCTTTTGCCCCTGCTTGACCAGTCTGTCCTGGAACACCCTAGAATGTAAAGGGTTAAAAGGCCCTTTGTGAGGAACCAATGACATCCAGCTGTCAAAGATTTATATATGAGGGTCTGTAGCTACTCACCCTCAGCCCCCTTTCACCTGTTTTACCGGGTAATCCAGGCTCCCCCTGAAAGCACACAAGAAAACATTTTATGTATCTGCATATGCGTATACACATGCAAACACACACATAACCTGAAAATTCAATACTCACTGAAAGGCCATCTTCCCCTTTGTCACCTTTCAGCCCCTACACAAAATGACAAAATATTTGACTAAATTCTGTCAAATTGAAGTAACCAATTTGCCATGGTTGAAAATTTGCTGAAGTTCAGAGAAACTAAACAATATATGCAATGGCAAACAATGGCAAACACAATAGACTTTAACAAAAATAAACACTGAATAGTGAAACAAATAACAAACAATAACTGGGGAAAGCAAACATGAAACCTAACAAGGAGTATCATGGGGATTGTCAAGGTGGACCAGCAATCTGAATAAATGAAACAAGACAGCTTTTAAAGGGCAAGGATGGAGAACACCTGGGTAAAGAGGGGCGACAAGCTCACCTGCAAACACACTGATGGTGGGACTTGGAATCAAAACAAAAGTCACATGGCACAGGGAAAACAAAGGAAGGGCATGGCCAGAAGGGGCAAAACAGGAAGGGATGTTACACATTACAGATCCCAGTTGATTATCTTGCACAAAACAAAGATAACTCTGATAGGAGTCTGCAAGGATATGAGAAAGTGCGTAGAGGTATTGAAAGGTGCATGCAAGAGAGCACATTAATTACCTTCATGTCTCTATGGAAGGAAATGAAGGCAGGCAGCAGGACAGCAGTGAAAAATGATACAATATCTGTCATACTTGTAGAGTTAGCTGCTATGACAGATTAGTCATCCCTATCATAAAGTCTTTCAAGCTTTGTTACTGAATACAGTCACACATCTCCACAGTTCATACAACAAAAAGTTTATATTATATATATAATATATATCGTATATTTATTTGAGTTTGCATGTTCTCCTTGTGGTGGCATGGGTTTCCTTCGGGTCTCTGGTTACTCCCACAGTCCAAAGACATGCATGTCAGGTGAACTGGGGATTCTAAATAGACCGTAGGTGGGTTGGCCTCGGGTTAGGCTCTGGGTACCTGTGATCCTCGTAACGCTTAAGCGTTAACAAAACGAATGAATGAATGAATGAATGTACATTTGTTATATTAAAGATCATGTTCATACTTTATATAAATATGACACTTCTAAATATGAGCTCCTGCTTTGGTGGAATGAATACCTGTAGCCACATTTGTCCTTTCCAAGTAGGATTGGACATCCTACTCGCAAGTTAGTACAGCAAGGCGTAGTGGTACTAGGTTAATTAATAGAAGGGCAGTTCTCACATCTTTCCCTTTGGGTCCAATTGGTCCTGGGGCACCAGGACTTCCTTGTTCTCCTCTCTCTCCAGTTTCACCTTGGCTTCCCTGTAATATAAGAATGAAACAGCAGCTTGTTAATGATGACCACCAGTCAAGTATCGGTGTATATTATTACATAGCTGTCAAAAAATTGCTAGAGGATACACATACCTTCGCACCAGACCTCCCTGCTATGCCAGGAACACCCTGTTGATGCACAGGTATTTAATAGAAAATTGAACTACAAGCCGCCCTAAACAGAAACTATTTATTTACAGCTACTATTCATAAGATCTCAATTACAAATCATTTATTTTTTTATGACCATTTGTTTTAAACTTCCTCCTCAAAAGATACTAACCCTATCACCTTGCTCTCCTTTAAGTCCAGGCTGCCCTGGTGTTCCTGCTCCAGCCAGGCCCTGAAACAAAGCAATAAACATCTGACACGTTCAAATCTGATACAGATCAGTAATGCTGAAACTGAGCAGTAAAGTCTAATCATTATTCCCCTAGGCAATTGAAACTGCTTGGATTTGAATCAAATTTGAGATCACCTTTCCATATGTGGAATAACTGGATCTTGTTAAACCTTGTTAAACCTACCACTTACAGAAATGTATTCCTAAAACCTGGCCTTCTGTTTCATCTTATGAAAGCTGCGGGTTGTTCAGAAAAACAGACACACACCGTTTCTTTTCTGAGCCTTAAGAAATCCAACACTACAAAACTCACCTTTTCCCCTTTCTGTCCTGGCTCCCCCTTTTCACCCACAGGGCCCTCAGGACCTAGATCACCTTTCTGGCCCTGGAAAAAGAGAGTCAAAAGGGGTTGGGATAGGTGTTTTGAAACTGAAACAGTACAATCATTTGTATCAACACTTTTCAGTTATTTTATTTTTATCATTCTTACAGATATCACTGAAAAAGCAGGTACTTTTACTGTTTTTATGAGAGATGCACCGATCCGATATTCTGTATCAGTATCGGTCCGATCCTGACCTAAATTACTGGATCGGAAATCAGGAAGGGATAAAAAATGTTATCCGATCCATTAAAAAAATACGGAAAATAATTTCTTTCCCTCAGCTAGCAAAGAATGTCAAGACAATAACGAACTAAACAGTCATATTTATCCACTAACAGAGCGTATGCACGTTATTCCTCTCACCTGTTCTCCTTTCTTTCCAATCAAACCTGAACCCTGGAACCAAAACAAAAGCAAGCTACATCTCACAACAGTAATGACACCAAAAGTCTCAGTTATGACTGCAAGGAACATGAGAGAAGAATTTGGTTTTGTGGGATAGGTCTAGCATCAGAGCTCAATCAGTTTATCAAGGGGTCCTATTTGCATTCCATAATCAGTAATACAGTACATTATAAAAATATTAAAATGCTTTACTTTAATAAGGCACTAATGTACTATAAACATGATATTCATAAGCAACGTAACTGACTTAATTCAGTTTTAACTTACACCGCCACCTGGTTCCCCTTTAGCACCCTGAGCTCCCTGTTGACAAAGACAGAATAAAGATGAATGAACAGCACAAAAAAACTTGTAATAATCTGTTCAATGTTAATGACAAGCTTCTTACTTTCTCGCCTTGAAGTCCATTTATGCCTGGTAAACCCTGAAAACATAAATAAGAACAACTTTACAACCTGCAAATACATAAATGCATGTATTATAAATAAACCATAACCTATATGACTACTCACTCTTTGTCCAACAGGTCCAATGCGTCCTTGTTCACCTGTGTCACCCTAATGAACCCATACAAAAACAAATGAAACTGATGAATGAACTAATACATGAATCAAGAAATTTTGGACCAACTTATAAAAAATAATAAAGAGAGATTTTCATTTCTCCTATAAAATAACAATATCAGAGAGTTTTTCCCATGACACAGTATGGTTTTTAAATCTAAAAACATGAGTCTCACCTTCTCCCCTGCAGGACCAGATGGTCCTCGATCACCCTGCCAAAACACGTATAGTACAGGAATGACAGTTCATTGAAGATAAAATGATTTTTTTAGCTATCAAAAGGTTTGTCCAGTATCAGCCTGTCAACCTTTATAAAAGACCAAAACTTCTAGAGGCCACTATCAAAGGTATTTTAAGCCACCCAGCGAAAGAAAATATATAAACATGGGTGAAAATTAGTTTCCCACCCAAAAAATGCTTGGAGGGTATAGGTGTGCATGTGTTTCCTTAACCTCTTTAACATGCAATGTTATTGGAAAACTCAGCATTTATGGAGCAGAACCCTAACTGCCAATTCTGTAGCATCAGCTAAAGATGTCCATGCTGGGTAACATCTGACTCAGTCATAAAGGTAGAACACTATACAACCTACCTAGAGAGAGGAAAGGCAAATGATGCCAGGGATTTAACTCAATTAGTCCAAGTGAAATCTCTGAATGATAGAAATTTCACTTTGACTAACAATATATTTTAACAATAGATTTGTGCTTCTCAATTTGATCATAAGCTTAATCAAATGTAAGCTTGTGTCAAGACAGCATGAGTAATAGTTGGCAGAAGAAGAAAAGACTGATAAAGCACACTGATACACACTTGATTCAAACAGCACATACAACACAATAAAAATAAGAAAACGTTTTCACATAAGGTCACTGCTTCTCTTGTTCTGTTTAATATCAACAGCACTGTTAATAAAAGCACCAAAAGACCTCCAAGGCTTCACCAATCTGTGCAACAGCATGTAATCTGTCACTGAAGGAAAATTCACTCACCTTGTCACCCTGTGATCCAGGCTGGCCTGCTTGCCCACGGTCACCCTAGAGACGAGAACAGAGATCAAACTTTTTCTTGTTTTTAAATGGTACATTCATTTTTTAACAAGAATAACAGTAACCATAAAATAAGCAATGCTTATTTAACCTTGCTTCCGATTTCACCTGGGGGACCTCTCGGACCCTGGAACGTATAAACATAGATAACAATTTTAAAAAGATGGTTAAACCATTTGTTTTAAAGCACCTTTTATGTGGGTATTTGTGTGCACAAGTGTGACTGCATTCATGTTTTAGATTTTTTTTTCATGGAGAGGTGGGTTAGTAAAAAAAAGGAATAGGTAATACATACATTACAATCATTTTACAATAATATGTATGCATATGTGAAAAACATGCATTGTGTTCAATGTGCATGTGTAAGCTGCCACACCCGATCTCCAGGCTCTCCTTGTCGCCCTTGGGGTCCCGGACTGCCTTCTGCGCTCTCTCCCTGAAATAGACGTTAAGATAAACATAGGAAACATTTTCCATATGGTGAAACACACAAACTGAGTTTCAGTGCAAGGGACCAAATACAGATGCATACGCATATATGCATGAACAAATCAGAAGAACTTGCACAAACTCACAGATTCTCCTTTGGCTCCTTTTTGTCCAGGCAGGCCTCTTGGCCCCTGTGGCCCTAGTTGTCCTTGACTCCCCTATAAGTCATAAATAAAAAGGTGAAACAACACAAAGGAGAAAAAACAGCCTGTTTTGAATTCTCTGCTTCTGTGACGCCAACACATCCACTGCATTTACATGTATCTACCTATATTACCCTAGAGCCGTTTAGCCATTCAGTCTGTTTATTTCTAAGAGATAAAAAGAAACTGCAAAATGGTCATATAAAATAAATTAGAACTGTTATACTGTATAACACCATACAACTATAGTATAAAAATAGCTGCTGTTTTGTCTCCGCATTAAAAAGATAAATCACTACACCCACATATATATTGAAAGGTGCAAGGCGTTTATATCTATTCTATCCAAAGAAATTTATGGTACACAGTGATGCTGAGATTTTGTACAGGTTTATTACAGCAAACATAAAAATCCAGTTACACCCTTTAAATGTGGTACGAGACCCTGTCTATGAATGTTATAACATGTCCCAAGGCTTATTTTAGCAATTCGATTTTTTGGCAGTGCTTTGATCATTTTATTTAGTCTGATTATCCTTACACGGTATGTGACAACACACCTACCACACACACACACACACACACACACACACACACACACACACCAGTACAGAAGAGTTTACTTTATTTGGATTTGGAAATAAACACACTTACAGGTTCACCTTTATCTCCCTTCACTGCCAGCCCACTCCCAACTCCTGGAGGACCCTGTCAATCAGAAGGAAAGCAGAAAAATATATGAAAGGTCAGTGCAGGCAGTGACAAGGTAAAGTAGAACTGTTCTTGTAATATTTTTTTTAAATCAGAGAATTCAGTATGACTCACCCTTTCTCCTTTCTCCCCCTGACAAAGAGGAAGACAAGTAATTATGAATGCACGAAGGTGACAAATGGAAATAATTACAGCACATTGAAAAGCAAGGTTCTCAATCTTTTCAACATGAAGGCCCACCTATCTATCACAGCATGTAGACAAGGCCCACTTGGCCACATTAGATGATATTAAATAACCAATTGTGAACCAATGGCCTGTCTCGATTTTAGATTCGGGGCCCAATCAAAAGCCTTCGCGGGACACTGGTGGTCCCCGGCCCAGTGGTTGAGAAACCTGTCCATATATGACCTGGCACAGTTTCATTTTATCAGTCTAAAATCAATTCACATAAGAAAAAATGTATCAGATTTACATCTTTTGATGGTCTCAGGTTGAAAAACAAACACACTCACATGCACACACAGATACACACACAAAATGGAATGAGTGATGAGCTCTCACTTTTATAGACAGACCAGGTGTGCCTGGTATCCCAGGGCGACCGTCTTGTCCGGGCCGTCCTAGTGTACCTGGTTCTCCCTTTGCCCCGTCTGCACCAGGCTGACCTGGTGTGCCCTTTAGTGAGACAGAGAAGTGCTCACAACAATCCAAATCCTCTAAGACAAGTACCTACTGCAACTTGTTCTGGGTTGGTCTGTTACTTACAGGTATTCCAGATAATCCTGGTTCTCCTTTGCGCCCTGGAAAGCCAATACCAGGACCTGGCTCACCCTGTCAAAAAACAAAGGATAAACTACTAGCAACTACTAACTACTACTTTCTTGTTAAATTAAGGCGGTATTGAAATAACTGTTCCAGACATTCATACTTAAAAATAGCACTGAGAAATATTTGTCTATGAGAGGAAAAATGTGAACATTGTGTTTAAAAGCAAATCACTTTGTTACAGCCAACAACCACACTGGTCATTATGCATATACCTTACCAGTGTCAAATCAAAACTCTGAGCCATGTAAACCACATTTGTACATTGCAATAAGAATATAATGAGAGTTTGATGGTGTGTTTAGATGGTCCCAACAAACTTTTACACCGGCATCTTACGAATGCAAAAAAAAACATTTAGAGAGGAGGCTTGTACCTTGTCACCCCTATCTCCTTTTGATCCAGCGGATCCCGGAATACCAGGTTCTCCCTACAAAGCAGACACACCCATTAAACACTAAAATGTACTCACACAAATGTCTCTGTGATAGTAAGATTGTGGGCATGCTCACAGTGTCTCCTCTCACTCCAGGTAATCCCTGAGGGCCCTACAACAAAAAAGTTCAACAGCTCAACACAACTGCTTGATATAACAAATTCTAACAATACTTGACTTTTAATTGATTACACAAACCATTGTAACCACACCAACCATGTTATTAGCTTTCTTACCGGAGGTCCTGTAGCTCCAGGGGCACCAGAACGACCAGGGACACCTGGATTCCCATCCAAACCTGGAAAACCCTAAAAGACATAAGGTAAGGGAGATCTGAAACACAGAAATATGCAGGGAAAAATAGACAGAGAAAGCTAAACCATATTTGTTGAATTTTTACTACAAAGCTAAACCATATTTGTTGAATTTAACATGATGATGTATAGACTGACTCGCTTTAGTCTTTACATAGATATTATATTGTTCTGATATATTTTTGTAAATGCTTGTTACTAGTCAAAGAACACTAAACATTTAAAATGAAATAGAGGCTTCGTTGAATTGATGTATTAATGATTTCATTTCATTTAATAGTAAACTAAGCCATAAGACAAAATTGTATTAAATAGGAACATTTAACTGTTGTTGATTTATGCTTTCTGTGACAACAGTAATAACAATAACTGAATCAGAGCAATTGCAATCAACTTTTAATTGGTAAGTGCAAGTAAATAAATGAACAATTCAGGTGTAGATGTAACTGTGCCAAAAGATGGCTAAAATGTTGCCTAGTTGTAGCCAGCAATTGCTACAGATAGCCTGTAATAGTTATGCTATCTAATCATTGAAACTCCAGTAAACTGGATGAAAATGTAACTATACAAATGGTATTTTGCCCTTGTCTGGAGGACCCTCTTACTCAATAATTAGATTACCCAATAACTACATTACTCTTCTTCTTCTCCTACTTTCTGCTGCTCCAGATTAGGGGTTTCCCCTCTGTCTTCTGTATCTTCCTCTCTCACACCAACTGCCTGCATGTCCTCCCTCACAACATCCACAAACCTCCTACTAGGCCTTCCTCTTCTCCCCTTCCCTGCAGTTCTATCCTCAGCATCCTCCTCCCAACACACTCAGAGTCTCTCCTCAGCATCCTTCTCCCAACACACTCAGAGTCTCCCCTCAGCATCCTTCTCCCAGCACACTCAGTCTCTCCTCAGCATCCTCCTCCCAACACACTCAGAGTCTCTCCTCAGCAATCTCACCTCTCTGACTTTTCCCCCAAAAGGTCCAACTCGTCTCTCTAATAAACTCATTCCTGATCCTGTCTATCCTTGTCACTCCCAATGCAAATCATAATGTTTTCAACTCCTCCAGCTCTGCTTCCTGTCTTTTCGTCAACGTCACTGTCAGATCATAGATCACTACAATTCTACAATTCAAACATTTTGAGATTAAATCAAAAGAATGCAGTGGGCCAGAAGTAATTTGACCATAGTCATTCAATAAATGTCTTAAATGCTTTGGTCTAGAGATGTGGCTGCCTCTATCAGATGTTGTGTCCATCAACATACAAAAAATAATTCACACAACTACTGCTTGTGTAATCAAATGCCTACTGCTTGTGGCATATAAAGTGGCACTACAGTGACATACCAAGATCCCTTGCTTTCATTTGCTTTTCTACCATTATGTCTAGCCTTTGTCACCACAGAGCTGCCCACGAGTTTCTAAATAAAAACAGGTTTGCTTCAGGAGACAAACAGTTTTTAAAAATGTAGGCACAAATGCAAATCATTTGGGTTAATATAGGGCAGACATAAAACACAGGTTGCATTCAGCTTGTATTCAAATGTAGATATTAATGTACTGGATGTACTCACCCTCTCTCCTTTTTCTCCTCTCACTCCCACTGAGGGTCCTGGTGGACCAGGGGGCCCTTCAGGTCCTCTAGGGCCCTCACGACCAGGTGCGCCATCACGGCCCTGTCTCACACACACACACACACACACACACACACACACACACACACACACACACACACACACACACACACACACA
>JBBPCY010000109.1:17555806-17580452 GCA_037974405.1 Brachyalestes nurse
ACACACACACACACACACACACACACACACACACACACACACACACACACACACATATGAAATATGAGGACCCTAATTATTGTGTAGCACATACATGGCAAAAAGGAAATGATAATGTACTCACAGGCTCTCCTTTCCGCCCAGACACCCCATCTCTGCCTCTTTCACCCTAAACCCAAAACAGAATTATCAGACTTATCATATAATAAAAATAAACCATACTGAAAATGTTTACAACAATGTTTGATTTCCGTGTGACAGGCATAAAAATATTGAATTATGTTTGATCCTCAGATGAAAACAACATTAACAGTTTAAATGTTTTTTTGAATTTGTATATAACTTGTCTTGCCCATTCATTGTAATAATGGTTTATCAGTTTTTGGGACATGCATGCTTATTACAGTCATGGAGGTGATGAGGTTTAACAAGGCAGAGATTAAGACCACACAGGGCCCTGGGGGCATGGCAACGTCCCTAAATATTTTCGAGGTATGTTTGTACTACGCTGTTAGCTACCACACACATTTACAAGGCTATACAGATGTGCTGGGACATCTGTATGGGCAGACACACTGACGCTACAAAGGACACATACGTATGAACACACTTACTGTAAACTGAAATAAAACAATACAGACATCATGGACATCTAAGCTACGCAAACTAAGGACACTGTATTGTAAGTAACAGGACAAAACAACATAAATGAGAATAATCTCCATAATACTCTCCACTATAGCCACTTTCACACACAATTTTACACTCAATTGAAACACAAAACGACTGTGTATAAGCACAGTGTACAGCAGAAAATATTCTGTTACTTAAAATATTTGGCACTTTACCTGCACATGGCCAATTACAACTCCCACAAAATTAATTATGGGCAAAAGTGAGTAATGTTATATTATTTTCACAGTACTCATTTTTCTCCAATGAAGAAAAGTTACAGTACACACAAGGAGTGTATTTTGTATACATTTAGCTGCATACAAAAGCAACTTAGCACTGATAGAAAAGCAGAATGTTTTTGTGATTATTTTCTTTTCTGGTCAATTTTCAGTTTTTGTGAGAAAAAAATTGTGTATTTGGCACATGAATCAAAAATGATGGCACTGTTGGACATAGTGGTCACGTCGGTCTAATGGTGTTTGGCACACCGGCACATCCCATTAATGTATCATCTATGCCGTTAAAGTACCACGTCAGATCAAATCTGTCTGTCAAATAAGTGTAAATATTTTTTAGCACATTAAACACAGAAATGAGCTCATTGCTACTTGTTTTTTTTTAATAAATGGAAAATAACTGTAAAGATTAGTCAGTCGCCTAAACAACGTTTTATTTCTGGTTAAATTTACCTACAGATCCAAAACCAAGCTAGATTTACCTTCCAGTGCCAGAGAATCAGGATCAGCTAATGTTTGTGAGAAGCTATTATTTGTGTGGTCACAGTTTCCCCAGATCTCTCATCTGGAGGTTAACTGAAGTTTTGTGATAAGTTAGTTGGAATGTCTTTAGTGCATTTTAATTTTTTCTCTTTTACCTGAAGCGAATAAAAAGCTTTTTTACCTTTTGCCCTGGTTCCCCTTTCTCAGCCTATAACAAAGGAAGAAATAATGATTACAGCAATGTATTAAAGACAAAGAACTAACTTTTATGTGTCTGTGAGTCGTCATTTACCTCTGCACACTGTATAGTGCATTGTTCTGGATTAACCTACACCGAACATACATAAAGCAAACAATTAGAAAACAGCCCGCTGATATCCAAACAGCACATCATTTAAGCTCTTTCACTGTCAGATGCTACTAAAGACGTTTCATGGAAAAGAAGTTTCCATTTTTTTTTACCGGGCCAATGGTCCCTCTTCCAAGGCCACAGAGCAGCTCTGCCAGTTCCGGATGAAGTCTGTAGAGATCAGCAGCATCTCGAGCATACAACTGATTTTGAGTGTTGCCATCCGTAACAGCTTGACGCAGCTCCTCTAGGTTTGCCCGCCCAATCCCCACAGCCAGCACTGTCACTCCTGAAACACAAGCTTGTCTGAATGGTATTCCACAGACAGAACAGATCTTTGGTGTTTAACCCCCTTGGGTGTCCTGAAGTGTATACACCTCAATATGGCTCTTCTTATTTCCACTTTTAACTGATTGAAACCAGGAGAAATTCTGTCAAAAGTGTGAATAGTAAACATTCCATCAATACCACATTTGAGTCGGTAACACTTAGTTATGACTACCTTTTAATGAAAAGTCATGCATGTGTGTACAGTCTTGTTTTGTGGGAAGAAAAAAGCCAGAATATTGACTTCTCAAGACTTCCTTGGGTGTATCTTCCCTGTGGTATCTGGCACCAAAACATTAATAGCAGGCCCTTTAAGTCCTGTAAGTTGCCAGGTGAAGCCGCAGTGGATCGGCACATTCCACAGATGGTAGATTGGATTGAGATCTTGGGAACCTGGAGGCCAGGGCTACACCTCTTCATAACGTTCCTCAAATCTTTCTGGGGAATTAATTAACTGGACCACAACTATGATGTAGGTACTTTCGATGGTGGACAGAGATTAGCATAGGACTGGCCTGTGATTAGGCAGCCCCATACTCATTAGATGCACTGTGTGTTGCAACACATTCCTCAAGCAACCAGTATTAAACATTTTGGTGACTTCTGTCATAATAGTGTTTCTGTCAATCTGGATTAGATGGAATAGACTTCTAACTTTCGATGCTCAGATCCAGTTATCTGGACAAAGTGAACAGATAAAAGAGGCACAGGTCTTTACACCTGCCGTTTCTCTCGCATCACAAATGACAAATATGAGAATGAACTGTTCAGTTACTGTCTAATATATTCCAGACATGTGTAATTGTAACAAGATCATCAACATTAGTTGATTTAATGTTTCGCATGGATATTCAAGCCAGTCAACACAGAATGAAAACTGAATCTAAATATAGCTTCATCGATTACATACCTAACTATTTACATTTACATATACATATATATAATGATATATTTTGTGAACTACCGCAAAGGAACCAGAGCATTTATACCAGAGCCTGTTACACAAGGCAGATCTGATTTGTGGGAGATACAATTTATAAATACAGTACACACAGAGATTTATTTACTCTGTCTCTTCCTGAGTTACGTCATGAGAATGACATTCATAGTATGTCATTTTTCTGTGCATTTAAAATATATATTTTACATAGTCTTTTAATGACATTGTGCATGTTTTGTGTTTATGTTGGGGGAATGCAGGGGTGTGTTCGGTGCAGTATAATGCCTCCATGAGTGACTCACCAGAAGCCTTAAGTACAGCAGCCGGACGGCTAAGATCATCAGCTGATTTTTCATCAGCGATAATGACAACCACACCAGGCACCTGAGGCCTTCGACCAGCACTTTGACTCAGTGCAAACTGCCGAGTGAATGTCATAGCCCGACCTAAACACAGACACACAAAATGTCACAATTATTAACCCAGTAAAACATACACAAACCTGCAGGCACTATAAATACATACAAACTTAAATCTTTGACACTTAAATTCGGATTAACAAACAGAGACCTATATTATTTCCTGGTCCATCAATAAATGGGGTGGATAGAATCTCCTGCAGAAGGGTATTTCTGTTGCTAT
The DNA here is from genome assembly GCA_037974405.1 of Brachyalestes nurse. Classification (NCBI taxonomy): domain Eukaryota; kingdom Metazoa; phylum Chordata; class Actinopteri; order Characiformes; family Alestidae; genus Brachyalestes; species Brachyalestes nurse. The sequence goes on from JBBPCY010000109.1 coordinate 17,559,459, forward strand.
GCTGACTGAGGAGGAAGCGCACTTTCGGTTCATCACTGTAGACCACCACCCCCACCTGGAATAAGAAAGCATTACACACAAAAACACAGAAATTCAGTAGACAGTGATTACATTCATTTGCTTGACCGAAGGCACATCCACTCTCTCTCTCACTCAGTCACTGCCCCAGCACCTCCACAATTTACCCATTCCCCAGCTTATTCTCCTAAAAACTCATCTAGAACTCACAACAAACAAAACTACACCACTGACTCCTCTGGAACTAATCTTCACAAATTACCACGTCACAGATTTAGAGGGCACCCCACAGAGTCACTGTGGAAGCACATTTCCAAGAAGACCCACCTGTGAGCCTCTAGCTCCGATAGAAGAGAGGGACCCAGCAGCACTTGCAAGCATAGACAGCAGAGGACCCTCCAGAGTAGAGCGATCACGAGAAGCAGGAACCAGAAATACCACATCCAAGCGCCCATCCACACACACTGACAGAAAAAGAAATCAACATAGGTCTCTCTGAGGTCATTATATAGCCCTTAGGATCACAGTATGTATAACCCTTAAGATCACATTTCACAAGGTAGCTGTGGGGTAAAGGTTGGCACAAAGGGTCATAGCAGAATTTTAAAGTATTTTTCAAACGGCTTTCCTATGTTCTGTGCTTTTTACCACAACGAATTTAATTATTTTTATTACCACTCCTTCAAAATATATCTTGTCCCTAGAAGTTGTACATATCACAGCAAGGCATGATTTCGTATTGATCATTTCTCAGCTCCAAATACATGTAATGCCACATGGTTGTCATTTATCAATTCAGAATGTTTAATCAAATGCAATTCCTTGTGAAACTAATAATAATAATGTAATTATGTTATTACATAAAAAATATATTTAAAAAAAACAGCTCCAAAACTTACTACCATGAATAAGCCTAAGAGACCCCCCTGCTAATGACCTTGCCCAGTGGTTACAAAGTTTAACCAGGCCTGCCAGCTGAGAGCCTTTATTTAATGACTAAGGAGTCTTCCGGGGCCTGCCAGCCCAGAGACTTTTCCCCTAGGCTAAGGAGTATTCCCAGGCTTGTTGGCTGAGATCTTTTCCCCTATGGTTAAGGAGCTTTCCCAGGTGTGCCGACTGAGATGTTTCCCCCATGGCTAGGGAGTTTTCAAAGGCTTGCCAGCCAAGAAACTTTACATCATAGATAATGAGTTTTTCTGGGCCTTCTGGACAAGAGACGACCTCCCTTGAAAACTGTGTAATTGTGTGTATGTGTAGTGTAATTTGCTTACTGTTGGTTTGTTCTTTTGGTTACTGTTGTTAAAATGTCCTTGGATTTGGGAAAGGTTCTATATAATTTAAACATTTTGTTGTTGTCATTTTAGACTTCTAAGTGTTCAGAAAAAAACAAGACATTAATTTGTTCAGAACCAGTTGCTTCTACTGTAAATGGATCCTGTAAACATGTTCACAAAACAATTCTCACCTTGATAGGTTAATGACAAAAATAAAACTATTTAACCTGTGCGCTCCTCCACAATAGCCTCAGGGCCGATGCTGTTGAAGAAGGATGGTTGCAGAGAGAAACGGTACCGACGACCCAGGCTTAGACCGGTCACTCGAAATGAGGTTGTAGTACCAGAAAGAGGCAGAGTCTGAGCAGTACCTGAGTTTTAAGCAGTCACACTCAGTTACACACACATAGTCAAACACCTTACACCTTTCTCTAAAAAAGCTCCAAGGTCCTGTGTGTCTAACCTTTTTCATCCTGCCAGCGCAGTGTGTATTCTGTTACACCTGATACTGGGTTCCAAAGCAGCAACACAGAGTTCTGTGTAATATCTGACACCCTGAGATCTGTCACAGGCTGAGGTGAAGCTGAGAAATATTTTTAAATAACATTGTAGTTACTGTCAAGACAAGCATTCACATGATTCTTCTGTACTCTTTCATTTTTTATTTTGTGTATAGAAAATAATTCCAATGTAAATATAATTCATTGTGCAACTAAGTGTAAATAACACAGGTCAACAGGTCAGAATCATCAGAGATATGTTTATGTGGGTTTTGTAGTGTTATTCATACTGATTTCAAACACTGAAACAGTTACTTGATTGATGCCTGTGGTTTAATAAAAAATGCATGCAAGTCTATTGCAAATCTAATATTACTCATAATTCAAAAAGTTGATGTGACTGAAAGAAACTGAAGCAGATCTGAAATCAGCATGAAAAACTGGTTTAGTGTGTTGTGGTTTCTGATGATTACAAAAAAAAATTGTTGACCTGTGTAATCATTTCATAATTTACACAGTAAAGCAAAACTACTATAAGAACTCTACCTCTAAGGATTACCTGGTGCTTTAAGGGAGAAAGCAATGGTGAATAAACTACATGAGACATTTATGTACATGCTGGGATGAGAGCATTCATTCTGTACCAGTATATCCTGTAATAGTAACAGGTAGACCCTCTCTGCCTCTTATCACAGGAACCAATCGTATAGCGTAACTCAAACCAGGGCGAAGTCCTTCCAGGCTGAATGAGGTTGCATCACGATCAATTACACGGCTTGTTTCATCCTCACCTTAGAAAAGTAAGTATAAACAAATTGTGATAAAGCAGATTGTGGCTATATTTTAAAAGTAATGGCTGAAGTTATTGTGTTATATGTAGGAATACCTTGTGAGGACCTCCAGTAGATTCTATATCCATCAGCTTCTCTCACTGCTCTCCAAATAATACGCAGTCCTCCTGGGGTTGACTCTACTACACGAAAACCCTCCACTCTATCCGGTAATAAGACTGGTCCTACGAAACACACAAAAACACAGGAACTCGTACATAAAACCACTATAATAATGCATATTCAAATTATCCAATATGCCTTTATCCTAACATCAACACACTATTCCAACACAAGACCAAAACCTTCCTTGTGAGTTAACTGCATACAGGTCCTTGTACAGTCCATACAGTCCATTTTACACAATCCTCAAGTGCGACACTTACCTGTAGTGACTCTGACAGAGACTGGCGGTCCTTCTCTGTTCTGAACAAGAGCCACGACCTGAACATCATACTGAGATCCTCTGTCCAGCTGCTTTAGATCCACTGATGTTACATTGCCACCAACCAACTGAACCTGCTCCTCACCACCTACACGCACACACACACACACACACACACACACACACAAACATACACACTAAGACACATACACAGACTACACTGGTTCCATAAGGCATGTCAGGCTAAAACCCTGTCGATCACTGCCTGTGATGTAATCTGTAGACAGTTGCTTAGCTCTCATGGCAGGTATGACACTCAGAAATCAACCTGTTAATTCATTCCAGATTAAAACGTAATGCAAACAACGATAATTTACACAAATAAATCCTTTTTGCACCCACTGCTTAAAAGCTATTGAAGAAAGAAAATTAAAACAACTCCACGACTCACAAAACTTTGTGCTCTATTTACATAACGTAAAAAATAAAATACTACATTTGTAAATAAATGTAAATCACTTTCTGCTAAGGGAAGGGATTCTTTTGCTGAATTTTTTGTAACGATAGCAGGGATGAATATGTTTCAATTTCACATTAATGGCATATTTATAATGGCAAACTTGATAAGGCAGCAGATTTGCATTTACATTAATAAATGATGGTGAAGTGGTGTCCAATTCTGCTTCAGGATGGCTAGCGTTGGTGCTAGCACAGTTGGTGCTTTGCCAGCTCAAACACAATTGGTTCATCTCACCTGTTAACTGTCAGGTTTGAGAACGTGTTTGAGGAGAGTAATGACCAAACTGTGTAGGACACTGGCCCTCTAGGACTGAAGTTGGGCACTCACGGTTTAGAACATGAGGAGTGACAGGATAATTAAAGGGACAATCAAATCTTTACAGGTGCCCCTGTGGCCCCTGGCTCTGGCACTTCAAAAAGTGTAATACTATTTAACCTAATCATATACCTAATTCTCTGAAATGACGCATTGTCATTAATTTCTAATAGTCATCATAGTCACATAAAAAAATTAACTAAACTAATTCGCATTGAATTGTCTTGTCTATCCCTGTAAAAACAATCTAAACAGAATTAGAGACTTGCAAAGCATTGTTAGAACTAACCCAGTAAAACCAAACTGATGAAAAAGAACAGACTCACTGAACTCACCGCATTCTCAGATCAGTCCTTAAAGAAATTGGGTGTAATAAAACTGATGATGACAGACAAAAACACCAAGAGGCTGGACAAGCTGGTCAAAAAAGCCAGCTCAGCGCTTGGCAGGAAAAACAGTGGTTGAAAAGGACACACGAACAAATAGTCGACACCCTCTCACGGCCTCCTGTTTGGGCAGAGGAGCAGCAGTGGCATGTGGCTCCTCTCACTGTGCTGCAGAACTGAGTGGTTCCCTTGTCCCCACTGCAATATAACTCTTTAATGCTCTTTGACCGCTTTTTTGTTCTACTTTTTATTATTATTTAACTATTCTATTTATTATTATTGTTTAGTGTTATTTCTATTTTAATTATTTTATTTATGAACATGCCACTAGATATCTAAATTTCCCCTTGGGGATAAATGAAGTTTCTATCTATCTATCAAACTGGATAGAATTATGGCTTTATAATTACTCATCACATACAGGTCTGTTGGGTAAAGAGAATATTTGGCTGAATGATCATTAGTTACAGTGACAGTCCCCATGGAGCAACTGAGGGTTAAATGTCTTGTTCAAAGACACAATGGTAGAAAGTGGGGGTTTGAACCTACAACTTTGCAGTCAATGGGTTCATAGGTAAGCAGTTTACCCACTAGGCTACTACCACCCTGTTGGGCATGCTTCACACTACATTCATAAAACAAAACCACACATACAAATGCTCACTCACCATTACTTCGCTTCCACAGCACTCTATATGCTGTTGCCCCCTGAACTCCAACCCAGCTGATCCTGATCACTTCTCCTCGTGGTTCCTGCTGTAAATCAGTAACACGTCCAACCACAACCTCGTCCGAGACTAAGACCAAAAAAATGAGAGGGTTAATCTTTAGCAATCTTAAATAGCAATATATTAAAAATACATTCAAGAAACAAATTTTAACTAATATGTTTGATATATTTTGCAGCACTCAGCTTCATGCTCATGAAAGTGAAGGGCGGTATTTGTCTAAATAATTATTTGACAGTTTTTCAAAACAAACCTTACCTTAGAATAAAATGACAAACCTTTGGTGAACAGTATGTGAACATGAGCTGTGCTGTCTCACTACATGCATTGTGTCTTCACTGTAATACAACAAGTAATGATGATGCGCAATTAGAGGTGGTAATTGTGCTGAGACCTGTTCTGGTGTTCACAGTTGTAGCAGCTCCCTCCCTGGAGCCAACCAGTCCAGAGACAGATATTACATAGGCGGAGCTAGGCTGAAGTCCATCAATGGTGTAGGAACTGGCATCAGCAGACACAGTCTGAGAGTTCTCCACTCCTGCAGTTAGAGTATATAGTGTAAAAATACAATATTATAAAAATGGAATATCTAATCCGAAATCTGTAATGAGTAAATTTACTGTAATGTATTAATATAAAACTAATTTGGCTGCAGACAAATGTATAATATGATAGACCTGTGCTAGTCCTGTGCAACAATATATTACACTATTTTTCTCATTTAATAGTTTATTGTGTTTTTAAAGTAACAATTTACATTTGTCAAGGACTCAATCACCATTAGGCTTGCATTACTTTTCCAGGGCACTTAGCATTGATCTCACACATACCATCACTCCGCTGCCAGGTGATTTTGTAGCCTGTTGCTCTGGCTGCAGGTGTCCAGGATATCTGAATGCGCGTGGAGCTAACATCAATGATCTGAAGGCCTGTGATTGTCACAGCATAGCCGCTAGTTTTGGTGGAGAGGGTGGCCACTTCTCCGATCTGACCATTACTCACAGCAGCCACACGCACAATGACTGATTTATCAGGCTGTAGCCCTTCTATAGTGAAGCTATTGACATCAGCGCCCAGCATCTGAGCGGTCTGCTCTGCATCTGAGAAAGAAAGTTAGATTGAGGTAGAGAAAGAAAAATGAATCTTGAAATATAAAGTCTCAGTTCAATTACAATTGTGATGAAAATCATTCAATGCATCGTGAAATCTCAAATTTTATTGTGATACAATTTGATATGATTCTTTTTGAACATGTAAAATACAAAACAAAAAAAACCATTTATTTTAGAATATTTTTTATTATATTAGTACATTTATACACTTACTACTGCCTTGTCTCCAAGTGACCCTGTAACCTGTTGCCCCGGTAACTCCAGCCCATGTAATCCTGATTCGCCGACTGTTGGCATTCACTACACGCAGGCCAGTCACCTTACTTGGAATTTGGGCTGTCAAATAGTCAGTCATGCAAAATGATTAAGAACGCAAAACAAATCCAGTCATTAATTCATCAATCTATTCATCCATCTGTCCATCAAGCATCCAACTATGCAAACATGTGCTGCTTTTTGATGCTCACTGAAGCAGCGTGCCCTTCACTGCTCCTAAAAGGTAATTGTGCCTATGGAACATGAGCTGGCATCCATTTAAGACATATCAATTCCAAGTTAGCATTAATGTTGGCAACTTAACAAATGCAAGAGATATCATTTATAATACCACAAGCAAAACAAGCAGGAGCATGTACACATACAAAGAGTGCTACCTGCTTTACATATTATGGGCATTCACATAAAAAAATAGCTCTAGACTGAGACACTCTCTGCTGCAGGAATGTCTACCGTCGCTTCTGCAGATTTTATGTCAAGTTGATATTAGGGGTAGATATCATTTCATGTCCCAAATTACATTTATTGTCATTTTATACTGATTTATTGTATATTAGACCCAGGTGTGTAAGACTTGATTTGCAACTAAACAGTGCAGTAGATGTCCAAGGATAGGAACAAGGATAGGAACAGACATAATAATACTCACTATAAAAATTATAATAAATTATAATAAAGCATTTTTTAAATGAACAATTTACACCTCTTTCATATTCCGGCTTAGTAGCCTAGCATGAGAAGTGTGATAAATAGGTAAGAGACCCTTTTTTATGGGTTGGTCAAAGGAAAGCTGCAGTCTGATCAACAGACAGATATGTTTATACTCCAATCCAATCCAATCCAACTTTATTTGTTTAGCACTTTTAGCAAAAAAGTGCTTTACAAGACTATGTTTATACAATGGTTATTTATCCTGTTTACCCATTCCAATTTGAGGAACCTCTAAATTCAAAACACAGATAAACAACCAAACTGATGCACAGACCTGCTTTGATGTACACAATGACTGGGTCTCCTTCGTTGGATCCTACTAGTGCAGTCACACTTACAGAGTAAGACACACCTTCCTGAAGGTCAGTTATGTCAAGGGTAGTCTGGTTTCCAGGAACAACCCTGTTCAACTCTATCCCAGCTAAAGAGAGACAGACAATGTCAAAAGATTCTGTACAAATTACTCAAAATATAAAAAGAGAACAATTTAATCAATGCACTTAACAGAAAATGTATTTGCATGTATATTTATAATAGTATATTTTAATCATGTTGACATGTCGTACATATTTCAATTAAATCAATTCATTGTTTCACTTTTCTAATGTATTTGTGACAATTAGATTTTACGCCTTTCACCATCATGACATTTTATTAATAACTAGAAAACAATTAGATTCTGCATGAATAATTGCAATAATCTCAAATTATGTAATAATTGTGAGCATTCAAGTTCACTATAAATCTCATTTTCTTAGATCAGTTTCTGCATATATGTTAAATACATTCTTACATTCAGTGTTGAGAATGAGGATGTTGTACTGTGTTGCTCCAGTGACCCCTGTCCAGCCCAGCCGCACACTCCTGCCTAATGACTCCAGCACTCGCAAATTGGAGACTCTACCAACTGGCTGCACCACTAAATACAATATTCATACAGTAAACAACTGAATGCAAAACACAAAATTTACACTGATCAGCCACAACACTAAAACCTCTGACAAGTGAAGTGAATAACATTACTTATCTCATTACAATGGTACCTGACATGGGGTGGGATATATTAGACTTCAAGTTCTTGAAGCTGATATGTTGGTATCAGGAAAATTGGGAAAGCATAAAGGTCTGAGCGCCTTTTTTAATAAGGGCCAAATTGTAATGGGTAGGTGACTAGGTCAGAGCAAGTAGTTTACCTGGGGAAGAGATGGCACCAGGATATGCCTTCTCTGGAAAGAAGGGAAGCCAGCAGAGGCAGTGTGATGTTTTGGGGAGAGTTATGTGTATGTTTCTTTGTCAAATACCACCTACCTAAACATTGTTGAAGACTAAGTACAGCCCTTCATAGCAACAGTATTTGCTAATGGCAGCGCCAACTTTCAGCAGGATAATGTGCCAAGCTACACTGTGAAAATTACTTTTGTTTGGGGAACATGACAAAGAGTTAAAGGTGTTGACTTTGCTTCCAAATTCCCCAGATTTTATATTGTGTGTTTACACTGTCTGATGGTTCTGACCTGTTGATTCCGTTGAGATGATTGTGGACTCTTCTCGTCCATCATATAATGTGTACAGAGTTATGACATAATCTGTGCTTGGCTGCAGACCTCTTATCTCATAGCTTGTGGTGGCCTGAGAGAAAGTCTGTTTCTGAGCCCTGCTCCCTGTGATCATAGAAATAGGCAACATGAAAAACTTGTATTATGTTACACTAACTTGGAAACTGTTATAATAAAAAGGGAAAAAGAGAACGAGGTAACCAAACAAAACAATGAAAATTTTGTTACTAACATTTATTACAAAATGAGTTTTATTAAACACAACATAGTAATTTATGATCCAAAATTGTACTGACAAAAACTAACAAGAAGTTGCAACAGTAAAATGTCTATGTAAACAGTGACTTTTTTAAAAGATTGTAATCGTATATTGCTATTGGAATTATTACAATTTGAACTAATGTGATCTCAAGGTCTCAAGGTTTTCGTGGCATAACATGTGCTGCAGCAGTGCGCATGTGACTCACTCTCTCCCTCTTTCCACCACTCCAGCCGGTAGCCCCTGGCTGTTTGTATGAGGTTCCAGGTCAGTCTGATGCTGGTGGATCCTGTAGTTGTGGCTCTCAAAACCTGCTGCTCTGAACGTTCTGAAGCACAGCCACATAACAAATATTTTAGCTTTCTTATAGTCATTCAGACCCATGTGTGACTCATCAAAAGACTGGATTGCCAGACAGTGAGTAAGCATCTGAAATGAAAACACAGTGTGTTTGTGTGTGTGTGTGTGTGAGTGTATGTGTATGTACATGTGTTTATGCGTGTGTACCTATCTTAAAGCGTGCAGTTGCGGCAGAACCCTCAACTTCTCCGTTGTACAGAGCAATGACTGTAACTATATATTCTGTGTCTGGGAGAAGATTCACCAGAGTATAAGCCTCACTGTCACCCCTCACCTCTACAGTCTCCACATCACGTCCTGGAACAAACAAAAAGAAAAAAGTGATAATAAAGGGCTTAAGGTTTATGAGCTTGTATGAAAAGAGCTGTTTGAAGACAGGTCATTTGTTCACTGTACACTGAATATATAAAATATAATGCGTCTTTCCACAGTTTTATAATACAATGAAGACAATATCCTGTCCGGGTATTCAAATAATTGGTACCAATATCAATACTTGACCCTTAATTTTATAGCTGATTTCCAAAAATAAAATACATAAATAAAAGTGGGTGTGACTTAAACCAGAAATGAGACAATCATCAGTCTAGATTTGGTTAGAACATGCTTATTAGTTCATTGACTAACGTACTGACATAAAATGATATGAATGATATGAAATTTAGAGCCCCATTCAAACTGACCTGAGTGAAATTGAGTACTGACCTCTGAATGGCCCCCACACAAGCCTGTATCCTCTGGCACCACCTACTCCTCTCCAGCGAACTTCAACACTGCTGTTCGAGACTGTTACAACGGAGAGTTCTTGCACTCCCTCTAAACGCACTACATACAGTTCAATACACACACACACAAACACACACACACAAACATAGAAAACAGATCAGGTACTCATACATATAAGCCTCCCATCATGACTAGCTGAACTTAGCTGAAGTATATAAAGAGTAAAATAGTACAGCACACCGCATGTATGCACACAACACGACAATGTAAAGCAGCAGGTGTGTATGTGTATGTTTTATGATCGTGTACACTCACAGGTACGGGCAGAAAGTGTAATGGGTACAACGTTGTTATGAGGGAAGAGAGGGTACAAGTTGATGATGTATTCTGTATCTGCTTGTAGACCATCCAGTGTGAAAGAAGTGGCCTCCACCCCAACTGTCTGCTCCCGCAGCAGAGTTGCAAGCTGACCTGTAAAAAAAACGATAATATATTCAAACATTTATGGGTTAACACTATTTACTCTGTAGTAGTATTATATGCTTTTTTGATTATGGGGTCTGGATTCTTTGCTACTATACTACACAGGTTAAACAGATGTTCGGCTCAGACTGACTCAGCTGCTCCACACCTTTATTGAATGTCCATTAATTAACTACAAATAATTTCCTGAATGATTAATTACGTAATATTTTTAGACATTTATTTGTGCTGTCTTGCCTGCAACCAACAAGCAATGCAGAACATCATTATTAGCCAACACATAGAAAGACAGAATTGGGAAGAAGTGGTTTCAGAACACATGTGATGTCAGAATTGCTACAGACCTCTAAAAATGTTTTGGAAATGAGTATTTTTTGTAAATGGAGTGATTGTCTAGCAAGATAGACTGAAATAAACAAGAGGGGTGCCAAATTATTGAGAGAAAACCTAATTTTCTCCACGGGCAATTTATCCATCCCCATCAGGGGAGAGAGCAAGTCAAAACTGTCACCCAAGGAAAAGTAATTCCAGAGTCACAACTTCCTGCCCATTGAGAATGTCCTGACTAAGTTGCATTTACTGGATTAAGGCCATGACTACGACAATGTTCAACCCTTTCAGCTGCCGGAGACATTAAAACCACATGAGAAATCTACATTGTCTCCAACCTCCCTCACCTTCCCTGAACCATACAGAATCTGGTTTCTACTCAGACAAGGTTATCGCATTCCCCGCACTCAGATACAGCTCTTATCAACAATTAGACCATAGAGTTAATGAAAATAGAATTGAGAACAGGACTGGTCTCCCAGAAATCTAAATGGTTCAGTTCACACCTACGAGGAAGAAACTATTCTGTCAAAATATAAAATAATGTCTCTGAGAGTGTGCCCCAGGGTCTGATTCTTGGCCTGCACTTACTAAATTTATACATGCTTCTTGATCAAAGCCTACAAGGCTATGAGATATCTTACCACAGCTATGCAGATGATACTAAGAATTACTTGTCCCTCTCTCTAACAGTTTTGGCCCTCTAGACTTTGTAAGTGCCTTAAACACATCACTAACTGGACAGGATCAAACTTTCTTCTTTTGAAAAAAAAGATAAAAAACGAGATTATTTTATTCAGGAATTGTAATGAGAGGCACAGAATAACAGTCTATATGTAATAGATAGCTCTAAAATAAAAAAAAAACAACAAAGTAATCTTTTTGCACTAATGGACTTTGATCTCAGCTTTTTATCCCTCAATAAGGTTAGACTTTTTTTTTACTAAACATGTCCTTGATAAACTCACCCATGCCTTTATTTCTACCAGGATTTATGACTGGAATGGTCCCTTAATTGGACTCCCAAAAAACACAATCAAACAGTTGAATGTAGCTGTCAGAATTCTCACTAGGAGTAAAAGAAGGTAACCACCCCATTCTACAATCCTAACAATGGATACCTGCATGTTACAGAATGGATTTTAAGGCACAATTACCTGTCTCTAAATCAATAAATGGTATTGGCCCCACTTATTACCTGATATGGTGCAGATATGAGCAGAGCAGAATTCAAATCATTACGAGCGAGTGAGTCGTGACTAAGGTAAAGATTAAACTTGAAGAAGCAGCATTTAGTTAATATGTTGCCCTTAAATAGAACCAGTTGACAGAGAGCATTAGAAGACCCCAGAAACAATACATTTTCAAATCTTGTTTGTAATCATTCCTATCTGACCAGATCAGATCAGGTTAATACATTGTTACATCTATTGCCTTTCTATTCTGCAATTAATCCTCATTATACAAGTTTTAAAATAATTTTCACTGTCGTGTTTAATTTCTTCTGGTTTAAACCTATTGTTTTAATTGTGGTTTAAATATGCTTATAATTTCTATTCTCTTATCTTTTTCATCTGCAAAGCAGTTTAATTTGTAAAGCACTTGGATCTGTAAAGCCTTAGGAATTCACTTTACTCTCATATATTATGGGTCATTTTCTCTGACAGGGATTAACTGGACTACACAGCATTCCAAATGGAGATTGTCCACTGAGAGAAAAACATAGTCCGGGGTGGCTGCTCTAGGGCATCCTATTCTATTAGCAATGCTTTTCTATGGATGTTACACAAGCACTGTGTGAACACTGAAGGCCGGTAACAGCAATGGTTTGAGCTACCTTGAAGTAAATGAACTGACAGATTAGAAGAGATGCCTAGATATGCCAGGGATGCACAAAACTAGTTTTGATCAGTGATTCCATGAAAGACAACTAAGAGACCCTCTGAAGAGTCAAATTAGCTTGTGGATAACACAATTTTAAATATCAATACACTGAATGTTTTGTCAAAAAGAATGTTCTGCAAAACTGTTGCAAAGGCTGTTGGACTGTTTTTGACCACAGCTGGTATTTTCCAAATATTTAAAAAAAATTATAATTAAAAAATGAAATGCAAAATAATCAAATGAAAATGCAATTTTGATTTTATCTTCATTTTCTATATCACAGTTCTATCTGATACTGGTTGAAAACAGATGTTTCTTGTAAGTTTCTTGTCATTTTTTTCAGAAATGTTCCAGTGAGAGATCCATGATCAAAGCAGAATACGTGTAGGCGGGTGTAGGAAACCTTGTGTGAGCAAGCATGGAAAAACAAAATTCTGTACCTCCACAATACTCAAACCCAAAGTGGCTTTCAACTCAACAGATCTGAGTCAATTCAGCCACAAAAAGACAAACATTCATATCGTCATCTGTATGTCAGACAGCAGGACAGGTTGAGACATTTTTTACCTGCCTACAAAACTGACTAAGTACAGAGACACACCTAATCTTACCTATTAAGATCTGCCAACTCAAACACTAGCCACAGGAACCGCACCAGATATGCTCAACATGTCTCAGCTATGCTATTTAATTGAGGAACAGAGGTACATAGAGTTCACAGAAATTACTTCCTTTCACTTCAACAGAGCTGACTACACAGAAAAGACAATGAAGCATCCATAAAGCCAGAACAGAAACTCCTTTAGTACTTTATTGCACACACAGTTTGATATTGGTTAAAGAACTGTTGTATATGGGGTCTGCACAAAGATACCAAAGAAAAGAAGTTGCATGGGATATCAAATTCGATTGGATGATCAGGGGCACAGTATTGATCACTTAAAGATTCTAATTTTGTAGTTGGGCCTTTGAGGGATGTACAGGGAGAGAGAGCAGAGGAGCAAGTCGCTTTAACAGTGCATAGGTGAAAGAGAGTCTCTGAGTGAGCATTGTAACATCAGCTTACTCAGCCAGCTTTAGCACACACAAAGTAACATGAAGGAAAAAAACAGCAAGCCTAAAGAGACAACAGGTCTCATAAACAGCTTTTTCACGACACAGGTCGGTTATGAAAATAAAGATGTGTGAAACTGTTTGTCGATTATTATTAAAAAGTTATAATAATCCCATGAACACGTATTTAGCTACAAACCAAATTGTTAGGCGATTTGAGGCCGTATCTTAACTTTTCAGCCTAACACAGTTATTTTTTCTGATTATCGGATCTGTTTGGTCACGTGCACCCCCGCAGCCACCATTTTTAGCTGTGCACGTCAGAGATGGAGCGCAACCACAATTGTTATGGTATAATCATCAAACTACGATCATACAGTGACCATAAAAATCTAAATGATCTTATGTAAAATTCTTAAAAGTAGACCCATTTCATCATCATTCTCTTGATCAACTTCTTAATGAGTTCCCCACTAAATTTGAAGAAGTTCCACATGTGCTGAGAGCACGTTGCTGAAATCCAGTTTTTTGGGGGCATTTAAAAAGTAAAATACTAGATATACACACATCTCACAACAACCAAATTATGTATTGATGTGCCAAATGTGCTCATATGAACCATCAAGTGAACTAACAGATGAAAAAAGAAGCCAGTTCTGTTTAAGATGAAGGGCTGACCATGTATTTTCTTGGCTAGAACTAGGCAGATCAGCAAGCTACCCGGCTAAAACATACTTGGATAAATAATGTAATTACTGGTTTATGTGACAATAAAAACAAACACAGACATGACCTGCTATTTATATTTGTTTATGACAACTTTTCAAGCATTTAAGCGTAAGCCCACAGATCAAAGTATTTTCAAAGGGCACATAGCCCTTAAATGAACGTAAATTTTGAAATGGACCATTCTTTCCACACTTCATGCAGTCCATATGTGTAAAACAGCTAGTGTTGAACCTGGATTGTTTGTTTAAATAAGGTTACATGAAAGGGTGCATTTTCCATATTCCCAAATTTGCATTGGTAGTGTACACTTATGTGTATTAGTGTGTGAATGTTTTTGATTTCACCCCAGCAACTGAACCAAGCAACAAAAACCCCTCTACCGCCTAGGGCAAGATAAAAGCATAACTACAACACATTATTCTAGTCACTGTCCTCTCCACTGCTCTCTGTTTAACATGCTTTCAAAAGTAGCTCAGCTTTTGTGCCTAGTTTTACCTGTAGTATTAACCCACAATCCCATACTCTATTTTTCCAGTTCTTTAGGCAGTGTTTCCCTCCTGTCATTTTTTTTATCCTTACTTTAATTAGAGGATTTACTTTTGAAAAGAGGGGGGTTAACTGATTCAATTATGTGTATGTGTGTGTGGTTGTGTATTACCTCTGGGTCCATATGTGATTCGATAGCCTTGTATAGGGCCATTGGGAGTGTCCCATGCCAGAGTCAAAGTGAAGAATCCAGCCTGCACCAACCGCAGAGAGGCCACGCCCGGAAGAGACCCTGAGGAAAGTATAATAATAGAGAGAATAATAAAGGAGCTTTTGTGCTATGCAAGACAGTATATGTAGGATTCTCTTTAGCGGTCTCCTAGTGTCTCAGGTTTTTCATGCACGGGCAGGTGTGCACGTTTGTATGTGTATCTGACTCACTGGTTCGAGCTCTGGCAGACACAGCCTCTCCAACGCTGTTTGGATATTGGGGTATAACAGAGACTAGGTAGTCTGTGTCTGAGCGAAGTTCCCGTGCCATATAGATCTGCTGACTGGCTGGCAGTGTCTCCTAAAAGACAAAAAGATATTACACATTGCATGAGAATTTGAGTGTTTGAGCGACATATTGTACTGTATTAGAAGCGTGTACCTCCATTTTGTTTTATCTATTACATGCACATTTCTCCATTCGTGAAAACTCTTCAAAATAATAAACAAACTGAAACATGGTAAAAGCTAAGATTTCATGATTTCATTTCCTAATCAAAATTAAATCATTGTGGTGTCATAAATTAAACCCCATTGTGGTGTTGAGTGACAAACAGTATATTGCATCACACAAGTGAAAAAATATACTAATCTTCAGATCAGTATTCTTAAGAAAATCTAAATTTGTGATCTACAATATAGTTACAATATATAGCTACCATTGTTCATCTCTGGCAGAACACACATCCATAATCACCAAGAAAGAGAGAAGGACACACAAACTGTTCACTTAATCTCTCACTGAAATAAAAGTCTTTGTAAATGTACTGTTAATTTTGAGATTAACTTTAAATTCGGGCTTAAATTCAAGATGAGTGACTACACCCAAAAAAGGTAGACAAAAGTGAATTTTACCAAGTACTAAAGCCAACTCCATCACAGTATAACAGCTGCCACAGCACAAAAGGCATAACTACAAGCCTGAACACTTTCCCTCCACCTATCTCGTATAAAATCATGCACACACATTCACACACACACACACTGTTCACAAAGTAACAAAACAGCACTAGTCTTTATCCTCACCTGCTGCCGTTCTGCTGTGAGTGGCTGACCCAGTGCAGTAAGTGGAGTGTACTGAACCACATAGCCAGTCACAGGACCTCCTGCAGCTGTCCACCGAAAACGAATTGAGTCACTAGTCTCATCTGAAACTTTCAAGTTGGTTGGGCCACTGAAGGGATCTGATAAATAGCAAAAGAAGTAAACATGTTGGTTGTATTTAGTGTGACTGTCTTGACATTCAATTTTTGAGTACATACAGAGTGTTTGTGTGCAAAACATGGATACCATCACTTGAATAGGAGCCTCCAGATGTTGCACATACACGTGGAGTCACCAGGGACTGTAGGGAGCTTAGAGCCTTAAAGTTCCCAATAAAAGAGGTGAATTCACTTTGAGGAGGTGAAGCAATAATGTTAAGTTCACCCTGATCTGCACTTTTTATACCTAAGATAGAAAGACACAAAAAGGCAGAGCCAACAACTCATAAATTATATTAATCAATGAAACAAGTAAACGAATTATAAAACCTGTCTAAGGGAACTCAGTTGATGCAGTTCTCACCGACTGCAAATATTGTGACCCCTAGGCTGCGTAGTTTCTGAGCTGGATCCCGAACATTGTCCTGAGATTTGCCATCTGTGATGAGAATAGCAATCTGGATAGAACGAGGAAGCAATGTAAAACAAACTAATGAGCTCTACAACAAATACTGAATGAACTTCATACATATGGATAATCATTCATATCAAGGGTGGCATTGACTAATGTGATTCAACAGCATTTGTCCACAAAAGTAGCATGAAAAGACAATCCTTTCAAGATTAATCCCTCCTCTCTTCATAAATCGCTCAACAAGGCTTCTCTTTATAAAAATAAAATCTTGTTTAAGATCCTTTAGGCAACATGCAGCACCATGAGCTAAAACAACACAAAAATACTGTAAAAAAAAGTAGTTACAACAATTAAAAGGCCATTAATGTTGTTTAAAGGTATGAGGTTTTCTTACTAATGATCTACTCCTATTAGGGTACTTACACAAAACAATATATTAACTAATCGTTACAAACAACACATGTGACCAATCAGCTCACCTTGGGCACATCTCTGCTGGCGGCAGGGTTGAAGAAATTATCTGCAATGTACTTGAGGCCAGCTCCTGTGCGGGTGTTTCCTCCTTTATAATTGAGGCTCTCTATAGCACTCACCAGTTCTGTGCCATTCAGATATGTGGTGAAGGTAAACTCAACTCTAAATACCACAGATACAAACACACATGCACATATTCAAATAAGACCCAACCCATTTAGGACATTTCAGCAAGAATTAAAGGAATAATACACTTCAAATTTTCACAGTTCTACAAAATATGTCTTGGATGATTGACAACATAGAGGGTAAGCAGAAAAATAGTGCAATTTGATTTTAATCAAACTATTCCTTCGAAGCAACTGCTGCAGTAAAAACATTTAAATGCACACACCTTGCAGTGTCACTGTACTGCACAGCTCCAAAGCGAACGCCAGTGGGTCCCACTGCCCTTGCAAAAGGTTTGACAATCCCCGCCATGAAATTTTTTACCAAAACAAAGTTGCCACGTCCGATACTGGATGACCCATCCACAAGAAACACAATATCCGCCTCACCGACATTATTACACTGGCCTGCATTCAGAGAAAGGTATTAAAAAACACTGCAAAATTAGTTTAATTAAATATACAGTACAGTTAATACAGTACAACATTAAAAACCACTGCAAATGTAGCTAGATTTTTAGACTTAAAGATTTCTGTGTAAGGAGTCATCACTGTTCTTACACCACAAGCAGATGTGAAATATAAACGTACATATCACAGAACCAGAAAGCCATACAGTTCTACAAATAGTGAACAGTGGGGATGCACTGATTATCTTTGCACTGGAATATAAATAGGTAGGTATGTGCACAATGCAAACATATTCTCATAAATGCATGTATAACACATTTCAAGGTGTGCCACACTTTCCTACAACAAGAACTATATATTTCCTCTACAAGAAACAATGTAAAAAAAATCAGTTATATTCAGGGTGCCCACACCTTGATTAACATCAAATTCAAGGACCTTTCAAGGACTTTCCAGGGCCAATATCCTCAAATTCAAGGACCACACGCGGCGGCATTAACCTACTGATATTGCTGAATAAGGGTGAGAAGAAATATCGATTTTGCGATATATATTGTGATATTTCAACTCACGAATGAGTACCGGTACGCTCTTTCCCAAAATCGGTTATTTAACCACTACAATAGAAGTCCAGCAGGGGGTGCTCCTCATGAGAATGACAGTAAAGCGGGCAGAAACACCAGGCGAAGAAGAAACAACACGAGAGCAGAAGGGACTTAAATTTGCATTTACATTGATTTTGTACATTGATGTGTCACTGTTAAAAAGACATTTAAAGGTCCCATTATATGAAAATTTCACTTTGTGAGATTTTCTAACATTAATACGAGTTCCCCTAGCCTAGTTTACCTAGTTTACTCTTAGAATGTGTCTGTAACATTAGCTCTGCTGCTAAACAGCCTAGTTAGCAGGCTGCTGTCGCAAATGTAAACGTAGATAGCATCAGGTATGTGTGTGAATGGTGTGTGAATACACACATTAACTTGAGTGTTGTACTTGTGTGTTTTTTAGTCAACCGTGCTGCTGTTAGTCTACTAGCCATGGCTATACACTGTAAACATTAGCGCACGGTACCACAAGCTGGCCCCGCCCCCACCCTCCTCCTTGCGCCTTGCCTCTCTCCTCCATCATTTAAAGCTACAGAAACAGCACATCCCAGGGAAATCTCACTGTGGGACTGGCTCAAAGTGGCTGTAATTATGCACCAAGGCTGAATTTCAGAAAGAGACTTCAGGTACAGTATTAGGGAACCACTAAGGCCTATATAAAAGCATTAAAAAAATCAGCATGTCATGGGACCTTTAAAAGCAGTTGATTCTTAACTGATTGTATTTCAGTAATTTCAGTGCAAAATAAAAAAAAATCTATTTGTTTTTATTTAAAAATTAGATATCTATTGTAGGCTATCTTGTGCAATATATAGATTATCGCAGTATTGCCATATTGTGATATTATTGGTATCGTGAGGAATGTATCGCGTATCGTATTGTGAGATACTTTGAGGTTCCCAACCCTATTTGTTATGGGAGACAACAGCCAAATGCTCTATTGCCCAAACACAGGCAGACGCTTTACATGTCACATGTATCCGAAATAATTCACATTAACTTACTGAGGGTCACTGCCAAATTGACAAAAGTCAAGTGAAATGTTGGGTAAATTTTCACAGGCTGTGAGACTTTGGAGTGTTGGCCAAGAGTGTTGCGTTCCATCACTGGCTTTACAGCTGTGAGGAGGAGCAAAATGTTTTTGGGCATGACTGCCCAAAGTGTGTCCCGCAGGCCAGAGTTGGTCCATGAGGATATTTGAGTTAACTTGCCAGAAATCTACCCTAACACCATGGCTTTCATACCTTATATAACTTATTAAATTCTTAATGTGCTTTTAACATTGTATTTTCATGGAAAATAAATTGTGTAACCTTATAAATCAATTTTAGAACTTATCTGCTAAAGAAATTTGTATGCTGACTCAAAGTGATACAAGGTACAAAACTGTCGCATTTGGCAACGATGAATCCTAGACTATTGAACAAGCATGCATCTAAAAATGCCCAAACATTAACTTATTATGCCCCTGCTGCCAATTCTGATTATAACTATTGCCTTAGTGCATTAAAGTCGGGGTAACATTACTACATTCAGGGCAGTGGTACTCCAGGACAATGATATGGACCACAAGGACCATAGACCATGATCTACTACTGGTCTATGATCCATTACTTAAATGTATTTGCCACAACAAGGTAACACTCCCCTTTTCTGTATCAAGGATTGGCTAAAAATAGTTGCAGCTGTTCAGTGAATATGCATGAGTTGGGAAAAAGCCAGACATGTACAAACATTCAAAATGCAGTGTTACTAACAGATTAAAGGCTGTTAAAGACTATCAGTTAATGATAAAAAGCCTTTTGCCCTTCAGACTAGAACAAGGTTCAGGCTATGCCTGTTGGAAAAAATGTGTGTTCAGTTAGTGCGCTGGATTCTGAGGGGGTAGAAGGAGGGGGAAAAAAAAGTATGTAACGTAAGTTTATCCAAGAACTTGGTTTCTTCATAGGACTAAAATTCCAACACCTAACAGCCCCATTCCCCTTTCCTTTTCCATGTGCAAATGTCAGTTACATCTCTCTTACTGACAATAATATAACCATCTGGTAAGTAGAGTTGACCACTTACAAAGTGTAGACTTAGCAGCAACAATGAGTTTGACTTATGACTGCCATGTGCCATGAGAGTCATAAAGTCTGCCAGGTAATCGGTCATGCTAAGGTTGTCGAGCCCATAGTGACATTATGAGGTGATGTGGGTGAAAGATACATTACGATCATTTACCTTGAATGCTGAGCATCTGGCCTAATTTGAGAGCAGCGCCCCGCACTTTGCACAGTGTCCTGACAATGCGTTCTGCGTTGGCTTCAGACAAGAAGGGGCTGGAGTCTAGGACGGCCTTCTTGTCTCCTAAGAGAAGAAAGAGAGGCTGGTTCAATATGGAAAAATGTGTTTTTTTAATACACACACACTATATATATTCTGTTTTAGCATATATATATATATATATATATATATATTATACACACACACACACACACATATATATATATATATACACACACATACATATATACATATATACAC
>JBBPCY010000109.1:17592142-17612113 GCA_037974405.1 Brachyalestes nurse
GTGTTAATGCAATACTTTTCTGTGAGAAATACTTGATTTTCTGGAAAAATTTCAGGGGTACCAACAATTTTGTCCACATCTGTATATGCACCTCAAATTGACCAATTTGTCTCTGTCTCTGTCTCTCTCTCTCTCTCTCTTTTTTTCTTGTTCTCTCTCATTCTCTCACAGGGCCTGCTACTTCTCCTCAACCTCCTACTTCAAATGTAGAAGTGAAAAATGGGGCAGGACAGGATAATGGTCAATTTGACCTCAGTAAGGTAGTGGTAACACACTTAATCATTTTTACTAATGATACTAATGGTAAAAAAGTTAATGACTAGTCATCATTACCAGAGAAAAATGTTCAGAATGTCAGAGAAAAATATTTTGTTAGTAGCTCTTAATAGGGTCTTGCAGCAGTTGATGTGGTGCAGGTTTTTGTTTGCTGAGTATTTCCTTTCCACAAAACTGTCAGATGAAGTGCATGCAAAAATCACAGAAACTCTCAGAATCAACTTGTCGCTGAGCATTTAAGCTAGATCTGGATGGCCATGGGTCTATGGTCTGTTAGTTTTTCATGCTGATGGGAAACAAGTAGTTGTTTATCAATCCTATTCATCATGCCAGTGTGGTTTTCAGAGTGAGACATCTCCACTGAACCAGAAAATATTCAGTCTCCCTGAATTTTGTCTGAAGCCAATAGTAGTGAGTAAAGGAGATTTCCTGGCCAGTGTACTGCTTTAGTAAACGGCTTTGTTGTCTGTAGTCAGTGGTCCGCAGTGCAGCCTCCAAGGCTGTATTTGAGCATTGTCTCACCATTCGTTCACACTATCAGACAAGTTGTTTATTTTGTCGGGACCGCGTTTTTGCCTGACAGTGTTGTGAACAGGAACAAAATGCCAGTAGAAGCAAAAAAAGAATGTAGAGACCTATCACAGTGTTATTTACAGTGTAGCTGCAAATCAATTTCTCCCAAAGGAAATGGCTGTTCATTCTTATCATCTGCTAGTGTGCAGGCACAGAGCTTACAGTGAAACTGGTGTCTTATTTGATATTTCTATATAAAAAACAAATATATTGTAGAAATGCCAAACAAGGTGACACCAGCTCTCCTACAAGCTGTGCTTGTGTATTCACAGATGCAATGCTTTCTGCTTTTCTCCACTCCATGTTTTTGATAGTAATTTTAAATGTGGCACTACTAAGCCTGTTTTGTCCATTTCAACTTAACAGATGTCAGAAAAATAAATATTTTGACATAGCATGTATCGTGAAAGGTATTGTGATGTCACTGACTAGTGACTAGTCTGCAATTTCTACAGTAAAGTAGAAGAACATACCACCTATGTGATTAATGGTGGCTTAGTGTATGCACACACGCGAGTGTGTGTGTGTGTGTGTGTGTGTGTGAGAAAGAGAGAGAGAGAGAGAGAGAGAGAGAATGAGAATGAGAATGAGAGAGATGAGAAGCACTGCTGGCCAGTATGCAAAGTATGTTGGCTATGCAACATGCTCATTACCTGAAGTCTCTGTGAGCACATTTTCTGATTGGCCAAATCTAGGTTGCTATGAGCTACAGAGGTGGAGGTTTGGAATGATTAGTCCTCTCCTTGGTAACTGAAAGAGACATGCAAAGACAAAGAAAAATGCCCCGTCTCAAATGGTTGTTTACTTGTAATTGACAATACCCCAAATCCCCCTTCCTAGGTAACAGACACAGCAGATGTAAACACAAATAAATACAGGACTGATGATGAATGAACAATGGACAGAGGCAGATAGTTGAAGAGTGGATTGTGTTTCCAGTTACACTCATTGCATAACTCCATGCTGTAACAATAATGATTACCATTATATCATATTGGTGGCATTCACGCAAACATGTTTGAGCAGATGGACACAAACATGCTCAAACATGCTGCCCCCTGGCCAGATGTCCTGGTAGTGCAGCTTGTTTGTATGGTTATACGTGTGTGAGCTGCATTGGTAAATGAGCCTGTGTGTTGAAGTGATCCAGACATCTGTCCTGTAAACAGCAGTCACAATGGCACAGAGACAATCAGGTCAAAGTCCTGAATTTCTGGCGCTGACTGATTAGCTGCAGACCTGGTGGTTATAGGTCTAAAAATCTTATAAGAGAATATTTGTTATGCCATTCAATATACAAATGCATTTTCTCTGAATCATATTTTGAATACTCAGCAGAAGAATAAAGTTTTAAGAATTACCTAGTTAGTGTTAGGATAACAAATTATAGGCTACCTACTCTACTGCACCATAGGTTTGTGCTGTGTTGAACGAACGACTAGACTTCTCCCTATCTGGCAAGTAGAAGGTATAGCCAGTGTGCTGAATGTTCAAGCCTCATGATTGGCTAATCCTTATTATAAATGATCATTGTCAGGACTACCTTGTTGTACTGAGAAAAGATTACTGTTGTAAATCCATTTATCAAAGTATACAATACGGGAAACTATTAAGCAAAATATCACTTTGGATTTTCTCTTCCCTGCAGTTTTTGACATATTCACTTAGTATCTTAGCTCAGCGTGTGAAGGTTTGGAAGAAGATCTTTACAGATCCTGGTGTTTCCTCAGGTGGATACACACTTCATGAAGAAAATCCCTACTGGAGCTGAAGCTTCTAATGTCCTGGTGGGTGAGCTTGACTTTCTGGAGAGACCCATTGTGGCGTTTGTCCGCCTTTCTCCAGCTGTACTGCTAACTGGACTCACTGAAGTACCCATACCAACCAGGTATACCAAGTGTGTGTGTGTGTGTGCGCGCGCGTGTGTGTGTGTGTGTGTGTGTGTTTTAGACCTGGGTGGAAAGATGGCACAGCTGTGTGACAGTTAGTAGAGTTGGCCACATCAACATTTTCAATGTTGAAATTATGCCTTTATGCTGTAAATGCCTTTTTTGTTTTTAAAATACTATTTAGACCTAATTGGAAATACATGTAATAATAGAGCGTTAAATTATATCAAATGATATGAATAATCAAAGGATATTATAAACATATTGTTATATGACATGTCCCAGCCCAAATATCCATATATCATACTATAATAGCAGTACTGAAACTGTAACTTGAATAAATAAAATAATGTGATTATAGTTTTATACAATAATGCTACAGTTAATACATCTAACAGTAAAACTGTTATTGGCTGCAGGTTTATGTTCATTCTGCTTGGACCGGATGGAAAAGCTCAGCAGTATCATGAGATTGGCCGTTCTATGGCTACTATCATGACCGATGAGGTACAGTGAAGGCTGACTATACAGGAATTGAGGACATTAGCAGTAAGTGGTTTTCAATATTTACTAATCTCTCTTTCTGTTTTTGTTAGATTTTTCATGATGTAGCATATAAAGCAAAGAACAGGAGTGACCTTTTGGCTGGTATTGATGAGTTTTTGGATCAGGTGACAGTTTTACCACCAGGAGAGTGGGACCCCTCCATCCGCATTGAGCCACCAAAGAGTGTACCCTCACAGGTTTGAATCCCCACACGCCCACACGTGAATCTTATCATGTTTGGTACTCAAGGGGGAAGTTCACTGAAAATTGTATGTGCATTAGATTGCATTTAAACCTGTGTCAAAAACACGCTTAACACAGAATTCAAGTATATTTGCTACTTTAGTCTAGTTTACATTTTCTTGTATTTTTCTATAAACTATAGTTCCAGTTATGAATCTACCTGAAACTCTATAGAATTACTTTACATGTATATATTTGTACACCTAGTTTACTGATAGTAATGATCCAGCGTTTGTAACTGGTGCAGGAGAAAAGGAAGATGCCTGGAGTTCCCAATGGCACAGTTGTTCCGGTAGAGGTAGAAACACATGGGGAACATCATGGACCAGAACTACAAAGAACTGGGAGGTGTGTGTGTAGCTGTGTGTGCATGTGTTTATGTGCAATAGGATGAGTTGATATATCTTCCGTAATTCAGATGAAATTTTCCTAAAATATTAAATATGTTCTTCGTCACTCACTCACTATCTCTGTAGGTTGTTTGGAGGTTTGGTTCTGGATGTGAAGCGGAAAATTCCTTTTTATCTGAGCGATTTTAGAGATGGACTGAATCTGCAGTGTGTGGCGTCATTTCTCTTCCTGTACTGTGCCTGCATGTCTCCGGTCATTACCTTCGGAGGACTCCTAGGGGAAGCTACAGAGGGACGCATTGTAAGGACACACACACACAGATGCCTCAGCTTCACACAGACTGTAATTATATTGTAACTGAGCTTATGAGCACTCAGCTGTCTTTCTCGCTTTCACTATTAGAGTGCAATTGAATCATTGTTCGGCGCCTCAATGACTGGAGTGGCATACTCACTGTTTGCTGGACAGCCTCTCACTATTCTGGGCAGCACTGGACCTGTTCTAGTCTTTGAGAAAATCCTTTTCAAGTTCTGCAAGTAAGTAGAACATCTTAAGTAGTCTATATCATTTCAACAAAACACCTGTCAATAGTTTGGACAAACCTCATAGAAGGGTTTTCATTATTTTTACTATTCTACAGAATAAAAAAAACAGAAGTAACATATTTTTAATATATGTTGCCTCTAAACACACCCCCTCAAACTTTCCAGCATTAAGTGTCTAACTACTGATCAGTATCCTTATCTTCTTAGGGCCTAATTTATTTTGTAGTGAAGTATTCAGTCTTTACAAAGTCTCTTGTTATTTTTGCCAGCTTTGGTTGCCTGCTGTTTGCTGTCTTTCATTTTGGTTTCATGTTTTATTTTTGAGCCTTTTGAAATGTTGCCTCTGAGCTTTCTTGATTAATCTAGAATCTGTGACAGTCAGTACAAAAACTCACTTCAAGCACTACTTCCGATAAAAAAAAACTATCTGATATTTTAAATTCTTCGAAGTAACCACTTTGTAAATTGTAAACTGTAAGCATGCATAAGCTTTTAGATCAAAATACCTATGAGACTGTAATCAAGACCCTGTTTTTCCAGACACCTCACCTAGTGAATTTGACTTCTTAAAGGTGTACCTATTGCTGACACATTCAGTTTTGCTTCTATAATCTCTGCTGGATGTGAAGGTTCCTGCACGTCTGTTTCTCTCTCTGTAGAGACTATGATCTGTCATACCTGTCTCTTCGCGCCTGTATTGGCCTCTGGACAGCCTTCCTGTGTTTTATTCTGGTTGCCACGGATGCCAGCTCTCTGGTCTGTTACATTACACGCTTTACCGAGGAGGCCTTCGCTGCCCTCATCTGCCTCATCTTCATCTACGAGGCCCTGGAGAAACTTGTGCATCTGGGAGAGATTTATCCCATCAACAAACACAGCGACCTGGACAAACTCACACTCACATAGTGAGCACACACACTTACACACACACTTATTCTATCCCAGCAAGCACAACATTGAGGTCATTTTATTGTTTATTTTTAACACTGTTTGAAACACACCAGTAGCGAACATTTCATGATGATTGGACGAATAAAAATGACAAAAAAATTACAGATATAACGTTAAAATGTTAAATTGTGAAGTACTGGTAAATTAATTCAGTTGTGATTTTTAACAGGTGTTAAGAATGTATCTTCCTGTTGTAGAGATACGAATGGATACTAGACTCTTCTTAAATGAGTATTATATTATATTATATTATATTAAATGAGTGAAAGTACCCTGAAGTATAGATAGGCCGGTAAAAACACATGCAGTCACTCATACACACACACGTTTGTCATTACTGATGCTGATTTCTGTCCTCAGCTGTAAGTGCGCAGAGCCTGACAACCCCAGTAATAAGACTCTCACACTGTGGAGTGAAAGAAACATCACGACTTCTGCAGTGCCCTGGAGCAACCTCACTGTGAAGGTAACAGCATTTCAAATGCCCCATCAAGCTGTACTCAGACTTTATTCTAAGAGAATGTCCTACATAGTTGCAATAAACAGAAGCTTGAGAGAATCTTCAGCAGTAGGAGATGACCATCATTACACCATGAACAGTCTTCATGTTCAAACCACCATCACTCTGTGTGCTCACTGCATTGTAGCAGCATCTCAGTGCTCTCTGAAACAGAGCACATTTAGAGCTAATCCTCTTTATACTGCTGTCTCAGCACATCTAATGCCAATGTACTCACCCACAGTGTGTGTGTGTGTATGTGTGTAGGAGTGTTTAGATCTTCATGGGCACTTTGTTGGGACAGCCTGCGGTCATCATGGTCCCTACACACCTGATGTGCTCTTCTGGTCGTCTATCTTGTTTTTTTCCACTTTCTTCCTGTCCACCTTCCTCAAACAGTTCAAGACCAGCAGATACTTTCCAACACGGGTGAGGATAAAAAACCCAGCATTCAGACATACACATGCATGTCTGCAATTTAAGGCTGTACAATATGGAGAAAATATGTCCTGTATCAACAAAGGACTAATAATGTACTAAACATGTTTAGTACAATTTTAACAGGCTTCTTTAAATCCATAATCAGGCTTGCCAGGAGACTTGAGAAATCATATACAGTGTAAGATCAATTGGGTGGTAGATGGGAAAGGTAGGCAGAATGAAAACATTTACATTTATATTAACAGCATCTGTCAGATGCTCTAATCTAAAGTGATGAACTTTGTAGTCCACAAAGAACATGTCACAGTAGTAAAGTAAACGTAAAAGTAAATGTAAGAGCTGCATGTAGACTAAGATTTTACCAGAAATGGAGTTAGTACACTACCTATCAGATCACACACAGAGAGAAGGCAGTTTTAAACTATTTGTGAAGTTTGTGTTCGTTTATGACATGAACATGTAGTTGTTATCCTATGTGCTCAGTGATCAGGTGTATGCTTCAGTGGCAAAACTGAGAAGAGTCCTGAAGCATGTCTTTAACCTTTATGAGTTGGGTCAAGTCAGGCTGTGCTTGATGCTCAAAGAGTGCGAGCTGTAACCTGTGGTCCGATCAGTGCTGATAGGTAAAATGGAGCTAGAACATTTTTGGTATTGTAGGCGAACATTAAGTTTTAAATGTGATGCAAGCAGCCACAGGAAGCCAGTGACCTATCCATGACACTTGGTAACTGCAACCCTCAAGGTAGGACACAATCCATTGTGTCCTACTTTGGAACCAGTGATTTCAAATTTGATGAGTGAACCAATGAGGATCTAAGGAGGATCAATGATGATGTAATTGTTGACAGTATCAAAAGCTACAGAAAGATCAAGAACAATTAGAATCAAAGATAGTTTCGTTGTTTTGGCTGCATGACGCTCAGCTAAATGTGCTGTTTCTGTAGAATGTGCTGTTGTGAAGCCAGACTGATTTGGGTCATGAAGCCTATTTTGTGATACAAATAGGTTGAGTTGTATAATGATGTAAGGATATGGAGGGGATGCAACTGCAAACAATTACTTTATTTATAGCTACTGATAAAGAGGATAAGTGAATCTACTAAGCAGTGAAAACACTGGAAACTGACACAAAAGACAAAGAAGAGATCAATACAGCTGGTAGGGGTTAGTGATAGGGGTTAACATAAAGGAACAAAACCAAAACAGAAAGCATGTGAAGCAGGGGCATAACTAGGAAACAAAACATAATCAGAAAGCATCTGTAAACACGAAAACAATGATAGGGCGTGAAAGATAGAAGCAGAACAGCACAAGGCAAGACAGAAAGTGGAGGAATAGGATGGGGTGAGACTGTTAAAAGTTGGTTAGATACAGCATGCTCCATTTTTATGTTGCAGATTTCTGTGAGATTGACATCACGAAAATAAATTCATGCTGCCCCAGTACAAACACAGGCTGATGCAGAATATACACACTCAGTTTCAGCTTTGTTGATTTCACTTTTGTGTGTTTGTGTATATGTAGGTGCGGTCTATGATCAGTGATTTTGCTGTCTTCCTCACTATCGTGCTCATGGTCCTAATTGACTATGTCATCGGAGTTCCGTCCCAAAAGTTACAAGTGCCCAGCAAGTTCAAGGTACAACCTCACCCCCACACACACTCTAGATTTGCAGACAGAACACTCTCCCAGATATGAATATAATACATAGTTACATAGTACATGGTACAAAATGTTGCATGTTTCTGGTCATTTTGTCGTAGCCAACACGAGATGATCGTGGCTGGGTGATTAACCCAATTGGCCGGAACCCGTGGTGGACGGTTCTAGCAGCAGCAGTACCAGCTTTGCTCTGCACTATACTCATCTTTATGGACCAGCAGATCACTGCTGTCATCATCAACCGCAAGGAGCACAAACTGCTGGTGAGACACTGCTGGTGTGTGTGTTTGTGTGTTCAAAACTGGTAGTACCTTTATTAGTGCAAATTTCACAATTTTAGGGTCTATATGGGCCTGTGGGTCTATATATATCTGATCTGTATGTTGTTTGTTTACAATGTAATTAGCATTTTTATAAAATGAAGATGTTTTTATTGCTTGATTTTGCCCTAGCAACACTTTTTGGAGGCCTGTTTCTGTGTTCAGGTTACATGTTTATTTCAGCAGAGCATTGCTATCTCTCTTACAGTGACACTCATCACAACACACATTTCATGATGGGCCATTATACTGTAACTGAATCACAAAGTTGTCATGTTTCTGCCATGTTGAAATGTGCAGCAAAAGGCAAGACCCAGTATAGAACAAGACTGAGATTTACTGACCTTTTCCAGCTATCTGTAGGCGTTAAGTAGGTCATTCTTTGACATTGATTAAACTGCAGCAACTGGTGCGAAACAAACAAATAAATGAGTGACAATCAATGACAGGGTTCAGATGGTTAAATGCAGAACTGTGAAACATAGAATCGTCATGCTGTGAATAATTTAGGTTTTGCCAAAGCTCTACTACAAAGTATTTTTCCTTCTTCTCTGTAGAAAGGCTGTGGGTACCACTTAGACCTGCTGATGGTGGGGTTGATGCTGGCTGTGTGTTCTGTAATGGGCTTGCCGTGGTTCGTGGCGGCGACTGTGCTGTCCATCTCACATGTGAACAGCCTGAAGCTCGAGTCAGAAAGTGCCGCCCCTGGAGAACAGCCTCGCTTCCTTGGCATCAGAGAGCAAAGACTGACTGGCTTGGTCATCTTCCTACTCATGGGGTGCTCAGTGTTCATGACCGGGGCTTTACAAGTAATCACTTAGCATGTTCTTATACCCTTTATAACCCTTTCCAACCAATGAATTGTGCTGATATTGGGAGAAATCTTTGAAAATCCCCTTTAAGATTTGCAGTTATGCCTCCTGTGTTTCCACAGTTCATCCCCATGCCGGTGCTATATGGAGTCTTCCTCTATATGGGTGTCTCATCTCTGAAAGGCATTCAGGTACTTCCCACTTCTTCTGAACACAGAGCGACCTGTTTGTAGGGCACATCCCACATTGTCAAAAGTCACTGACACACTGACCAGTGGGTTACATACAGCCTAATGAGCATGCATTCATCCACCCACCTCTCTGTCTCACTGTCTCTCTCTCTCAGTTCTTTGACCGTCTGAAGTTGTTTGGGATGCCAGCAAAGCACCAGCCGGACTTTATCTACCTTCGTCATGTCCCTCTGAGGAAGGTCCACCTTTTCACTGTCACTCAGCTCACCTGCCTCGTACTGCTGTGGGTCATTAAGACTTCTCCTGCAGCTATAGTATTCCCCATGATGGTAGGTCATTTTAATAGTATCTGCTTGCACCAGGTGCCACATTTTTTAAACCACTTTAAACTCCTAAAATAACCTCCATTCCTCACTCATTTACCTAGTCGTTTTTATAGTAGTAGCTAAATAATTAATAGAAGAGACTCAATAATAAACCTTTTAATTAAGAACTGAATAATATACCTGAGGTTTAAGGTGTTACATATATTTACATGAAGAAAAAAAGCTGTCTTGTTTGCAAGCTCGTTATTTGGAAAGCAATTGTAAAAATCTAGTGAAGAAAGATGATTAAATACATTCAAATTAATTATGTTTAATTATTAAGTGAAATCAGCCACATCAAAGTTCTTATTTTTGTCTTTCTCATTTTGCATTTATGATGAGTTACTTTAAAGCACGATGTGTATGTTTTTTGTAGGTTTACATGTTTACATTTTGTGTTTTAAGAATGATAAGAATGAGAGTTAAAACACTGACCATGTGATGTGTGTGCTGTGTTTGTTCTGTGTGATGAGAGGTGCTGGCATTAGTATTCATTCGTAAGCTGCTGGATTTCTGCTTCTCTAAACGGGAGCTAAGTTACCTCGATGATCTCATGCCTGAGAGCAAAAAGAAGAAACTGGACGATGCCTCCAAAAAAGCAGAGGAGGTATTACAGACAATTGCACAAAACACCTAGAAAAGGTAGTACAGATTCCTGAGTGATCTGTATTCTGATGTCCTGAGCATCGGGAACTTTGTTTGTGTCTGTTTGTCTAATGTAGCAAGAGTCACAGGAGATGTTAGTTGATGACTCTGACAGAGAAGACAAGCACACAGTGCAGATCCCGATGGAGAGTAGCAAACCACTGCATTCAACTAAAACACCAGACCCTAGGTAACTCTCTCTCTCTCCTTCTCTCTTTCTGTTTCTCCCAAAGTGAACTAGCTAAAATAATATACTAACACCCTGGCCTTCCTAATATTAACCCCTTTCCTCATGTTGTTTTCCTTTTCTCTTCACTCCACTCCTCTCCTGTCCTCTCCTAGGACTGACCCCTCTGATATTAACATCTCTGATGAAATGTCTAAAACTACTGTGTGGAAGTCTCTTAGCTCCAACCACAAGGACACAAACCGTTCAGCAGGGCACACAAAGGCAAGGAAACACACACACACACACACAAACACATACACACACACACACTGTACTTTACTAACATCTAATTTCTGTCTGCTTTTCCCTAGTTGTTCTGTCACTCAGACTTTATAATGAATGCATTTAATATGTCAATGGTAGAATCAGCAATGTTTAATTAGGGCTCTGTTAATAAAATATCCTGCCAGTCTTGCCTGCCAGTCATATTGCATGTAACTTACAGGGCTAAATAAGAAGAAGACTGTGAGCGGATGCCACGTCCTAGGCAGACTGTTTCTTTTGGCCAATTTATAAATCCATGGCATTTAAATTGCTTGTTTAACTCATTAAATAGAAAAATAAATGTCCTATTGTGACTTTGGCTATTAGGTAGTGCTGTAAATGTGCAAGGGTGTCTTATGCATTCATTTAGCCCACAGAGTAGAAGAAAAATTGGTCAGGAAAGAAAATCGGCATCAGCCAACTTAGCTGTAAAAAAAAGGAATGGGTCATAAAAATTATGATCGATTATCTCTATGAGTATTTTCTTTCCATCCATATGTTAGATTTACAGACAAACAAACAAATTACACTCTGGATCAAGCACACATACAAAAATGTATGCTAGCAGGCGTTAACTAGTGAGAGATGTTTAGCATTAGTAAAATCTAAGAAATTATTTTAATATGTAATTTGACAAAATAATGTAAAAAGGCAGAACTGACAGTTACAGGCTGAGAATTGTGATTGTTGCATGTTCCTGCCAAATGTAACTTTGTTGCATGTTCCTGCCAAAAGTGTTGCTAAGGCTACAGTTAATGAAGAAACAGAACTGAAAAAGAAAATAATGTGCCTGATCTGGAAAAGTGGAGATTGGTGTGACTTTCTAATGCTTTAGAAAACTGAAGGACCTGAGAGAGGTGAGAACAAAGAATGAAGAAGTGCTTATTCTGCACTACCTCAAAAATGCAACTTCAAAATAAGTCCAAACAAATAATATGCTATTTAAATTCCTGTGGCTGGAGCAGGGAGCTTCTGAGGTGTTGCGCATGGTTAGCTGCGTCGCTGTGTGGCCACATGTACGTTCCTCTGTTCAAGGGATCTATCAGGGCCAGGCCTGCCAATGTCCAGCTCAGGGCTGAGAAGAGAGAGAGAGAGAGAGACGCTGTGAAAGTTCAGACTGACACTGGGAACAAGTGACACTCGAGCGCTAGACACTTGAAGTATCATGGTGAACGGACAAAGTATCTTGGTTTCAAATAGGAAAGGGAACTTAGGTGCAAATGTAAATCATTAGGATAGAGGAAGAAGCCAAACCAGAAATAACGAGGGGTGATGTGCCCATGCTCAGTATTCCAGAGACTGGGAGGGCTGGGGCTTGGCATAAAGGACGCAGCCGTGACACCAGGTGACTTGATTTTGTGCAATAATTATGGCAATATGTTAAATATGGTAATAATTCATAGCGGATTGTTACAGCATATCTAGAAGTAACAAAATGGTCCATCAATCTGATGCTAGCCAGCCAGAATTCAGATGTTCCAGCCTAGGCATACATATTTTGTGGGGAAGCTTTGGATAGAAAACAAAGCAAGGGGCTGTATTTGTTTGGCATCTGAGGTTTAGTTAGTTCAGTTAGTTAACTTCTGCCATACTGATTGAGTGTGAGTCATTGCGCTAGACAATGCAAACATGCTAATTTGAACAAACTGGAAAAGTTGTGTGCCCCCCAAATGCAAGAGCAGCTGTGTATACTTACATTTTCTTTTCTGTGTGTTTGTGTGTTTCCTTCCACAGGATTCCATGTGAAACGGACCCTTAGGGGTTGTGAATTATTCAGCCATTGGAAACCAATCGCAAAAATAGATACAGCCAAACATTCTTTCTCTTTCTAGGTGTCTTTTAAACATGTATTCAGACAAACACACATACACAGATCCTCCTAGCCATGAGGTGTGAATGTATACCTGTGTGAGTTTAGTTTGTGTATGTGTGTGTATTTACGTGTGCATAGAGGAGTAGAGGAGTGCACTTCTCTAAACCAAACCAGGTTATTTTTAATGTGTGTTCCATTGAGCAAACACTGTCTATGACATCACAGTATCGTGCCATGTGTGTGTTTTATTTTTTGGTGACATTATTTATTATTATTATAATTTTTAATTTGTAGAATAATACAATGGATAATAGTGTAGACATTTTTAACCTAAATTATTATTGGACATACTACTGTATATTTGTTGTGGTGCATTGTAAAAAAAAAAAGATGAATAATCTCAGTAATAAGAGTATGTCTTAAAAATGTGCTTTAGCTGGGTGAATGATTAGAGTAATATTTTAAAATCTGAGACGTTTATGTGCCTGAACATCCAAAATTCCCCAGTGTGAGAAAGATTTACTGGACATATAGGGAGTCAAGAATGTATTGAAACACATTAGTCACAACTGATAAATGTGATCAGTGCACTTAATAAGAACCAGAACCCTTCCATTTTGAGTGATTGTTTTATGTTAGACAGAGTTGAAAAGAGCAATAAAAGGCAAGCAGGGAAGATAGAGATGACAGAGTGGAGATTACTAAGTGATTACTAAGTTTTTTTGGCACCATTCTAAAAACTTCCCTTTGTTTGCAAGCACACCCCTCAATAATAAGCACTGTAGAGATGAAAAAAACAGATTTATCAGCATTTTACTGTTAAAACTGTTTGACACAGGAAAAAGAGAGGCTCCTCAGGGTATAGAGATCAGACTTTCATGTAAAGACACACTCTGCAGTTTTAAAAGCCATTTTATGATATGTGTACAGGACATTTATGTCCGTTTCTTTTTAGATACAGCTAAATCTCAGAGTATCATATTTATTGCATCTTCAGTATAGGAGAGATTTTGATTGCACTGTTTCCAAACAGAAAATATGTAAATGAAGACAGAGCATCAGTACATACCTTTTTGGGTTACTGGTTATTTGTTTTTGCATCTTGTCTGTCCATGAATTTGAAGGGGACATAACATAGCTCCAATCCCTTCCTTCAGCTTTATAGCAAATCAAGTGGCCGGGTCACTTGTTTTCCTAAAATTTTAATCACTTCCTCCCTGACTATTTTGTAACAAGCCACCCCATTGTTGTTTTTTAACTTGTACTATAATTTTAAATAAGGGTGCCACTTCAGTTGAGTTTCAGGACTGAATACAGTTTTAACCTCAATAAAATGTCTTTATTTGTAGTTGCACTTTGTGTAGATATACAACAAATTTCATTTTCTATTTTTAAGAGAATTATTTCAGAGTATAATTGCGTATTTATTTTAGTAACATTTCTTTTTGTATGTATTGTAATAACAGCTTAGTGAATGCAGTTAAAAATGGAAAGTTCAGCATGGCTGGGTAGCAGAAACATGTTTTCTTCTCGGTAGTATAGAAATAGCTGTGAAATGTGTGAAACATCAGATGAAGTGCGTGTGAAGTAGAGTACCAGTCAAAAGTTTGTACACAAACTCTCATTCAATAGTTTTTCTTTACTTTTTTTATTTTCTACATTGTAAATGAATAATGACAACTTCCAAACTATGAAGGAACACGTATAGAATTATGTAGAAAACAAACCAGAATATGTTTTACATTTTAGATTCTTCAAAGTAGCCACCTTTTGCTTTGATGACAGCTTTGCACACTCTTGGCATTCTCTCAATCAGCTTCATGAGGTAGTCACCTGTACTGGTTTTCAATAAACAGGTGTGCCTTGTCAAGAGTTAATTCCTTGTATTCTTAATGTGTTTGAGACCATCAGTTGTGTTGTGCAGAGGTAGGGTTGGTACAAAGGTCTATACAGTGAATAGCCCTATTTGACTAATGGTCTAATCCATATTATGGAAAGAACCACTCAACTAAGTAAAGGGAAATGACAATCCATCATTACTTTAAGACATGAAGGTCAGTCAATCTGTAAAATTTCAAGAACGTATCCTCAAGTGTAGCTGCAAAGACCATCAAACACTATGATGAATCTGGCTCTTAGGAGGACCGCCCCAGGAAAGGAAGACCAAGAGCTTACCTCTGCTGTGGACGATAAGTTCATCAGAGTTATCAGCCTCAGAAACCGCAAATTAACAGCACCTCAGATTAAGGTGCAAATAAATGCATCACAGAGTGAAGTAGCAGATACATCTCAACATCAACTGTTTATAGGAGATCGTGTGAATCAGGCCATCATGGTCAAATTGCTGCAAAGAAGCCACTTTGAGGAAGAAGAAGAGTGTTGCATGGGTCAAGAAACACAGAATGGACGTTAGACCAGTGGAAATCTGTCCTTTGGTCCGACAAGTCCAGATTTGAGATTTTTGTTTCCACCCGCCGTGCCTTTTTGAGACGTAGAAAAGGTGAGCGGATGGTTTCTACATGTGTGG
This sequence comes from Brachyalestes nurse, assembly GCA_037974405.1. Lineage (NCBI taxonomy): Eukaryota > Metazoa > Chordata > Actinopteri > Characiformes > Alestidae > Brachyalestes > Brachyalestes nurse. Next base: position 17,607,285 of record JBBPCY010000109.1, read on the forward strand.
TTCCCACCGTGAAGCATGGAGGAGGAGGTGTGATGGTATAGGGGTGCTTTGCTGGTGACACTAGGCGATTTATTTAAAATCCAAGGCACACAACCAGCATGGCTACCACAGCATTCTGCAGCGACATGCTATCCTATCTGGTTTTGCCTTAGTGGGACCATCATTGGACCCCAAACACACCTCCAGGCTATGTAAGTGCTGTTTGAAAACCCTTAGAAAGAGAGCGATGGAGTGCTGCATCAAATGACCTGGCCTCCAAATCACCTGACCTAAACACAGTTGAGATGGTTTGGGATGAGTTGGACCACAAAGTGAAGGCAAAGCAGCCAACAAGTGCTCAGCACCTCTAGGAACTCCTTAAAGACTGTTGGAAAACCGGTCCAGGTGACTACCTCATGAAGCTGATTGAGAGAATGGCAAGAGTGTGCAAAGCTGTCATCAAAGCAAAAGGTGGCTACTTTGAAGAAACTAAAATATAAAGCATATTCTGATTTGTTTACCACTTTTTTGTTTACTACATAATTCCATATATGTTCTTTCATAGTTTGGATGTCTTCAGTTTTAATCTACAATAAAGAAAAAACATTGATTGAGAAGGCATGTCCAAACTTTTGACTGGTACTGTATGTAAACTGTTAAAGGACATTTTCGAGTTTCGAGAGTAAGTCTCTGAAGAATGTAACTTTGTCCAAAGTTAGAACAGATACTGTAACTCAGAGTTTGAATTATTTTTAGTGTGTTCTTAAGTGCATATGTCCTGAGTGTGTATTACTGTTGTTGCCATTGTTACTGAAACCCCAGCATCTGTTCATTGTCAAGCTCAACACAAATCTCTTTTACTGTGCGGTAAGGCGGCCCACAATTGCTAATGGATTGGGATTCTATTAAATTTATAGAATGGGGTTTGTGAAAACACACTTCCAGCTAATCTTATTGATACATAAAAATGCAAAATCCGTATAACCAAAATTGATTTGCTGCGCTTACCTCTTTCGTGATATACATTATAACCAGCAGTGGCCGTGTGTGTTTGTGCGTTTGGCCTGTATTGCCCTCCTATTGCTCAGGCGGCAGAGAAAATCTGATATACAGTGCTTACTTTAGTATCTATTACTATAACTGCATGGGCAGATGGGCAGAGCCAGCAGAGGGAAAGTGTATAAAAGGCTATACAGAGGGTGTATAAAGGAATAGCAAGGACAGACTGTATTTGTACTGCTGTAGTAACTGAAATAACGAAGCATAAGATAATTAGGTCAGATGTACCTCTGTGTGCAATGAATGCTTATTTGACTTATGAAATGATCTATGATTATAAATGTTTTCTATGTCGATGTACCCTGATTTTGAATTATAGGCAAAATAAAGTATATTGAACATAACGATTTCTGTCTTGTGAAATGTCACCAATGACAGAAAAGCCTGTGGCAGTCCAGTGCATTGCCTTTGAGTGCTCACCTGGTTATCCGCATTAAAACAGAAATATTACAAAAGATTGTTCATACTGTCATGGGTTGTCATAACAGATTATGTTCCTGAACATAACAGTGTCTTGCTACTCTTCCTGGTAATTGTCATGATAGGTGCCATGATTGTTTATGTCATATTAATTTAAGGTAACATCAGTGTTTATATTAACGCACATAAAATTCTATCAAAATACTGTTATACAATCTAAAAATGAACAAAACTCAAATGTACCTCAAATTCAATTAAAATGTAACGAAAACAAATAACTTATGCCCTCATTCATTTTTACAGCCTATATGCACATGTATCTTTGCATAACTTACCGAGCGGATCATGAGAGCAGTGCCCCCTGTTCTAAACCAGTCATTTAGACGATGATCTTGAAATCAAAGCCAACCTGAAATAAATGTTCATCTATTCTACATTGTTAGTTCATGACAAAGTTCTTACATGTAAATAATCTTCAAAGTGTAGTGTGATGTATAATGTTCTGATTTTTTTAAATTGTGTCACCATGTACCAGTATAATAATATAATAATATAATATTTTTACTTACTCCTCTCACAACGCCCAGCTTTTATTGAGTAAAACGACATGTTTCAGACTTATTTAACAGTGCAAAAGGTAAATATATTCTGATTTTTGATTGATATTGAATTTAAAGCACATACATATGACAAATTCTTATTTTCTGTCTGACTGAGATGCACCTCATTCTGTCTACAGTGAAATTACATCTCCATTATTTGCATTCCTGAACAGAATATGATTTTTGTTAAGGACAATTTACATGTACAGAGAAAACACTTAAATAAACGTTTGGGTTTTTATTTTTTTCAAATTTGTGTAGTATGCAGTATAACATTTTACTATGCAGTATAACATTAGGAAACAAAATAAGTTTAGTTGCTTTGTTTTTTGTCCTTTTTAATAATCCACAGGAATACACAGAATACCTTGTATCCCCCATTTCTATTGATGATGGGTTTGATCATGTGATGATAGACATGAGAAATACACTAGAGGGTGCCAGACCCTTCTGAATAGACATGTTATGTACTTTGTTACTGCTCACGACTATAAATAGTGCTCTCTGTTGTTAAGATAAATAATTTGTATTTGTCAATTGTATTTTCCTGAATAGTTAACAGTGTAGAACTCACTGTAAGTACGTGATCTAAATATCTTTAATATGAACAAACCTGGACTAAGAAGCCACTCACATGCGTGTCATAAACGACAACAACAAATATTTAGACTGCATAGAAGTAGTGAATTATGTTTTTAATAATTGCAGCGTAATTTATCTTGGTGAATGTAATATTGTTGCATGTGCATGTAGGATGAATACTGTCCAATGTATTCCACAACTCCAGTAAAGAAACATCCTCAGGAATTGTATGGACAAAACAACAGCTGATCAAACATACATCAGGTAAATATCAGACAATTAAACTATAAAATATGGATGAATATGGTACTGTCTGATGCAAACAGTTTGAAGCAGTAAGTGTCTTTTGATCAGAAATGTACAAATTAACATTAGAATAAAAACAAACAAAAAAGCAATAAAAACTAGATTTGTTTTGTTTGTAAAACAAAGCTGATATTTTCTGAGCTGGTCAGAAGACCAGGTTTAGTTCTAGATTTCTCCTTAATGCCCCCAACCACTGTTTGAATTTATGAAATTTCATCAGCTCACTTCACCTAATCTAGTCAATAGCCATTCGAGATAGAAGCAGCAGGACTGGGAGAAATGGGGCTGGAAGCATCCGTAGCATTAGCTCTCTCCATCCAGTGCTCTAAATGGGGTGGGAGTCTCTGTGCTACACGTGACCGTGGTGTGTGTGAGAGGCAGCAGGGTGATCTAGATCTGAATAGGGCTGGAAATAGCGATGGTAATGGTGGCTGGGTTTATTTGAGAAACGAAGTGTATCAGGACTGGATCAAAGGCTTTGATGAGCCTGTTGGTGTATAAACGTCATGATGACGTAATAATAATTACATACATATATTTATATCCCACATGATCGCTAGGAAAATTTAAATACTGCATTCATGGGATGTCAGAAATTATCGGAAAAATAAATTATTTCCTTAATTAGAAAAATCTTGAGAACTTCGGAAAGCTTTGATAATACAGATCCAAAACATTGTTGCAGTAATGTTACTGTCCATTTTATTTTTGTAGATTAAAAGTTTAGTAGATTAGATTAAAAAATTCATCAAAACAAATCATCAGGAAATGACACCATCCGAGATGCCCTGAATGCAGCATCTAATTTTACGCTTGCTCTGACGGCAACCGGTACCGTTTTAAAAGTATCGATTTGGCCCTAAAAAACCCCAAACGATACCTAACCCTAATCATTTTTCAGGTAAGGACTTTGTGCATCATAATTTCATAATCAAAAACAGACTGGGTGGCGGAAATGAAAAGACTGGCACAGCAGACAAAATGCCTGATAGAGATAGAGAATGAATAGAGCACATTTTTCAATCAAGTTTCAATTGCTGGAAATGTCATGCATGCAAGGCTCTCTACACAGCAAAACTGTGAAACAGCATCGCCCTTAAGGTCATGGGAGCCATGCGGCGCATATCAAGGCAAATTTAGCCTTAAAACTAAAGGTATGCCTAGCTAAAAGTCTGTGATTGGGTGTCGTGTTTACGCTATGATATGATAAGGTGTATACGAAAGATTCTGGATGCACCTAGAATCAGCTTGAACACAAAGCTTTTATTAAACAATGTTCAGCTATGCAGACTGAGTTTTAGCTAACTGTTCAGCAAGAGACATACACAACCAAACGTTGCTTCCTTGTATTGCCAATACTGACAGGTGATACAGCCAATAGGAAAAGACAAAAAAAGGAAAATGATTGGTTTATAGCTAAACCTGAGAATACTACATTGGGAACGTACTTGTAACCTAAATTACAAGCTAAAAGCCCCAAAAAATGTCCTGAACACCAAAACAGTTTAGCTGGCGTTTAGATCCTGTTGTACATCCTGGTAAATTCTTAATTCATAATCCCAACTATGCAAATCTTCATTTACGCAATAAAATCGTAAATTAAACAATAAAATCTTAAATCTTCATAAATCATAAATTAATTAAACATATAAGCTATAATAATATGGGTTTTTATAATAGACTATTAATTTTTTTTTTCAAAAATTGAATACAGTATTTTATAAATGAAACATATATTCTACGTTAAATTAATTTTATATACAGTCAATGTTGAGAATATGTTATTAAATATACTAATTTATTAAAAACTTAACATGGTCACAAATTATTGTTTCAACTTAAAAACTTACTAAAACATATAAAAGAAAAAATCTTCATTAG